>CM047879.1:19348575-19747412 GCA_026212405.1 Petrea volubilis | reverse complement strand
TCCCAAGCCCGCGCCCGTTCCAGGCCAAAAGCGACATCTAATGCTCGCGGGGTTGGGATTGATTCCCAACCTCTGCGTGAACTGTGTGCTCATCTACTGCAGCATGTCTCGTTCTCTTGCTAACCATTCCGGGTTCCTTCTCATTGATAGTCTTTCTCTTCCCCATCTCCCTCACTGTGTTTTTTAGTGCTCTGAGTGTTGTTTTCTTCACTTGGGTAAAACGGGTCCATTTTTTAAGTTCTCGTAAGTTTGGATATGTGTTTTCTTTGTGTTGCCCGGTCCGTTCCAGTCCAGCCGATTCACATTGTGCGCCAGAAATAAACTGGGCCACCCAAGCATGTTCTTTTGAGTTTTCTTCCGCATAAGGCGTGTAATTAGGCACATCTCTTACTTGATCAAGACCTGATTGTTGCACCCTGGGATTTGTGCTACTAGAATATCCCTCTTGTTCCTCATGATTTGGTAGTATCCCGTAATCCAGGGGATCCGCCGCATTCTCTGCTCCTTCAGTTTCGCCAAGAATCTCGCCCTTTGCCATGGTCAGAGTCCATCGATACCGAAAGGAGTTGACCGGCGTTCTTTTCACTTCTCGACTGTTTGGCCTTTGTTATCTCATCTTTAGTATCGCCTAGAAAATAAATACCCTTCCGGACTTTGTTTGATGCACGCGCTTCAGCTGGAACGAACCCCCTCCTTGAACCGAAATGGAGGAAAATCCCAAATGGCATGCTCGTTTCGTTTGTGGTCATTTCCTTTGCACGGGTGTCGGGGTAGTCTTTTAGTTGATGCCCCATGAGTCCACAAAAGTTACAGAAGTTTGGCAGTCTTTCATATTGAAACCAGACCCAGTGAGTGGCCGTTGTTGCCGTTTCAATAAATTGCCACGACAGAGAGGTTTCGTTAGATTTAATTGGACCTTTAGTCGTAACCCACTTGCCACGATCTCTGATGCTATCAGGCCGCCACAGATCTCCCCTAGCTATTTTGCCATATCGTCCTTATCGCATAGCTCTGGAATATTTCCAATTCGTAGCCAGACTGGAGACGAATTAAGGTTGATGTCGTCCACTGAGGCCAGATTTTCAACTTCTTCAAATAGCACTAATTGGTCCTCAAACAACCATGGTCGACCCTCAAGGATCCGAATTTTATCCTCCTCATACTCAAGCCGAAGAAAATAAAGATTCGGCCTCAGATAGTGTGTATTTTCCTTTCAACTTCCACATCCGTCGCCACACCGTTTTGAATCTGTCTTTGAGATAGTCCTTGTGCGCCCAAACGGTGCAGAGGAGGGCACATTTCGCTGCATCGATCACCTCTGTAATCGGGCATGACTTCACAGAAAGTTTTGCTAATTCCTCCAATAGTGCCGTTGGTTGATTGGCCATCCTCTCAGCACGTTATAATGGGTAAGACGCCCGGAGGTGCCCCTCTTTCCCTGCCTCCCCGGTCTCGTTAACAGACTATCGGAACACCCCCCCCCCCCCCCCCCCCCCCCCCCCCCCGCCTATTAACACTCACTGGGAAACTTGGCGAGAAACTCAGATGGAGAGACCGTACTATGATATACTAAACTTAAAAGGAACCATCAAGTATACTAGAAAAGCATGCACCCATTGCATGTGTCTAGTTATTTTCAAAGTACTATAATTGAAAAAGTTTTAAATCGTAGAGTTATTAAATAGAAATAAATACAAAATAAGAGTTTAGTCTAAGATGAATTTGAAGAGAAATTTTTTAATCAGTTTGAATTCGTCGGATGTGTTGATTTAAAACGATTCTATCACTAATTTATACATAAAAGAACGGTGAAGACTCAAAAGATATTCAGAACAATTGAATCGTCAGTAAAAGATTTCTAAAGCTCTCCAAAGATTTCTTACTTTTATACTATGTTTTAAGTTTATAAAGGCCAATTTCATTATAGTTTGAAAAATATTGCAGTTGTCCTAAGAAAAAACTCAAGTCCTGTGGCGATGTGCTCTTTATTTTGTGGATGTAAAGACCAACAGAGGTCATGAAATTCTTCCATTCACTGGGTTCGGGTCCGACGCATAAATTAAATGGTTTAGATTTTATCACATCATTAATTCACTTACAAAAAAATTAACATACAAAATACATCACAATCTCAACCATTTGGTCTATATGTGGAGCCCAAACAGAGTTCATATAAGAATTTTCGAGTATTAGTAACATAAAAGAAAAAATCAACTATAAAGATGAAACACTACTTCCCATTTTATTAATAATGCCTTTATTATTGACATATCATTCACAATTCTATGTAGAAAATGAACATCAATGATTTTTGACAAAGAGATCTTCAAGACACTAGTTTCAATATATACATCTTGCATCCATGAGGCTCCACTGTTGCTGTCAAATTTCCTACGAATTTTGCCTTCAAGGTCTTGTGCTGCCAAACATAACAGACAACAACACAAAACAAAACTTTAAACTATATTTCATATAACATACAAAGATTCACATAACGAGGGAAAAATACATGACGAAATTGTGTAGCAAACTAGATTTACCTCCCAAAGATCTCTTGCAATCACAGAAGTGCCAAGAGGGATGTTAATGTCATCCCATTGAGCAGTAATGGTGGCGCGAGTATAACCACGGTTGAGCAGCACCACAGCTACTCTGTTGTTGGAGAGCGGCCCTGCCCACACCTATTAAAAACGAACACGAGCATATTATTTGTTTACACGTGAAAATTTGGAATCAGATGTGTTGTTATTATTGTGATTCTGAGTAGGATTACCTCATTCCTAACTTTCTTAGCTTGAACGCCTAGCTTGTCTGTTTAGGAAATGATATGAAAAGTATATACAAGTAAATAAAAAGATCGGCAGTATTGAAGAGGTTAAGGAGGGAGGTTGTTGATGATATGGTTTTATACCCTGGTTAACGGCGATCACCTCCGTATTTGATAGAATTTCCAGTGTGTCATTGCTTGCCTTTCTCAAATCACAACCAATGATGAGGGGAGCCTGAGATAAAAATAGCTAAGTTAGCCTTGCACTGTAAAGAAAAACAAGTGTTTTTAGTTAAAACGAGAGACCTTGGAAATAGCCCATATACTGAAATGGACAATATATTCATTCTTGGTCATTCCTCCATTTCCAATCTCAAGCATGTCAGGATCTGTTCACAACCAAGGACATTTGAGCAGCTATATATATACAAGTCTCTTTTTCTAATAGGGTGAATTAGAGCTAACACTTCTTGAGGCTTGCTGTGATTACAAAAAACTCCCTTTTATTTTGAAAATTACCAATAC
This sequence comes from Petrea volubilis, assembly GCA_026212405.1. Taxonomy (NCBI): domain Eukaryota; kingdom Viridiplantae; phylum Streptophyta; class Magnoliopsida; order Lamiales; family Verbenaceae; genus Petrea; species Petrea volubilis. The sequence goes on along the minus strand of CM047879.1, from coordinate 19,744,120 downwards.
CCCATTTGAGCCCCATTACTTTAATCCTTCCATTAGGGGTTTGAGAATTTTATTCAGGAAATGCTCTCTGACTAGCCGAAGGACTCGAATCACGAGGGGCTTTCTTGTAGTTATGCCAAACCTCAGGGGGTGTATCTGTAACTCACCCTTTAAATACTCTGGTAGAATAATATACTAACCATTCCAGCCACCGGGTCTTGCATAGTCTGCATAGACTTCATTCTGGTCTGCTCTACTGATCATTCTGTGGAATGATCAAAATTCAAAGATTTTGGTCAAGGTCTTAATACAAAAAAGCATTTTCAATTGCCATCAAGAAGACATATATTTTTTACCGATCCCACGTATCACCAATATCATCTGTGGTTCTCCAACTGTTTCCGACATTGAAACCCCAAAGGGCAGGGTGCATGTCTCCCCTGGTTCAAATATACAAGAATCGTAAAAACACAATATAGTAAGCATCAAAGTTCACAAGGACGACGCAAGAAATTTACCATTCACACAATGAGAAAAAGATGGGGCGGCCTGTTTTCAACAAAGCTTTGGTCATTACAGGATATCTGTCGCAAAGGAGAAACAACAAAGATGAATAGAGAAGCAAAAGAATGTGCGAAACTTATGGTGATTTTTGAACTTTTCAATGCGAAGAGATTTATTTACCTAACGGTTGGCCTTGTTCCGTCAGTGTAACAGTTGTCATACTTCAGATAATCTACGCCCTACAGGGAAATGGAGTTACTTAGATATCCAGCTTTCTTTGCACAGGGAAACACACACACACGAAAAGATCAAAGAACTCAAGGTTCCACTGTTCTGGTCAATATCATTACCCATGAAGCAAAGGTTTTAGCATCGTGTTCCTCGTGCCCAAGTGAACCAGGCATTGTTTTGTCACAAGTGTAATAACTGCAAACAAAATTACGTTGTCATATCTATATGTGTGTGCGTGTGTGTGTGTGTGTGTGCACGCACGTGCATGTGTATTATTTCAGAAAATATATTTAATACAGCCAAAGTACCCAGCATCTGAGTATATCCCCAACTTAAGTCCCTTGCTATGAACATAGTCAGCCAAAGCCTTAATACCGGAAGGAAATTTCGTTTTGCTGGGCACTAGAGTACCCTGAATTTCAATTTCCATGAAGATGATTAAGAAACCAAGAAAAACAAAAAACAACATATATCATCAATAGTTTATCAGAAAGATGGGAAAAAAACTGCAAAAAACAAAAAAAAAAGGGCGAACCTCATCATCGCGTGTTAGTTCAGCCCAACAGCCATCTAAGAGCAAAGATATTAAGTTTATTTGTGTCAGATAATCGTGCATTACATGTACAAAACTGTGAAAAAAATTGAAACCTAGCAAGAAATGTACCAATGTTGACGTAATTATAGCCGAGCTTAGCAAGACCAGTTGAGATTAAAGCATCAGCTGACAAACAAATAAGCTCAAGTTAACATAAAAAATAAAAATAAACAAAATAAATTCGAAGAATGCGAAATCATGGGAACAGAGAAGTATAGGATACCTGTTTCTCTAACGATTGTTTCATTAATATTGCAGTAGAAATGGTTCCAACTATTCCACCTGGAAAAAGATTAAGGAACAAATGATTGATAATGCATCTAGTTTAAACCAATGCTCGACTAAGATAAATCAGTAAATTCACAGTAAGATGAAGTAGAATATAAACAGCAATCAAGAAAAGGTTCAAATATGTAAGTAATGGATAAAACGATTTAGATCAAACAAGTGGTAGCCTCATCCTCATTTTCTCAATTTTTCCTCTGGGATGTTAGTAACGTTCCCTCTCTCCCTCTCTCCCTCTCTGTCTGTCTCTCTCTCTCTCTCTCTCTCTCACACACACACACACACACACACGCAAATATGAACAACTCAACTAGCATACCCCATTTGAGGAGTGAGGCCGAGGCCATTGCCAAGCAGGTTGCGTCTGCTTAATGTTTTACGATCATAAACACGAGAAATAGCATTAACATTTGTAGCACTTATAATTAATAGCAAGAATGTTAGAAATAGAAATATCTTCATCATTAGTGAGACAGTTTAGATGAACACGCAGATACACATACTGCCAAATAACAATGGAGCTATATATATAGACGTAGGCCTGGGTAGTTACAGAGATGAGATCACTTTGTTTGATACTTATCCAATATACAGAGAGAGAGAGAGAGAGAGAGAGAGACGTTTACCAACATCCCAAATGTAGTACAAATTCTCTATTTTTAATGGAATTGTATTTTCGGTTTCACTTTCACAAGAAAATACTGACTGTACATATAAATTGTTTATGATCACACTAGTGTGGCACACTATATGCGAGTGTATAATAAAAATGAAATGTAGTTTAATTATGTGTTAATTAACTTTATAATTTTACATATTATCAAAAAAATTATTGAAAATTAAATTTATGTATTATGAAAAAAATTAAAAATTAAGTTGAGTTTTATTATCGAAAAAGAATAGATAAAAAGATAAAGTAAACTAAATATTAAAGATAAATGTATGAGAAAAGATGGAGAGAAGAAAAGAAAGAGAAATAATATATTACGTTGAAAAGAGGGTAGAGAAAATAGAATAGAAGAAAGAGAAAAAAATATCAGACCAAAGATACCAAATAATTATTAGGGGATGCTTATACTTTATAAAAGAGTATAGATATATACTTGACGTATATTTATAAATATAATAAAAAATATAATCTTTATATAATTCGAGAACCTTGAAATCATTCAAGTAAGCACAATCTATAGACACAATTGGAGAGCCTCGATGTGCTTAATTGTGACACATATGAAATTGTAATAGTTTTGAATTTTAGTTTCTATAAGTATATATTTATTTCATAATTATTTAAAAGAATCAAACAATTATTCATAATCTACGATAAGATATGTTACATTTTAACTTAAATTAAATGATAGAATTTTTTTTTTCATTTATGTTGTTTATAATATTTATTTTAAAGTATTGGATTTATCTATCACTTATTTTTGCTTACCCTTCTTTTTAAAGAAAAACTCACATGGCATTATTATACCAAAATCTAATATTATTGAAATTGGATATATTATATTATCAATTGAATTTTTGAATGTAATAAATTATTAATTACTTTTCTGTAATGTGATTTTACAAGTTTGTGTTCTCCAACAAAAAAAAAATGATAATAATTTTTGTATTAATTTATTCTTATCTAATAAAATTTATCATTATGTATGAATAAAAATTATTGCTTCATGTGCCTTGACATGGGTTAAAAACTAGTTCATATATAATAATGCAAAAGTATTGAAATTATCCAAATAATCTTTCAGTATGTGCATAAGTGAACAACCTTATATAACTTTATCTTTCCACATATGAAATTATAATATTTTTCTATAAGAATTTACACAAGTATTTTGTTATTTATATTTATTAAAAAAATCAAAATTTATCAAATTTCTAAGATAGGATAGATTTGATTTAAATTCAAAACAAATAAAAAAATATATTTATTTACAATTTAACAAAATGTTTATCCAAAATTTGTAACTAAGATAAGATAGGTTTACAATTCTGTTATTCATATTTATCAAAACAAAAGACATCAAGATTTATCCAATATCTAAGATAAGATAGATTTAATTTGATTTCAAATTATTATAAAAAAGTTGACTTTTATTTAAAATTTAACAGAATGTTTATCCAAAATAAAATATTAATATAATTAAGAGACATTTAATTACAATTTTGTTATTCATATTTATCCAAAAAATTCAAAATTTAACCAATACTTAAATAGGATAGGTTTGGTTTTAGTTAACGTGAAATAACAAAATTAATTTTTTAATTCTTATTTAATATTTTTTGAAATCATAATCAAATTAAAATGCGAAAAAGAAAATTTAAAATTCCCAAGATGCTGCATCGGTCCAATTAATCAAGAAAGATATTAACCAGCCATCAATGTCTTCACTTCTGCAAGTCATTCCCACAGGCTAAGTGATATATACTTTTAGTACAAGAGTAAATAATCAGTGATAAGAGATAAAATAATAACGCAAAATTAGTTATCGACAATAATATTTATTAAGTGGTAATACTTTTTATTATTATTAATTAAATTTATTTAATAACAATAACATTTAATTTGTTAATAAAAAAGTCATAATATTTAGTATATTTTAAGTTATCACTATATATAACGATAGCTCTATACATGTAAATGGTATGTTGCTATGTACCTCTCTTTTAGGTCGTGGGCTCAAATCCCATAAGACAATTATTTTTCTTTTATTTATTTATGGAGTGATAAGATCGGGAGTCGCTTGGGATCCGTAAATATACTTTGTGTGACTTAGTATAAAATACTTATGACTCTAACTAGTGGGTATTAGTAGTGTTATGTTCTCAATGACTATTGTGTGATATGAGATACAATTGACATGCAATCTTTAGAATTGTTCTATTTTTCTATATTTGTGTACGAATTGTTACATTGTGAAAATATCAAATATTAATGAACATTTTGAATATGGACATATACAGTAAATGTTTGCATTAATATCATTACTTAGTGTTTCATTGCATACCTTGGGTCACTTGAACTAACCCTATTGCTTTTCATTCTATTCATTCAGTATGACTCGCTGAGAGAATGAATTTGGAATATCACAAAGAGCGCAATATATGTTCTGCATATTGCGCATAGGTAATGATAGAGGTTCTCCTTAGGAGAAATGCGGGATCAGGATCCAATATCTGTCACTGTATTTGGCCAAGATGCGTTGTAGCCTGTACTTAGTGGTTGAAGCTGTAGATGGTGTTTGGTATTGCTTTTGATTTTGAAGAAGTTGAAGTTGTTGAAAACGTTGAAGAAATATTGAGTAGTAAAAGTTGGAAAATTGAGTAGTAAAAGTTGGTAGTATTTGAAAATAAAAGTGATAATCAATCAAAAGTTAATAATAAAAGTGGGGAGTGTTTGAAAATAAAAATGATAATCAATTAAAAGTTGATAGTTGACAGTTTAAAAAATTCAATACTTACAAAAATACCAAAATTCACTTTAAAATTAATAGAAGTTGTTTTCCCTCAATTTTTTTGTTTCTGCTTTTTTTTTTTCCTCTTAATTTAAACAGAAATTGTCAAATCAAACAATCCAAATAACTTTTTTAAGCCAAAAGAACTACATTACTTTTTTTTAAGCAATCCCAAACACCCGCATAATAGGCCGTTAGATACTACTTGATCATGTATTTAGCTTAAGTGGATAGTAGTATTATTAAATTCCTTTTGGGATTATTGTCGTGTGGTAGAAGTGACAAAACGGATAAAAGCCCATGGTTCCAGCCCAATCGAACTAGTTTTGGATTGGATTGAGTCTTGAAATTTTATAAATGGATCAAAATGGGTTGTGCTTTCGTGGGTTTGAAGTTTTGGATTCTAGATGTGTTTAAGCAAGTTTTAAAAGATTTCATGGCTCCATGTAGCTCCTAAATGGTTAAAAAAAATACTATAATTTGAGAATATTCGGCAAGTTATGAGTAAAAAGTTGTTTATGCAAGTTAAAAAATATGCTAGATCACAAGCAAAGAGTTAAAATATGTACGAAATTACGTTGAATAAAACATATATATGATCATCAAAAAGATCATAAAAAAACATATATATATATATATATATATATATATTCGTTAAAAATCATACCAACTCATTATCAACTCAGAGTTAAGCCCATTACCAATTCAATTTATTCACAATCCATTCTCTAAAATTCATTTGTAACCTAAATCATTTGAGACCCCATCAAATTGAACACTACTTTTTTTTGGTTATGAATTGAACACTACTTGAACCCACCATTGTGCCACCACTACCGTTCAAGATCCATGATTTTTGAAAGTTGCTAAGGATTTTAATTTTGAAAAATGTTGTGTTATGATTAAACTATTTTGAGCTATTAAGTTTAGAGGGTTTAACGGTAGGCTTGAGCTCGAGGTGACCTGCTCCGAATTGGGGCATTACAAAACCATTTAACAATATCATTTACTAAATACATATTTTAAACAATATGTATGTTTATCTACGCAATACCTGTGAGTTTTTTATATTGAAATTTATAAATTTAAAATCAATGTCATATAAATACAGAGTAGAGCAATCATTCAGAGAAATAGAATTCAAAGTGGCCTTGGGAAACACCATTGATATATAATGCTTTGTGACACATTTTTAATGGCATAATTGCAACATTTCATGTAGAAAAACAACATGAATTATTCAACTAATACTGCCAGTTCCCGAAATCCTCAAGAAACTGGCTTCAATATATACATCTTGCATGCATGGGAGTCCACTGCTGCCGTCAAACTTCCTACAAATTTTGTGTTCAAGGTCTTGTGCTGCAAAGAAAAACAGAAAATAAAACTTTCAAAAATTCATTTCATATGCATACAAATATACAAAGGTTCACATAAAGATGGAAAATACGCGACAAAATCGCGTTTAGATCAAACTATATTTTACCTCCCAAACATCTCTTGCAATCACAGAACTGCCAAGAGGGATGCCAATATCATCCCAATTAGTGGAAATCGAAGTGCGTCCAGTACCCCTGTTGAGCAGCACCACTGCTACTCTGTAGCCGGAAAGAGGCCCTGCCCACACCTAATAAAAATGAGCGCATATTATTTGTCTTTTAACACGAAAATTTGGAATTAAATGTCGTATTATTAGTGCGGCTCTGAAATAGGATTTACCTCGACAGAACCCTCCATCCTAACTTTTTTAGCTTGAACACCAAGCTTGTCTGTTTGCATAATGATATGAAAAGTATATAAGTCAAAAGATGAACATAATAGAAGAGATCAAGGAGGGAAGTTGTTGATGATATGGTTTTACCCTGGTTAACGGCGATCACCTCCTTGTTTGATAGGATTTCCATTGTGTCTTTGGTTATATTTCTCACATCACAACCAATGATGAGGGGAGCCTGGGATAAAAATACATAAAGCAGTTAAAAATAGTTAGGAATATTGAGATGGGAATCAGAGAAGTTAGCCTTGACTGAAATTAAAACACACAGCACACAGAAAAAGAAAAATACAGAAGAAGAAGAAGAAGAACAAAACATTAACAAGTGTTTTAAGTTAAAAGGACAGACCTTTGAAATGGCCCATAGACTGAAATGGACAATATATTCATCTTTGGTCATTCCTCCATTTCCAACCTCAAGCATGTCAGGATCTGTTCACAACCAACAATTTACGAGGACATTTGAGAAGCTGCTCGATAAGAGCTATACATACAAGTCTCTGTTTTGAATAGGGTGAACTTGAGATACACTTCTTGAGGTTTTGCCTTAATTACAAAAAAGTCACTCTTGTTTCCGAAAATTACCAATATCCCAATTGAGTCCACCCGTTATTTTGATCCCAATTAAGGGTTTTCAGCATTGTATTCCAAATATACTATTTGACTGGCAGAAGGACTAAAATCCCGAGGGGCTTTTTGGCAATTACGCTAAACAGAAGGGGGTCTAGTTGTAACTTGTGATACATCCTTTCTAGATATACTAACCATTCCAGCCACCAGGCCTTGCATGTTCTGCATAGACTTCATTCTGGTCTGCTCTAGAAAGCATACTGTCGAATAACCAAAATTCGAAAGAAGGATTATGATCAAGAGTTTAGATACGAAAATACATGCTTCGAATGGCATTAAAAGGATGAATAATTGTTTTCACCTTTCCCAATTATCGGCAATATCAAACGTAGTTCTCCAACTGTTCCCTACATTGAAACCCCACAAGGCCGGGTGCAAATCTCCCCTGGTTCAAATGTACAAGAATATGTAAAAACACAACACAATAAGAATCAAAAGTTTATGAGGACACAAGAAATTTACCATTCACACAATGAGAAAAAGATGGGGCGGCCCGCATTCGTCAAAGCTTTGGTCATCACAGGATATCTGTCACAAGGTATGAAAAAGATGAATAGAGAAGCAAAACATTGTGTGAAAACTATGGTGAACTTTTAAACTTTTCATTATGAAGAGATATCTTTACCTAACGGTTGGCTTGGACCCGTCGTTGTAACAGTTGTCATACTTCAAATAATCTATGCCCTGCAACAAAACAGAGTTAATTAGGAATCCAGATTTTTCTGTATAGGGAGACACACACATTCGATAAGATCAAGGAACTCAAGGTTCCACCATTCCAGTCTATTTCATTACCCATGAAGCAAAGGTTTTGGCATCGTGTTCCTCGTGCCCAAGTGAACCAGGCATTAATTTGCTGCAAGTGTAATAACTGAAAAGGAAATTGCATTCCTCACATAAGCAAACGGTCATATATACAATATATATATATATATATATGTGTGTGTGTGTGTGTGTGTGCGTGCGTGTGTGTATCATTTGAGACAATATATTTAGTAGAGTCAAATTACCCGGCATCTGAGTAAATACCCAACTTAAGTCCCTTGCTATGAACATAGTCAGCCAAAGCCTTAATACCGGAAGGAAATTTCGTTTTGCTGGGCACTAGAGTACCCTGAGTTTCAATTTCCATGAAGATGATTAAGAAACCAAGAAAAACAAAAAACAAAATATATAAGCAATAGTTTCTCAGAAAGATAGGGAACACTGGAAAAAAAAATTAACCTTGTCATCACGTCTTAGTTCAGCCCAACAATCATCTAAGAGCAAAAAAAAATTAAGTTCCTCGGTTAGATAATTGTGAACTATATGAACAAAACAGCAAAAAAATAAAAACTTTAAGAAGGGTAGAATAACCATCTAGGAAGAAATATACCAATGTTGACATAATTATAGCCGAGCTTCGCAAGGCCAGTTGAGATCAGAGCATCAGCTGACAAACAAATAAGATCAAGTTAATATAAAATGAAGTAAAATAAAATAAATTCGAAATTATGGGAACAGAGAAGTGGCCTAGTTCTACCTGTTTCTCTAACGATTGTTTCATTAATAGTGCAGTAGAAATGGTTCCAACTATTCCACCTGAAAAAAGATTAAGAAATTAGAATAACTACACTGGATTTAATCATCCTGGCCAAACTCCATGGGATTCACTTACCAGTGTCAAATTCCTCCAATTAAATATTCAAGAGCACAAAAAGAAAAAGAATGGCTAAAACCCAGATCAGGATTTCAAGTATAGTACAATGTAGACGCCAAAACTTAGAAAAATAAATAAATAAATAAACGGGAGACTAAAATTTGAAGAACACCACCAGAACAACAAGATATGCCCGGATAAAACTTTCAAGAACCTAGCAAAAATTGAGTAGAAAGATATACAAGAAGGAAAAAAAAAAAAAAAAAAAAAGAAAGAAAGAAAGAAAGAGAAAAAGCAAGAAAGATTACCCCATTTGAGGAGTGGCGGCAAGGTCGTTGCCTAGCAGGTTACGTCTGCTTAAGGTTTTCCGATCATGAGGATAAGCATTAACATTAACACTATTGGCGCTTAGAATTAGCAGCAAGAATGTTAGATATAGAAATGTCTCCATTAGTGGACACTGGACACAGTACAGAGGGAGATTGACTGGTATGGCCACACACTACACTCTGCCATATGACAATGGAAAGAATTATTTATACGTGGTAGCACTGAGTATGCCAGTATGGCATGTGGTAGTTGCCGTGGTTCTGGCTAGTGATAGAGATGAGAAGGACTGTGGTTGAAGTGATTACGTTTCAGTCGTTTTGAATATTTAACTGCCAATCTTATATTTATCAATTATCCAAACAATTATGAATTGACCTGGTCAATAATTAAGTTTTGTTCGTTTTGAATATTTAATTTCGAACCTCATCAAGATAGTAGATTTTATCAATTATTCAGAGTATTATGGATTGACATGATCAATAATTAAGTTTCACTTATTTTAAATATTTAACTTCGAACCTTATTAAAAACGTAGAATTTATCAATTATCTAGAGTATTATGGATTGACATGATCAATGATTAAGTTTCACTCATTTTAAATATTTAACTTCGAACCTCGTCGAGATACATTTTTAGTAGAGATAAGGTGCTATAGACAAATTCATTAGTAATGCAATGAATTCAGTTAAAAAATACATTTTCGTAATGAATTTTATCCAACGAAAATCTGTTAGCATACGACAATTATATTTTAATTCGTAGTTTTAGTTGATACCATCCGTCACAAGAGAATCGTCACAAAATTTTTATTAATAAAAAGGATATTTTGTTGTATATTGTGTAATAATTATTTAAAAAAGAAAAAAAAAAGATAGAGATGAGAATTTTAAGGTTTTAATTATCGCGGAGATAATAAAAATTAGAATTATTGCCTTTTCATTCCCAGGAGAGATTGGCCCTAATTGGTCCACATCTCCTGCTGACTTACAGGGAGTTTTGTATAAGAGAAGTCCACTTTACACACAATACCACGTGTGAGAATTTTGACTAGAAATTGAACTATTATCCATAAATAGGTATCTACTTATTTGAATAGTTTTGGATTCTTTAATGTAATCATTAATTAATAGTTGGCATATGTTTATCAGGATCTTGTTGATATAATCATTTATTTGTTTTTATTTTATTTTTTACATATATTTGCATTTGGAATTTTCGGAAATTTTGAATATATGTGTTAGGTGTTAAATATTTTCGGTCCTGTATTTTATTAATTTTATCCTAATGCAATTCAAATGCTCCATTTTAAGAGAGTGCTTGGGATTGCTTTAATTTTTCAAAAAGTTGAAGTTGAAAAAGTTGAATAAAAATTGAGTAGCAAAAGTGGAAAATATTTGAAAATAAAAGTGAGAATTATAAAAAGTTGATAGTAAAAATAGAGAGTATTTGAACATAAAAATAAAAAGCAATCAAATGATGGTAGTTGACAGTTTAAAAAAAAATCATTTTTAAGCTGATAGAAATTGCTTCACACAACTTCTCTAGTTATGTTTTTTCTTTACTTAATATAAGTAGAAATTGCCCAATTAAACGCTCAACCTAGCTCTTTTTTTGTAGGCAAAAGCACAAAAGTGCTTTTATTAAGCCATCCCAATCACCCTCTTAATGGTATGGTATTTTCTACTTCAAATTTATAAGCAAATATTAAGGGAATAAATTATTTATAATGCTGTATGCTTAATGTATATTTATAAATATGATCAAAAAATATAATCTATATATTATAATGCCCATGCATGAAATTATAATATTTTTTCTATATACGAACTTACATAAGTGAGGAGGTTGATTTTGTTTCCCCCGACAAGAATTTCAAGAAATCTATTTGAGGAAATTGAGGGGGAAGATGGATAGAGATTCGTGAAGCTAAATGTACTTACCAAAAGTATTGAGTGCTGTGCGTATTTATAGTGGTGGATCTTTTACATGTAGTATAAAGAGTCTTTTCTGGGTTCATAACGAGCCTAGGAGAATCGACGATTATTTTGGCCAACATCACAATGGTCCACCACTATAAATACCCCCAAGAACTTATCATTTTGATAAGCACATTTAACTTCCTTAATCTCCATCTATATTCCTCTTTGATTTTCTATCCCTCACTTGTATAGATTTAATTAACAGCGTTTCTAATTAGCTCACGTTTGTTCACATCAGAGCCCAATCTTTCCTCTCGAAAACTCTCCCTGAGTGGATCCCCGTTTGAATGCAGTCTTGCCGGGGACCAAAATCAAGGTAGAAGATAGACTCGATATTTTGCTTGATGGGTAAGACGATATGTTAGTCGAATTAATGAAGGTAGAAACAACAAATCTGGTTGACACTAACCAGATATCCATGTCTCGACATGTAAAAGTCATTCCCATGTGCTAAGTGGTAGGACAATATCAAGTAACAGCGACCACATTTTATGATTTTAGGCAATTTTGTGCTGTATAAAGCAAAGCATAGGCGTCACTAGATCATATAGTTCTTTTACCACCCCTAACACTCTCGCACTCAATGCTTGAACTGGCGAATTGAGTGCTTAGTTCTCGCTTTAAGAAGATTTAAAATTTCCTAATCCTCGCATTAAATTTTATTGGTCGTGCACTTATATTTCAAACATAATATTAAAAAAAATACTATATGTTTGATATTTACTCGATAAATAAACCGTTTTAATTACTTTTTTAATTTAGCCTTTTGAGAAAAATGAATGTATATCCAATTTACACAGTATTTAATTAGTATATAATAATTCTAGCTGCTAGATAGTAAGTAAATATATAGAAGGATGATAAGCCATTTTTATTTTTCTAAAGGATATTCATACGACTAGTTTTTCATGTATAAATTATACATTCTTATGAAAAAAAAAGATTGTAAGAAGAATTGACAAATTTAATCAATTATATTAAATTGTCGATGTTACAATTCAACTTTAGCCTTTAATAAAATTATTTTGCTTATACTCCATCTTCAAATGTATTTTTTATTGAATATATATAATTTAATATTATATATAAAATAGTATTTTATTAGACGCATTAAGGCGTTTTTGCACTCAACTTTTTTTAATTTTTACGCTTTGGTGCATGCGCAGTCGCTCACGCACTCGCACGCGCATTCACTTTATATGACCTAGGGCATCACTATTTGGTATGAGGTCCAAGTGGAGTAAATGAGTCCCATTTGTATTTGGCAATTTATGCTCTTTTCTTGATTTTTGATAATCACTTTTACGAGATATATTTTTGGAATTTACATTTCATATCATGTGAATGGGTGGAAAAATCTGTCTCCCAAAAAAAGAATAAAAAAAGTGGGAAAAACTTTTCCTCTGGCCTGTTTTGGTCAAGGATTCCATTGAACTTTTATATAGAGATCAAAATAATGCATCACCTTTTGAAAAGACAAATCGTTAGGTAGCAATGGAAAAATAATATCATAATAATATGAAAGTTATCACTAATAATAAGTATTAAATAATAATATTTTTATTTTGTTATTGAATAAATATATTCAATAATAATTATATTTTGGATGAGTTACATAGACCACCCCTGAGGTTAAAATAATTTATGAAAAATCTTCTGTGATTTTAAAAATTTATCAAAAATCCCTTGTGGTTATACCCCTTTTGGTCACATTGGAGAGACTTAGTGAATGACGTTACTACCCTTGCTTTTAAAAAAAAAAGAAAATTAAGTGAGGAGTTGAAATTCTTAAATTATCCCTTCTTCATACATTGTCTGAGTTGTTTCCCAACAAAGAAACACATGATTACATGTGAAGAGTGAGAGTGGTGAGAAAAACCCTAAACACTTGAGCGACCTCTCACATTCCTTTGGGATTGTGGACGGTGAAATTAACTCCACACGTCTGCGCTAGTAAAGACAATTGAAAAACAGTGTTCGACAAGTGTGAGAAGAGGTTTTAAAGGGTTAAGTGCGTCAGATTTAAAGCGTTAAGTGCGTCAGAGAAGGTACAGGATCAAACCCATGTAAATTTTTGAAACCCAAGGTTTTGATTTTTTTTTTTTCATCTTTTTTGGGAAATCTTGTAGTACTTCATGTTTTGGACTAAAAAATTATTTTTTCCAAGTATTTGTAGTCGATTTGTTCTTGGTGTTGGTCTAAAATTTTCAATATTTTTTTAGGGGTAATCAGTTGGTTATTATGTTGTTTTGTTGGCTTATTTGTATCTTTTTTTGATTAATTCTTAATTTTTAGTGTATGTGTGAAACCCCCAAATTTCAGACTAGGGTTTGTGTTAATTTTCATAGATTTTTTTTTGAAGTCTAAAAAGGCATGCATAGTCACTACTTGAACTTTTGTTTCATCTTGTGCTAGAACTCCTCACCTGCCTCTCGAACTGTGTTAAATTGTTATTTCAAATGTGCTATTTTTTAGTCCAAATTGTGCTAATAATTGTTTGTTTGTTCAAAATGTGGTTTCTTTTTTAAAGTGTTTCAAAATTGAAATATGTTGAATATCATTTTTTTTTTTTTTGGATTCATTGTAGGAAATGGATGATGAAGGTGATTTTGATTGGAACAATTAATATGGGGGAGACAGTGAGGTTGGGGGAGATAGTATAAGCCTAAATGGGGTTTGAATGTTAGAAAAAGTGGTCTTAGGGCAGCTTGATATGACCAATATTGGTGGCATCTAATATGCAACAAAGAGATATATGATCCAAAAAGATGCATGATAGGCCAACAGCTTCAACCCCTGTCCCCACTTAACAAATTTGAAATGTTTTCTGGATGTTTTTTGGATGATTTTGAAAATTGTGTTAGTGAACTTTTGTGTATATGGTTATGAAACAACTTTGAACAAATCATGAAACAACTTTCAACAAGTACTTTGGTGTATATGTTTATGTGGATAGATTTTAAATAATTGTGTTAGTGAACTTTTGTGTAATAGAGTATGAACAAATGCAAGTATGTTATTATTTTGAATAGGTACTTTTGAATAGTTGCGTTATTCAACTTTTTTTTAATGGATTATGAACAAGTATTTCAAACAACAATTTGTTGGATGCTTATGAACTTTTTTTGTTATCACTTTGTATGTTATTATTGCTCGTTTTAATATTTTTCATAATTTACAAATGTTAGAGTAGTGCCCAGCAAGCCAATATATTTTAACTTGTTAATTACTCTTTGTATCAAACAGTCTATTTGATTAAATAATAAATTGGAAGTTTCACACTTTATGGCCATCTTCATCACATAGCATTAGTTATATTATTTATATTTAATGTATGTGGTTGAATCTCCATGATCACGTTTAAGCTATGGGACTTGGCTTCGCATAGAGATGGAAGTCTTGAAACAAGTCTCTAAGGTGTGATCAAAATTACTCCAAGTCGTTGAGTCTAATAGAGACTGGGTATCGACATGACTCACTAAAAGACTTGCATTTATGACGTATCTCAAATGAGAGGATGTCTTGTTTTATGGACATCGAGTGTAGTGACACTCGTATGCATAAATGGGTGCTCATTAGGGAATGAGTTCACTGAGGATCCTACATGGAAAACTCCTAAATGGGAATAAAAGAATTAGGAAAGTTTCCAAACTTATGACGCGCTTTAACTAGTCCTTAGACTTGAGATTTCATAGTAGTCTTGTATATGGGCATTTATACTTTGATATAGGTATCGACTCCATGGCGAGTCTTAGTACTCCTATGTTAGGTATAGATCTCCCATATATGGAGACTAGTGAAAGTCAATAAAGGATTCGTTGCTTGCCTAGTTGAGCGAGTGAGTTTTCCATATATTCTATTGTAATTAGTCTACTTAAATCCTTGCGCAAGGTGGAGGACAATAATTAGAAAATGAGTTTTCTAAGTCAATTGTCAAATGGACTATTTAAATAGAATTATGAGAATTGAGGTTAATAAGATTTCCCAAATCCCATGTCCTAAACCTCAATCGAAAAACTAGACAACGAAGGGACCGTATTTGCACGGTAAGTCATAAGTAGAAAGTTTCGCGCTAATACTTCACCTATTGGCTAGGTATTCGTGGGCTTGTTGCAAGACATCGACCACGATGGATGGGGACCATTAATTAGAAAGGGTTCTAATAAAATGGTGATTGATTAAAGGAGTTTAATTAATCATAGATAATTTTATTATCTAAAATATTGTTTTGATTGCAAGCCCGTCGCTAATCGATTGGTAAACCTAAGGGGTCACACACAATAGTTGACCAAGCACCTAAGTATATGAATTGATTAATAATGATTAATCAAATTGAATTGATTAATGAGATCAATTGAATTGAGGGCTAATTCAATTGACCTATCTCATTGGTGGATATGAATCAATTTGGGAAATTGATTTGGAAATTAATTGATTAAGAATCAATTAATGAAATTGATATGAAATTAGATTTCAATCGATTTATTATTTGAAATAAGTTTTCGATTTAGGACTGAATTGAAATTAGATTTTAATTTAAGAACTAAATTGAAATAAGATTTCAATTAAGGATCAAATTGAAATATGATTTTAATTTGGGGATTAAATTGATATTAGAATTAAATTAATTATGAATTAATTTAATGTTTCAATTTAATTCTAGAATTTTAATTTGACTATAAGACCATAAGATAACTCTTATAGTTAGAGGATAAATTCTAAAGAGATATCTAGAAAGATGGAGTTGGAGAAAAATATTATGAGTCATAATTGGACTCTACAAATGGCTTTGACTTGGCCAAATCAAGTGGGTATATATACCCCATAGACATGGCCGAGAATCAATCAAGAGAAAAAGAAAAGAAAACAAAACTTGTTTGTTTTATTTCTCTCCAAACCATCTTTCTCATATCTCTACCGTGAGATATATATACATATTAGTTCTTAGTTTTGTTTAATTGATAAACAATTAACTAAGAATTAATTATAGAATAATCCACCATTTTTCAACAAGCCCGTATACTAAAAGTTAGTATAGATTCATATACACTTCGGTTTAAATCCAAGTCTTGCATAGGATTTAAATCCGTGGTGCGGTTAACGTGTGGATACACTTAGAGGGAAGACAATTGGATTCCTACGAAAGCGCGAGCCGTTTGTGATAATTCGGGAACGTGAATCGCGTATTTGAATACGCCCTATTCCCTACGACAACAGGAGTGCTAAAAGGTAATTTACTAACTCGTTTAAACGATTTGGTTATATAATTTGCATAATAGATCCGCGTCACGATAGTCACGGGACAACATGATTAGCATATCATATGTTATATGTTTTATATAAAATTTTATATTCCGCTGCGTATACGTCCCGGGACCTATGTGAATCTAACAACAAAAGTAGCATAAAAATTGATTACAAAGTTATTATGCACATTAAAAATCATGCACAACAGTCACCAATAGCTAGTATGAAAATATAAATTGAACTCTTACAATAAACCTCCTATTGTTTTATTAAATTCCGATGAACTACTTCTTATTTTGGCAATATATAAAACCCCCCTCCCCCCCCCCCCCCACCACCAAGAGCATGCCTGTCAATTTAAATTTGCCAACTTAATATTCCCGCCTTAAAAAGGGTATTTTTGGAAATTTAAATAATTCAACCTAAAGGCAGGCGCTAGTTGTGAGACGTGTATAACCTCAAGGGATTTTTGATAATTTTTGAAACCACAAGGAATTTTTCATAAATTAGCTCAACGTCAGGGGTGATCAATATAATTCGTCCTTATATTTAAAAGTCCTAATTTTAATATTTTAAATTGTCATTCCTATAGTGACATTTAGTAATAAAAAATTTGCTACGGGAATTTCTTGTAAAATTGTTTTGTGCCACTATGTTATTACATTAGGGGCGTCGCTGATTGCAATCATAATAACTTAGATTTCAATGCTAATTTATACTATGCCTTTTGACATTCTGTATAAATAATCACTTCAATAAATCATTTTTCGGTTTCAACACCCATTTTAGATCATTATTTGTTGTTAGCAAATTAAAGTTAGTATATTTTCTTTAGTTGTTGAAGAGGCTAAGGTTTGACTTGAGACTCCCACAGACTGGACAGAGAAGAACAGGGAATACTTGTGCTGACATTTTGGCCAAGTTGGGCCACATATTAACTTACAAGTGTGTTGTTTGGGAATCCCCTCCCATTGAAGTTGTAAGCTGTTTGATGGCGGAGGAGCAGATTTAACCTGTTTTTGAGTTCCTCCTAACCAAAAAAAGAAAAAAAAACCTACAAAGAACCTAAAAAAATAAAAAAAAAAAACCTTTAAACAACATAGTAAGAAAAAATGGGAAGTTGCCACTATAATTTCTAGCAAGTTTTTTTTTTTAATTTTTTATGTCACTAAATTGTTACAATAGAAGTGCCACTATTTATTAATGGAAATATATGTTATTATTGATATTGCAAAAATCACTTTTGTGACAAATAATTTTTTTCGAAACTAAAGTATTTGATTAGTGATAAACTTACACACATATATATATATATATATATATATATATATATATTTACTGTCACTAGAGATGTTAATACCAACTCTACAATTTCTTGAATTCACAATTTAAAGTGAAGTTAGATGATCTATGCACTATGCTTAATCATACCGCGGGAAAGTCCATTGGTCACATCTGTCTGGGTTTTGCCATCCCCTTGGCGGAGGAATAAGAAGAGCTTAATTATTTTTCTTTTATTATTTATGGAGCGATAAGGTTGGGAATCGCTTGGGATCAGTAGAATAAGGATTTTGGTGAGGAAAAGTGGGAGAACAATGGAAAGGATAAAAAACGAAAGAATAGAGTACTATCATTGGAAGCAAAGTTCTGAAAACTGGACCGGATATCGAATCGGCGGTCTTACTGCTTGCCAATTGGACCTGTTCGACCACGGGTTTGACCGGTGTGACGTCATAAATACGTAATAGTTATTAAAATAATTTTTTATATAAAAAAACTCATAAATACATTAAAAAAATATATAGAAAAAAACCCAATAATAATAATAATAATAACCACCAAACAAGAAATTTACCTTACTATTTAACAAAAATTCAATTCATCATTCATCTTAAAAATCCAAATCATCATTCATCCCAAAGCTAAAAGCTAACAAATAATCATGAACAAGATAATTCAATAAACACGTTTTGTCACATTTCAATCCAAGTCCAATTAAACTCAAATAAGATTAAACAACATAAAGCAAGATCAATCATCATAAATCATCCAAATGATATATCCGAAGTCTTCAATCATAATCTTCATCAATAGGGTGATTTTTTTGTTGCCTTAAAAGGCATTGCACTTCACCATCATTACCACTTGAGGATGCACCACCAAATCTTGATAAATTAACCTCATCTCCTCCATCACCTAATTAATCATAAATAAATATTTTAGTAAAATAATAAAAAATTAGATAATGAATCTTTTAGTAAAATAAGTAAATTACTATACAACCTCTTCCTTCGGACGACTCTTCCTCAAGCATTTCCTCCAATTCATCACCATCAAGCTCTCCACTCGGCTCCTCCTCAATGCTCCAAAAATCCACTTTGTCAATACATTCATAATCAATGAATCATATGGCCTTGTTCTTTGTTTACCACTACAAAATGCCATAATATTAATATAATTAGTAACCAAATAGAAACATAACACTTACAATATAGAAAAATAATAAAGTTCTTACTGCTTTTACAAGCGCAAATTATAATGCACATAGACAAGATCATTTAACATTTGATACTCCCACGTATTTCTCTTTTTAGTATAAATGCGTTCAAATACACTCCAATTACGCTCACATCCGGAAGATGATGAGGTTTGACTTAATACTCGAATAGCAATCTTTTGCAAATTTGGTACATCCACACCAAACATACTCCACCATTCATCTAAAAAGAAAAGCATACACCAAATGCAACAACAAATAAAATTAAAATCGTATCATATTAAAAAAATATTTTAATAGTAATAATGAAATAAGAAACAAATAAAAGATATACCAGGTCGAACAGTTTTTACAGTGTTTTTAGCTAATGGCCTTGCAAAGCTCCCTTTTTGTTCTCGAAACAAAGTAATTTCATCTAATACATCATTTACACCCGGCAAACGTTTCTCACAAACATCAAGTAGACCTATCAATCCCTCTTGTTTGGAGGGACTCTGAGGATCATACTGAAATGCAAGGTTCAAAAAAAATATAGCCGAGTGGAGACATTTGCGCAACATAGAACCCCACGTATCATTAATAATATCAACGTATGTGGTGTATAAATGCTCCTTCTTTTTAAATAACTCCTTTACGCCATTTATTGCTCTCCACATCCCCTCATAAACATAGCCTAATGAAGGCTTCTCATCAGAATCTCACATCCGCAACAATCTCATAAGTGGACTCATAATCTTGACAATGATCAAACAATTATTCCAAAAATCACCATTTAAAATAATTTGCTTAACTTCTTTACCCTTATCAGTTTTCAAAAACTTTTTAAACCCTCCACTTACAACCAAAGCTTCCAAATGCTCGTTATGATCATAAAGACTCTTCAAAGCAATAAATTGTGTGTCAAATCGAGTATCTCCTGGATGAACAATTTCAGTCGATCCAGGTCACTGTCTCAACCATGCATGAGGCTACTTATGACTATACACAAAAACTGTTATCTTTGAAGCAAGAGCTACTAAACTTTTCACAGATGTTAACTCTCCAATATCTTTAAATATCAAATTAACACAATCAGCAGCACATGAAGACCAATAGATGGAAGGATATTTTTCAGATAGCAACTTTTCAGCTTTTTTGTAGTTATTGGCATTATCGGTAACTAAATGCACAACATTATCAACTCCAACCATCTCTACAATTTCGGAAAAGAGATTACACAAAGTCTTAGCATCAGATTCCATATGAGAAACATCAACAGATATAATAAATGATAACCCATGTGGACAATAAACCAAAAAGTTTATCAATGCCCTATGACTCTGATCACTCCAACCATCGCCCATAATTATGACACCGGTATCAACCCATTTAACTCGGAGAGCATCAATAGTCAATTCACATTGCTTTTTAGCTTCTTTAAGTAACAGAATCCTCAAAGCATGATAAGATGGACCAGTATATCCATGACCCATTGTTGCAATTCTATTTATCATTGATTGAAAGTATGGGGAATTCACAACATTAATCGGGATACAACAATCATAAAACCATAAAACAATAGATATATTTGTATCATGCCATCTTTCTCTACTTTGCAATGTCGCTTGAATGCTAGGTTGACTAGAATCAATACCAGCACCGGCTTTCATATAATCTCATATATAAGCAATCTTTTTCTTCTTATTACTACCACCCCCAACTTCTTTACAACTTAAATTTTGAATTTCTTCAATATCATCATCATTATTATCCAAATTCAATTTAGATGCGGCTTTCTTCCTTTTATTATTTGCAACTTCAATTAACGTACCTTTAATTTGAAAACGCACATCCGCAGGAACTTCAAGGCATGATTTAACATTACAGGGAATGCCGGCTAGATGTTGCTTCATGCGATTGATACCACCTCCCCTAATTTCTTGATCCCAATATAGGCACTTCAATGTGCGAGTTTTCCTACTTAAGGGTACCTCATAGCAATACCTCCAAGCACTGTCACTTCTATGACGGGAATTTTGCCCACTACTAGATTGTTGCACTGATTGTGATGGATTTGATTGTGTAGTGGGCGAGGAGGATCCAATATTTTCCATATTCTAAGAGCAAATCCAAAATATTGAAGTTAGTCATTTTTTTTGATTATGGAACAAAAATTGCAATGGTAACTTTATATAAAAAAATAAAACTAAACTTACATAATGCCCTAGAATTTTTGCCATTTTGAAACTCATTTTAAATGTCCTATAATTTTTGCCATTTTGAAACTCATTTTAAATGTCCTAGAACTTTTGCAATGGTATATCATACATAAAATTAGAATTTTTACCATATTAAAACTCATCTTAAATGCCCTAGAATGTTTTGCACTTTCAAATTTATTTTAAATGCCCTAAACTTTTTGCAATGGTATGATAAAACTAGAATTAAACACCATAAATAAAACTGATTTTTTTTCCATATTGCACTTTCCAAACTAATAATTTAAATTAGTAATATACTAATATACCTGAAATTTGTGTGGGGGGGGGGGGAGGAATACAAAAATAAAAAGAGGGGATAAATTGGCGCAAATCGGGAAAACAAGAAAAAAAAGGGAAAAGGAATTACTAGCAGCAGCAGGCCACAGGAGCAGGTGAGGCGGCGCGGCGGTTTGTAGCGGTGAGACGGCGCAGCTGTCCAGAGTGAGGTGGCGCGGCTGGTTCGTGAGATTTTTGAAAAAATGGAGCACTGAGGTCTGAGGCAGAGAACACGGCTGGTGTTGGGACTAGTCGCTCACTGACCAGGTTTTAGTTTTAAAAAAGACCAAAAAAAAAAGAATTTTTTCCAGCTCGCCAAATCGGTTTTCGGACCGGGATCGGTTCAACCAATTTTTGACCGGTTTTGACTGGTCTGAGTCACTATTGGTTTTTTGGGACAGTTCGGACCGGACCAGCCACAGATCATAGATCGAACTGGCCGGTCCGATTTGGTTTTGAAAACATTGATTATTAGTATAAAATCATCCTATTTGCCTTACCAAAATCCAAGAATCAAACGGAGGGTAAATATACTTTCTGTGAGACTTAGTATAAAATACTTATGACTCTAACTATCGATTATTAGTATTGTTATGTTCTCAATGACTATTATGTGATATGAAATACAATTGATATGCAATCTTTAGAATTGTTCTATTTTTTTATATTTGTGTACAAATTGTTACATTGTGAAAATATTTTGAGCTATCAAATATTAATGAACATTTTGAATCATAACATATATAGTAAATGTTTGCATTAATATCATTATTGAGTGTTTCATTGCATACCTTGAGTCACTTGAAGAAACCCTTTTGCGTTTCATTCTACTCATTCAGTGTGACTAGATGAGAGAATGAATTTGGAATATCACAAAAGGCGAAATTTATGTTATGCATACTGCCGATAGGTAATGATAGAGATTCTTCTTAGAAGAAATTCGGGATAGGGATCAAATATCTGTCACAGTATTCGGCTAGGATGCGATGTAGCCTATAGTTAGTGGTCGAAACTGTAGAGGTGTTTTGGTATTGCATCTAATTTTAGGGGTGGCAACGGGCAGACTTTGGGACGGGTCCATAAAAACCTGAGACCCGCCCCCGCGAAAATTTTTTGTTCCCAGACCCGCGTAGGCATGGACCCACCCCGCCTCACCCCGAACCCGGACCCGTCGAGTAAGACCCGTTTGGACCTGCCTGAAAAGGGAACAATTAATTCAAACCCAAATCTAGTGACATTAAGTGCTTAAAAATAAAATAAGAAAAATATAAAATCAATATAATAATAATACTAAATTTTTTAAAATCAAAACACATAAAATTTAAAACCAATATAAAGCTAGGTGGTGTCTCTTAAATTATATACCATTAGTATCATTGTATCAACAATCTAAATACTCCATAATTCATACATCACCACAAATTCCATACAGAACACAAATTGAAATATCACAAACTCCATACATCACTACAAATTTAAGCAACACAGCTTCATAAATTACCAAAAACTCAAATTCATGACATAACCAAATCAATCCACAAATGTCTTGCTAACACATTCTTCTAGATCATCTTCTTCTTCATCATTTATTGTAGGAAAAGTTGCAACACCACCACTTTCCACAACAATACCTACAACAATAAATAAATGAACATGAGAATTATCAAATATTGTAATATAGTTTGTAATGCTAAAATATAACTAAAAGAAGTATGTAATGACCAAATAGAACTAAAAATGATAAAACTTACCTTTCATTTCATTCCATAGCCAATGACGACCACACATCAATGCCTCAAGAGTAGTTGGATGCAACCTACTCCGATGAGGACTAAGCACTCTACCAGAAGTACTAAAAGCAGACTCGGATGCAATAGTTTAAACTGGAATTGCTAAAATGTCTCTTACCATCCTTTGCAAATTAGAGTATTTAACCCCATTTGTCTTCCATCAACTAAGAATATCGAAATTTTGAGTTCTTGGCAATACACTTTCATCTAAATACATATCTGGCTCTGATGTTAACACTTTAGTAGAAGAACTTGTACTTGATGCAATATACTTGTCATACATCTCCAAAGTGTCGCTCTCAAATGCATTAGTAACACTAGAAATACAAGATGTGCTACTACTAGATCCTAAACCACTAGTTGAGCTATTTGGTTTCAAAGTAGTAGCTCTGGACTGGTAATCAGCTAACAAATCATAACAATTTTGGCGAACTTGATCTAGCTTGGATCATGTTCTTTCGCCATAAATTAGTAGAAAATAAAATTCAAGAAGTTTCATCTTGTAACGAGGATCCAATACACCAGCAACACCCATTATAATATGATAATCATCCCAATACTTCAAATACTTTTCCAACATCTTTTCAGTCATGCCTTCAATCAAATCATTTGAACTCTTCACCCACTCATCTAATTTGAGTCTAATATCACAAATATTTGGAAAATAAAAATTAGAAGTAAGGTAGAGTCTACTAGAAAACATCTCAGTCACTTGATGAAAAAGATTCAACTTCCCACAAATTTCTCTCGCATTTGCCCAATCTTCACCAGTTGGTAAAGTTTTGTGATGTCTCTCTCGATATTTAAGTCGTGGGAACACATCCTTATATTGTAATTCAATTTCTAACATCAAATAAGTTGAGTTGCAACGAGTCTTACAATCGAGAGCTAACTTCTTAGTACAACTAATATGCAATTAAGATGCAATTTCTTCAAATTTCTCTACCCTAGCAAGTGAAACAGTCCAATATATGACACCATCATGTATTCTCTCAATTGCACCAACAATCATGTCCAAACCATCTCTTATAATTAAATTTAATATATGAGCACAACTAGGGGTGGGCGTTTCGGGTCGGGTATCGGGTACCCGACCCGACCCGATCGGGATTTGAAAAATCGGGACGGGTACCCGATCTCGAAAATTTAATTCGGGATGGGATTCGGGTATGGGGTTCATACCCGAAATCCCGATCGGGTACCCGACCATTTATTAAAAAAAAAAAATTAAATAAAGTTTTTTTTGAGTGAACTCTTTAATCTTGAGTCTCTTGGCCTGTGTTCATTTCAAAGTTCAAACAAACCTTTTCTCTCTTTCACCGTGATTGTGTTCCAACTCCCAAATCCCATACTCCCATCTCTTTCTCTTGTAATCTCTCACTCTCTCTCCATCTCTCGCCTCTCATCTCATCTCTCTTAAGTCTCAACTCTCAAGCCTCAACCCATCAATCGAACCGACTAGTGGCAGCGGGCAGGGAAGCTGACCAACAGACAGCAGAGGGCAGTGGCCAGTACAGAGCGTGGCCGCGCGGCGCTGGGCAGAGGCGAAGCCGACGGTCGACGGCGCTGGGCAGCGGGGCAGCAGCAGCGACCGACGAGCAGTAGCAGTGGCCGACAGGCAGCAGATATTAGGCTTGTGAATTGATGTTGTGACTTGTGAGATTGTGAATTGGAAATGTTAGGGTTTTATGTTGTTCATTAAAATTGTGAATTGATAATGATATTGTGAAATTTTCAAGGGTATGAAATGTTAGGGTTTTATGTTTTATGAAGCTTTCCTTTTTTTTTTTTTTAAATTTCGGGTACCTGATCCGAAAAATGCCGGGTACCTGAAATATTCGGGTACCCGATTTCGGGTACCCGAAATATTCGGGACGGGATCGGGGATCGAATTTTGACCCCCGAAATTTCGGGTACCCGTCCCGAAAATCCCCAATCCCGAATACCCGTCCCGACGCCCACCCCTAAGCACAACAACGCATGTGGAGTACCTTTCCATTGAGTGGTAGATCTCTCGTGGACATCTTGTCCAGGATAACAGTAAGCATGGCATCATTTGTCAAGCAATTGTTACTGTCACTGTTGACACCCTTCGATCAATGTTCCAATCCATAAAAGACTCAATAAGAACATCAGATAGCACTTTGGCGTTATGAGGAGCCGGAACAAATGCAAACCTACAAAAATAATGATAAATTATCATAAATATATTATACATTTTACATAAACATACATATAAGAAATAAGAGGGTAAAGTAAATATACCTCAAAATTACATTTTGTAAAGTCCATGCATCATCAATAAAGTGTGCCGTGATTGCCATGAATCCCTTTTTTGAGTTGCTAGACGTCCACATATCAGTTGTGATGGCAATTCGAGATTGAATTTTATCTAACACCTTGTAGCACTTTGTTTTCTCTTCTTTGTAAATTGCTACAATGTCATTCTTAAGGGTGTTTCCCGAGATCATTTTGAAGCACGGTTGGAGGCTAGCAACGAACTTTTGAAAACCAATATGTTGCACGATGCTAAAGAGTAATCGTGTATCATGACCATCTCAACAAACTTTTTTCTAGAATCTTTTTGGTTGAAAATATGGGTAGCAAGTTCTTTG
The DNA here is from genome assembly GCA_026212405.1 of Petrea volubilis. Lineage (NCBI taxonomy): Eukaryota > Viridiplantae > Streptophyta > Magnoliopsida > Lamiales > Verbenaceae > Petrea > Petrea volubilis. The sequence goes on along the minus strand of CM047879.1, from coordinate 19,718,047 downwards.
CTTCCACTAGCTTTCTTGTTCCCCATCAACATACATTGTCAAATGTCAATTTTTTGTGGCTTACGCTTGTAAGCCCTATTGAAATGCTTTCTTAAATGAGTAGTTCCATGACTACTTGGTGCTTTGAGCTTGGATTTACAGTAATTACACTCCGCATATTGAGTATCTCCAATTTTCAACCTTTTAAAATGGTTCCACGCATCAGATGTTCCTTTTCTTTTGCTACTATCGCTATAGACATCATCATCCATTTCCAAATCATCGTCCCCACCACCAATATGTTCTTTAGAAGTCATTTCCACTCCTAAATGACTCTCTCCAACATTAGTTGATGTTAAAGAACTGTTACCCCCTTCAGATTCCATCTGCGTAATTACACATGAATGAAGAATTTCAGCAAATAAACTAATTCCATTACAAATTTAACTCAATGCAACAAATTAAGTAAGGGACCTTATAATTTTTCTACTTAAGTAAATAAAGAATCAATTTAATAAAGAAATAACATTTGTTCAAAAGTCGAAATTCTGAAAAAACATTTGAACATGACAAATATATATAATTCTACCATAAATTCCAAACACTCTACTGCAAGATATAGATATCCCTAGCTTATTTTTTGTTTTTCATACCCATAAAGGATATTTAACACAGACAACACAAATTAATTAACCATCCCCCTTAACAAAGATTTTTAACACTCAACCAACTTAATTTTCCCAAACTCTTGTACATAATATGCAAATAATATAATATATATATATATTCAAGATAAATTAACAGAATTCAGAAGAGCTAGTTAATCTTCATAAAACAACAACAATATATATACATAATCATCATTTTCATTAAATTTAATAGCCATGGGCATTGAAAAGATTTACCCAAATCACCAAATTAACCCTAAATTGATGACATTGTAACTTATGTGGTGGTGGACAGTAGGCTGGCGGTGCTCGTGGTAGTGGATGGCAGGCCGGTGATGTTGGTCCTGCTGGAGATAACGGACAGTAGGCCGGCGGTGCTGGCTGGAGATGACGAACGGCCAGAGAGGTAGAGAGAGAGAGTGAGAGAGACAATGTGTGCTTGTGTGAGAAAATCTGAAAATGTGTGAGATAAACCCTAAAGGAAAAATTACAGCTGAAGGAAAAAAAACGTGAGTATTAAAATGAATATAATATATATACAAACCCTAAAACTCAAAAAATATATATATATATATATATATTATACGGGTCGGGTTCGGGGCAGGTCCAGGTAGACCTGTAACTCGACCCGAACCCGTACGGGTCTAAAAAATCAGACTCGTTACTGTCCAAGACCCAATTAATTGTCCCAAACCCGTCGAAAGCGAGGCGGGTCCAGGTTGGAACCGTTCTCATTGCCATTCCTATCTAATTTTGGAGAAGTTGAAGTTGTTGAAAATGTTAGAGGAAAATTGAGTAGTAGAAGTTGATAGTATTTGAAAGTAAAAGTGATAATCAATCAAAAGTTAATAGTAAAAGTGGAGAGTGTTTGAAAATAAAAGTGATAATCAATTAAAAGTTGGTAGTTAACTGTTTAAAAAGTTCGATTTATTTACAAAAATATCAAGAATCACTTTAAAACTAATAGAAGATGTTTTCCCTTAACTTCTCTGCTCTGCTTTTTCTCCTCTTAATTTAAGCAGAAGTTGTCAAATCAAACAATCCAAATAACTTTTTTTAAGCTAAAAGCACTAAATTACTTTTTTTAAGCAATCTCAAACACACTCATAATGGGGCATTAAGTATTGCTTGATCATGCATTTAGCTTAAGTGGATACTAGTGTTACTAAATTCCTTTTGGGATTATTGTTGTATGGTAGAAGTGGCAAAACGGTTTAAAGCCCATTGTTCCAGCCCAATCAAATTAGTTTTGGATTAGATTGGATTGGGTCTTGAAATTTTATAAATGGTTGTGCTTTGGTGGATTTAAAGTTTTGGGTTCTAGACATGTTTAAGCAAATTTTAAAAGATTTCGTGGCTGCATGTAGTTCCTAAAAGGTTAAAAAAAATACTATAATTTGATAATATTCCACAAGTTATGAGTAAAAATTTTTTTATGCGAGTTAAAAAATATGTTAGATCACAAGCAAAGAGTTAAAACATGTACAAAATTATGTTGAATAAAACATATATGTGTATATAGTGTATTGTATTGGATCCATTAAAGATCGTACCAACTCATTATCAACTCCAGCTAAATCTTTTCCCAATTCAATTATTTACAATCAATTCTCTAAAACTCATTTGTAACCTAAATCATTTTAGACCCCCATCAAATTGAACGCAACCTGAACCCACCCTTGTGCCACCACTATCGTAAAGGATCCACGATTTTTGAAATTTGTTAAGGGTTTTAATTTTGAATAATTTTGTGTTATGATTAAATTATTTTGAGCTCTTAAGTTTAGAGGTTTTAACAATAGGCTGTAGCTCGAGGTGACCGGCTCCAAATTGGGGGCATTACAAAACCATTTAACAATATCATTTACTAAATAAATATGTTAAAACATGTTTGTTTATCTACACAATACTCGTGAGTATTTTGTATTGAAATTTATAAATTTAAAATCATTGTCATATAAATATAGATTCGAACAATAATTTAGAGAAATAGAATTCAAAGTGGGGTGGTGATGTTGGACAGAAGTGACATCACCGCCCCAGTGCAATTAAAGAAAAAACACTGCAATTAGTTGACTTGAACAGTACAATACGGGTTGGGGATTTTTAATGCCATATTCGGAACATATCAATCACAAATTTATGTCGAAAAACAACATGAATTATTCAACTAAGACTACCAGTTCCCGAAATCCTCAAGAAACTGGTTTCAATATATACATCTTGCATGCATGGGAGTCCACTGTTGCTGTCAAATTTCCTACCAATTTTGTGTTCAAGGTCTTGTGCTGCAAAGAAAAACAGAAAACAAAACTTTCAAAAATTCATTTCATATACATACAAATATACAAAGATTCACATAAAGATGGAAAATACGAGACAAAATCGCATTTAGAGCAAACTATAATTACCTCCCAAAGATCTCTTGCAATCACAGAACTGCTAAGAGGGATGCCAATATCATCCCACTGAGCAGTAATCGCAGTGCGTTCAGCGCCTCGGTTGAGCAGTACCACTGCTACTCTGTAGCCAGAAAGATGCCCTGCCCATACCTAATAAAAACGAGTGCATATTATTTGTCTTTAACACGAAAATTTGGAATTAAATGTTGTATTATATTAGTGCGACTCTGAAATAGGACTTACCTCGAGAGAACCCTCCATCCTAACTTTTTTAGCGTGAACACCTAGCTTGTCTGTTTCCATAATGATATGAAAAGTATATAAGTAGGTCGAAAGATGAACATAATCGAAGAGATCAAGGAGAGAAGTTGTTGATGATATGATTTTACCCTGGTTAACGGCGATCACCTCCTTGTTTGATATGATTTCCATTGTGTCTTTAGTCATATTTCTCACATCACAACCAATGATGAGGGGAGCCTGAGATAAAAATACATAAAGCTGTGAAAAATAGTTACGAATATGGGAATCCGAGAAGTTAGCCCTGACTGTAATTAAAACAAACAGACACACAGACACTAAAAAAAAAAAAGAAGAAGAAGAAGAAAACATTAACAAGTGGTTTAAGTCAAAAAGAGAGACCTTGGAAATGGCCCATATACTGAAATGGACAATATATTCATCTTTGGTCATTCCTCCATTTCCAACTTCAAGCATGTCAGGATCTGCTCACAACCAACAATTTACAAGGATATTTGAGAAGCTGCTCGATAAGCGCTATACATACAAGTCTCTGTTTTGAATAGGGTGAGTTAGAGCTACACTTCTTGAGGTTTTGCTATAATTACAAAAAAGTTCCTCTTGTTTCCGAAAATTACCAAGACCCCATTTGAGTCCACCCGTTATCTTTATCCTGACTAAGGGTTTTCAGCATTGTACTCCGAATATACTCTTTGACTGGTAGAAGGACTCAAATCCCGAGGGGCTTTTTGCAATTACGCTAAACCTAAGGGGGTGTAGTAACCTGTAACTCATCCTTTTTAAACCCTGTGATATACTAACCATTCCAGCCACCAGGCCTCGCATATTCAGCATAGACTTCATTCTGGTCTGCTCTAGAAACCATACTGTCGAATAACCAAAATTTGAAAGAACAATTACGGTCAAGATTTTATATATGAAAAAAACATGCTTCGAATGGCATCAAAAGGATAAATATTTTTGTCACCTTTCCCAATTATCGGCAATATCATTTGTAGTTCTCCAACTGTTTCCTACATTGAAACCCCACAGGGCCGGGTGCAAATCTCCCCTGGTTCAAATGTACAAGAATATGTAAAAACACAACACAATAAGAATCAAAAGTTTATGAGGACACAAGAAATTTACCATTCACACAATGAGAAAAAGATGGGTCGGCCCGCGTTCATCAAAGCTTTGGTCATCACAGGATATCTGTCACAAGGTATGAAAAAGATGAATAGAGAAGCAAAACATTGTGTGAAAACTATGGCAAACTTTTAAAATTTTCATTATGAAGAGATATCTTTACCTAACGGTTGGCTTGGACCCGTCGTTGTAACAGTTGTCATACTTCAAATAATCTATGCCCTGCAGCAAAACAGAGTTAATTAGGAATCCAGATTTTTCTGTATAGGGAGATACACACATTCGAAAAGATCAAGGAACTCAAGGTTCCACCATTCCAGTCTATTTCATTACCCATGAAGCAAAGGTTTTGGCATCGTGTTCCTCGTGCCCCAGTGAACCAGGCATTAATTTGCTGCAAGTGTAATAACTGAAAAGGAAATTGCATTCCTCGCATAAGCAAACGGTCATATATACAATATATATATATATATATATATATGTGTGTGTGTGTGTGCGCGTGTGTGTGTATCATTTGAGACTATATTTAGTGGAGTCAAATTACCCGGCATCTGAGTAAATACCCAACTTAAGTCCCTTGCTATGAACATAGTCAGCCAAAGCCTTAATACCAGAGGTAAATGTCGATTTCTTAGGCACTAGAGTACCCTGAATTTCAATTTCCATGAAAATGAATGAGAAACCAAGAAAAACAAAAACAACATATACAAGTACTAGTTTCTCAGAAAGATAGGGAAAACTGGAAAGAAAAAAAAAAAAAAAAAAAAGTAAAAGTGAACCTTGTCATCGCGTGTTAGTTCAGCCCAACAATCATCTAAGGGAAAAAAAGTTAAGATCCTTGGTTAGATAATTGCGAAATATATGAACAAAACGGCAAAAAAATCGAAACTTTAAGAGGGGTAGAATAATCATCTGGGAAGAACTATACCAATGTTGACGTAATTATAGCCGAGCTTCGCAAGGCCAGTTGAGATCAGAGCATCAGCTGACAAACAAATAAAAACAAGTTAATATAAAATGAAGTAAAATAAAATAAATTCCAAATCATGGGAACAGAGAAGTGGCCTAGTTCTACCTGTTTCTCTAATGACTTTTTCATCGATGTTACAGGCGAAATGATTCCAACTATTCCACCTGAAAAGAAGATTAAGATATAAATGATTGAGAATAATTGTAGTTCTACACCAATGTCCAACTTAGATAAATCAGTAATTCCACAGTAAAATAAAGCAGGGTATAATTAAAAAGAAAGAGCAAAAATTCAAACTGTATCAAGATGAGGTTGAAATATAAAGCAAAGGATAAAATGATTGGATCAGAAAAGTGGAAGCCTCCTCTTCATCTTCATCCCCATTTTCTCAGCACTTCCTGTAGGATACAAGCACAACTCTCTCTCTCTCTCTCTCTCTCCATACACACAGGAGCAGTCACAAATATGAATAACTACACTGTATTTAATCATACTGGCCAAACTCTACAGGATTCAATTACCAATGTCATATTCCTCAAATAAAAAGATTCAAGAACACAAAAAGAAAAAGATATAGCCAAATCCCAGATCAGGATTTCAAGCATATTACAATGTAATTGCTAAAACTTAGTGATAAATAAACGGGATACTGAAATTTGAAGTCCCTCAAAATTAGGAACAAAATAAAAATGATAAACTGAAGAACACCACAAGAACAACAAGATATGCCCAGACAAAACTTTCAAGAACCTAGCAAAAATTGAGTAAAGAGACATACAAGAAAAAAAAATGAAAAAAGAAGATTACCCCATTTGAGGAGTGGCGGCAAGGCCATTGCCAAGCAGGTTGCGTCTGCTTAAGGTTTTCCGATCATGAGGATGAGCATTAGCATTAACACTATTAGCACTTAGAATTAGCAGCAAGAATGTTAGAGATAGAAATGTCTCCATTAGATGCAGTATAGAGATTTGACTGTTATGGACACACTACACGCTGCCATATAACAATGGAAACAATCATATATACAGTGGTAGCACTGAGTAAGGCACGTGGGAGTTCTGGCTAGTGATAGAGATAAAAAGGATCATGGTCCAATGATTGAGTTTCATTAAAATATTCAAGTAGCTAGGAGCCTAGGATTATATCGAAAACGTAACAACTTATAAATAAGGATTAGAGATAAATTCTTTTTTGGTCCTATAAGAAAATTCGTCAGTCACATTTAGTTTTATAAGATTTTTTTTTTTATATTTAATCTCATAAAAATTAAATTTTGCAACATTTAATCCCACTGACCGATTTTAGGTCTGAAATTTTAAAAATCGAGGATATGTCCTGTCATTGAGGTGATGTGGCAGCTGACGAAATATTTTTATTGACGTGGTTGTCTGACATGTTCATGATGAGTCAATAAGGCGAAGTAAAAATCTCAAATGACTTTTTAATCCTTATAATTTTATTTTATTATTTATTTATTTTTAATAAAATTTTGGCTAAATTTCATATTTGCCCCTTGTGGTTTAGTGAAGTTGCATAAAATCCCTTATGGTTTAAAAATATGCGAAAAGCCCCCAGAGTGAGGTGCACGCTCCTAGGGTGCGTTTGGGCATGTAATTTAACTTCATATTGACTTTTAAAAGAGATTAAAATGATCGAAATACCCTTAAATACAAACATATTCACTATTATACTTATGTTCTTATAAATTTAAATTAATTGATCCAATATTACAAATAGATCCTTTTTTTAACTTTTAATTTTTTCACCATCTTCATTATTACTCTTCCACCACCACCGCCGCTGGAGTCGCTGCTGGAGTAGTGGCCCAAAACATTAGTGTATGCATTTTCGCTAACTCAACAAAACCCCTCTATCAATTTTTCAAAATCTCAAACCATTTGCATTTAATTTGAAAAAAAAATCAACAAAAACCCTAGATCCACCACAATATTTATTGTGTCTTCCTCTCATAATAACTGTTAAACCAGCCATTAAAACTCATTAATGTCACCATCAATGGGTTCCTCTCTTCGAGTTGGTCAAAATAGTGTATAATTTTATACGATTTGATGAAAAAATAAAAAAAAACTATATATGTAAGTATGCGTGTGTAGATCCACTGCCATCAAGCTTGGTGGCGTCGGGGGAGGAGGAGATCCACCGCCGTTAAGCTTGGTGTCGTCGAGGAAGAAGGCGTGACTGTGTGTGTGCGTGTTCGTATGTGTTCATGTGTGTGTGCGTGACTATGTGTGTGTGTGTGTGTTCATGTGTGTCCGTGACTGTGTGTGTGCTGTGTACACAACTGTGTGTATGTATGTTGTGTGTGTGTGTTGTGTATGTGTGTGCTTGATTGTGTATGTGTGCAGAGAGTGTCACTACTAGAAAACACGATTTTGGCCACGGATTTTTAGCCACGGATAAAATCGGTTGCCAATAGCTACGGAAATGGCCACGGATATTAAAAAAAAACGAAAACATATGGCCACGGATAAATCCGTGGCCAAATTTCCACAATTCCGTGGCCATTTCAATTTATTTAAAAGAAAAACATAAATAAATAAATTTATTTTTTTTTAAAACAAATTTGGACTTGGCCACGGATTTATCCGTGGCCAATAAATAAATAAATTTATTTTTTTTTTAAATTTGGACTTGGCCACGGATTTATCCGTGGCCAATAAATACATATATTTTTTTAAATTTGAACTTGGCCACGGATAAATCCGTGGCCAATAAATAATTTTTTTTTTAAATTTGGACTTGGCCACGGATAAATCCGTGGCCAATAAATAAATAAATTTAATTTTTTTTTAAAATTTGGACTTGGCCACGGATTTATCCGTGGCCAATAAATAAATTTTTTTAAAAAAAAATTGGACTTGGCCACGGATAAATCCGTGGCCAATAAATAAATAAATTTAAATTTTTTTAAAAAAATTTAGACTTGGCCACGGATTTATCCGTGGCCAATAAATTAATATAATTTTTTTTTTAAATTTGGACTTGGCCACGGATTTATCCGTGGCCAATAAATAATTTTTTTTTAAATTTGGACTTGGCCACGGATAAATCCGTGGCCAATAAATAAATAAATTAAATTTGTTTTTTTAAATTTAGACTTGGCCACGGATTTATCCGTGGCCAATAAATAAATTTTAATTTTTTTAAAAAAAATTTGGATTTGGCAACGGATTTATCCGTGACCAATAAATAAATAAATTTTTTTATTTTTAAAATTTGGACGTGGCCACGGATTTATCCGTGGCCAATAAATAATTTTATTTTTTTTAAATTTTAAATGACTCGTTTAAATCGCCCGATCCGACATTACGGGGCACCAAAAGGTTCGAGTCATTTCGAAATCATATTATTTTCATCACGGTTATTATATTTTCCCATCTTATGCGTTGAAAATTACAGTTTGTTTAGCGAGAATACATTTTTCCTCTTTCGGTGACATATACGAATAACTTCGTATTTCGGTATCAATGTGTGCTAACGTTAGTTAACTTGTATAGGAATTATAAAAAATGGACTTTCAAGCAGATTAATTAGTGTTGAAGTTGTATTGCTCCAATCGTACGGTTCCGTCTAACCCAATTAACGAAAACGCACGATTCGCCAAAGTCAACATGAAGTTTTGACCATTGGCCACGGATAAATCCGTGGCCAATAAATAAATTTGAATTTTTTTAAAAAAATTTGGACTTGGCCACGGATTTATCCGTGGCCAATAAATAAATTTTAATTTTTTTTAAAAAAATTTGGACTTGGCCACGGATTTATCCGTGGCCAATAAATAAATAAATTTTTTTTTTAGAATTTGGACTTGGCCACGGATTTATCCGTGGCCAATAAATAATTTTAATTTTTTTTAATTTTAAATGACTTGTTTAAATCGCCCGATTCGACATTACGAGGCACCAAAAGGTTCGAGTCATTTCAAAATTATATTATTTTCATCGCGGTTATTATATTTTCCCATTTTATGCATTGAAAATTTCAATTTTGAAAGTATTGATCTAACGATGGCACTATATTTTCATCGCGGTTATATTTTTTGTTTCGAAAGTATTGATCTAACGATGGCACTATATTTTTAAATTTGATTGATTTTATTTTGTCAATTACATTAAATTTAAGTAAATAAATTGATAGTTTGACATACAATGAATAAGATCACTTTAATTTCTTAAATTGAGTCAAAATAATCGATGAAAAATTTCAAATTTTTATAAGGTCAAATTTATAATTTTTTTAATTTTGCTTTTGTATCCAAAAAATATCTGTGGATAAAAGTAAAATTAGAAAGAATTATAATGTGCACGATTTAATATTTTTTAATTAAATCATAATAAGTATGAATTAATAAAATATATTCATATATAGATATAAATTAGTAAAATTTGATAACAAAATTCAATATATAAATGTATATAAATATTCTTGGCATGACATTTTGATCAAGAAGCTCATCCTAGCCTAGCGGTAAGAAGCTTGGCAATATTCCAAGAGGTCTCGAGTTCGAGTCCCACTTGTAACGATGAAAATCAATTAAAGAAATGGGCACGCCGAGCTGGGCCGGGTCGCACCACTGGGCTGGTAGGCGCGCGGGTTGGGCCTGCTGCGGGCGTGGTTGGGCTAGGTCCAGTTTTTTTTTTTTTTAATATTTTTTTTAGCCACGGATTTATCCGTGGCTAGATTTAATTTTTTAAAATATTTTTTTTATATTAGCCACGGATAAATCCGTGGCTAAATGAAAAATTAAAAAAAATTAATTAATAGTTGGCCACGGAAATATCCGTAGCCAAATTTATCATTTTTTTTAAATTTTTATTTTTGGCCACGGATTTATCCGTGGCTAAATTTATTTATTTTTTTAATAATATTAATTTTGGCCACGGATAAATCCGTGGCTAGATTTAATTTTTTTAAAAAAATTTTATTTTTGGCCACGGTTAAATCCGTGGCCAAATTGAAAAAATTCCGTGGCCAAAAAATCCGTGGCCACTGTCCGTGGCCTTGTTTAGCAACGCCACATTTGGCCACGGATTTTTTCCGTGGCCAAATCCGTGGCCATTTGCTTTGGCCACGGATTTTTTGCCAAAATCCGTAGCCAAATCCGTGGCCAAATCCTTGTTTTCTAGTAGTGTGTGTGCGTGCTCTGTGTGTGTGCAGAGTGTGTGTGTGTGTGTGTTTGTAAGGTGTGTGCAGAGTGTGTCTGTATAGAGTGTGTGAGTGTGTGTGTAAGGTGTGCGAATGTGTATATGTTCAAAGTGTGTGTGTTTGGGTATGTGTTTGTGTGTGTTAGTTGTGCACCGATTATGTGTGTGCGCGCAAAGTGTGTGTGTGTGTGTGTGTTTGATGTTAGTGTGTGTTTGTGTGTGTTTTTTATTATTATAATTTAGTTAAATGTATATATAATTATATATTTTTATATTTTATATATATTTTTTATATTTTAAATATATTTTATATTTAATTTTATAATTAAAAATCAATCTTAACTGTTAATTTTTTAGAATGAAAATCTAATGGCTTAAAACAAAAGGGTATAATGGGAAATACCTGTCAAAGTTTAACGCCATCAACTAGGATTTAACGGCATTGTTGCCCAAGGCACGTGAGCATGGGTTTATGAACCACAGGGGGCATTTCGCCTATTTTTAAACCATTGGGGGGTTTCGTGCAACTTCGTTAAACCACAGGGGGCAAATATGGAATTTAGCCTAAAATTTTGTTAGTGTTGTTGTTGTTATTATTATTATTATTATTATTGTATTTTTTTTAAAATAATCCACCATAACTCTAACCTTAACATTCCAAAATAACCCCATATCCACGCGCGCACGCGCAGGCCTTTTTCCCCACCCCAAGCGGCGGCTTCCGCCACGCCTGGTCCCGTCCTCCTCCCCCCCCCCTACCCCAAGCTGCCGCCACGCGTGGCCCATCCTCCATCTACCCCACCCCCGCGCCACCACCACTCTGCCACCACCCCTCTCTCTCTCTCCCCTCTCTCCCTTGCGATCTTTCTCTCTCTCTTTCTCCACCCTACCCATCGCGGTCTCTCTCTTTCCCTTTGCCCCTTGCAATATCTTTTCTTTTTTCTATCTCGCCGGAAAATTTTGTTTGATGGGTTCAAGAGTAGCATCAGGGAACAACGGTGGCGGACAATGGTGGTGGTTGAGACGGTTGCAGTGGCGGCTAGAGTTAGGGATTATATTATGTATAGATGCATTTGTCCATCTCAGCATACTTAAAGTCCCTGTCATCACCTAACAATGCCATGTCAAAAAATCGGTCAGACACGTCAGCTCAATAGTCGGACACATCATCGATTTTTTAAATTTCACACTTGAAATCGGTTAGTGGGACTAAATGTGAGAAAAAAAATCCAATGAGACTAAATGTAGCATGCGAGCTTTTCTATGGGACCAAAAAAGGATTGATCTCATATGGACTAATATGATTGGTCTATAATATAGGGCTCATCTCCATTATCAATTCTTTTTAATTATTCTCAATATATTTTTAATTGAGTGCCACATCATATGAAGATTTTTTCAATGGTTTATATTTAATTATCTAAACTATTCTTTAATTCAAGTTAAATTAAAGTTAAACTCAATTTTTAATTTATCCAACTAATAAAAAAAATCAATATTTATCCATAACTAAAATATCTCTTATTACACGATTTTGAATTAAAAAATAAACATGGCATATTACTCATCTCCAATATTTTCTCATTCAGTCTCTCTCTCTCTCTCTCTCTCTCTCTGTTTTTCTTTCCTTTTCTTTTATTTCAATTGCACAATTATACAATTTTAACTGAAAAAAATGGGCATCTTTTTATTCTCTTTCCTGCTATACTCAATTAGGTAAATTAACAATTGAGTTTTATTTGGGTTAAGGGGTGGTTAAGGCAATTAAATATAGATCATTAGATGAATTTTCGTATGATGTGGCATCCATCTAAGGGTGTAATTGAAGAGAATGGATAATGGAGAGGAGCCCAATGCATAATATATGATTTGATGAGATACAAGATTTAATTTAAGAGGAAATTACAGATTCCCAACCCAACTATGTGGGTTTTTTCACTTTGCAACCTAACGTTTGGAGTGTTACTAATTGCTACCCGATCTATGCGAGTTTTTATATGTTTCAACTTAAGTAGATTTTTCGATCAAAAATCAGCATGATGACGATGACACATGCGGTGCACATGCTTCAGTAAAGTTATTTTGTCATGTCATTCTAATTTATGCAATTATTTTTCTTTTTGTTCCCCCTCCCCATCTTCTTTACCCCAACTCACCCCCACCACCACCTCCCACCTCTCTCTCTCTCTTTCTCTCTCTCTCTCACGCGCTGCTCCTCTACCCTCCTCCCCACCCACCGCCACCCCCAATCCCCATCACCACCTCCACCTCCACCTCCACCTGCCTCTCTCTCTCTCTCTCTGCCCCCATCTTCTTCATCTTCACCAACCCCCACCCCCAACCCCAATCCCCATCACCACCTGCATTTCTTTCTCTCTCTCTCTCTCTGCCCCTATTCCCCCACCCACCGACTAAATTAATTTCGACTAGATCGAAACCAACATGAGTAGTCGATTTAACCCAATTTTGGGGGTTGGAGATGCGGAATTTGGGGGAGAACAGGTTCTTTATGGCCCTCTTCTACATGGTGGATCTTCAACGGGTAAGGGGAGGAGGGTGGGGGAGCATGGGAAATGGGAGTGGTTGGAGAGAGGGAGAGACGCAGGTGGTGGTGGGGGGAGAAGGGTGGGGGAGAGAGAGAGGCAAGTGGTGGTGGGGGTGCGTGGAGGTGAAGAAGGAGAAGACGGGGAGGAAAAATAAAGGAAAAAAATAGAAAAATAATTGCATAAATTAGAAAGAAATGACAAAAATATCCTTATTAAAGTATGTGGGGTGCCCATTTTTGATTGAAAAACTCACTTGGCTGGCAATCTGCGAAAACTGTCATAAATCGGGTGGCAACCGGTAACACTGCAAACATTAGGTTGCAAAGTGAAAAAACCAGCATAATTGGGGTACGAATCTGTAATTTCCTTTTAATTTAATAGTGTATTGATAGAGTTGCGGTGACTAAATTGAATTTAGTTCCAACTCGCTTTGGTGATATAAATATTTAGTAAAAGTGACATTTTTTTAATTATAAAAGTCATATCGAATCTTTGGACATTGCGTTACCTTAAAAAAAAAACCTGGAGATAAGGCACTAATGACAAATTTATCATGGATGTAACAAAACTTTGTCAAAGAATACATTTTCGTATTGAATTTTATCCATCGAAAATCTATTGGCGTATGATATATCATTAATCAATTATATTTTAATTTATAGTTTTAGTTTGATAGCGTCCTCATAAATCCGTCACAAGAGAATTGTCACAAAAATTTTATTAATAATAAGGATATTTTCTTGTGTATTGTGTAATACTCATTTAAAAAAGAAAAAAAAAAGATAGAGATGAGAATTTTAAGTTTCTAAATTTTAATTATCGAGGAGATAATAAAAATTAGAATTATTGTCGTTTTATTCCCAGGACAGATTGGCTCCAATTGGTCCACATCTCCTACCTACTTTTCTTACGGGTAGTTTTGTATAAAAGAAGTCCACTTTACACATAATACCCAGTGTCATAATTTTGACTAGAGATTGGACTGTTATCCATGGATAGGTATCTACTAATTTATATAATGTTGGATTCTGTAATTTAATCAATTATTAATAGTTGGCATGTGTTTATCATGATCTTTTTCATTAATTTGTTTTTTTATATACATTTGTATTTGGAATTTTTGATAATGTTTTTTTTTTTAATAAAAGAATGTTTGGTTTTTTTTATACAATCATCTCGATAACACCTTATAAATATCAACACGCGCGCACACACACACTCACCCGAAGGAGAAGGGAGATGACAAAAAAGTTCGAACTCGGAACCTCAATGGTGTCAATTCGAATACCACCATTGGGCTACAGGTGTGTTAGGTGTTACTCGCTCTGTTTCCTTTTATATTTCTCTTTAGTAAAAAAAAAATTAAAATATTTGTCATTTTCACTTCTCAAAACCATATTTATTATTATTTTTTTCAAATATATCATTTCACTTTAATAAAGTATCATTTGTTCGAAAAAGCCCTCAACAACTTATTAATTAAAGTAATTAATTAAAAAGGAATTTTAGTCTTATTAATCTACAATTATAAATATTAATTGTCCTCCTTATTTATCGTGCAAAGACCTTAAACGACAAAAAAAAGGGAATGGAGGAAGTAAATATTTTTGGTCCTTATTTATTAATTCTATCCTAATGTAGTTCAAATGCTCTATTTTTAGTGGCATGGTATTTTTTTGTTTCAAATTTATAAGCAAATATTAAGGGGATAAATTATTTATAATGGTATATGCTTAATGTATGTTTATAAATACGAAAATAATATTAGCACTTCAAATTTTTGTATTGACAACTTTACTTTAATTTTTAGTTTTAGACATTTGACCAAAATACACTCTTACCTTCTAAACATCATTTAATTTGATTTGTTGAACAAAATTATCCTAAATCACCATTCATTCACCTTATTTTAAGTTTGGTAGGACAACAACCACAATCTAAAGCAGAAATCGAATTCTTTTTTCTATAGCCATAAACAAGAGCAGCAAAATAAATAAATAAGTAAAAATCCAAAAAGAAAAAAATGGCATACATTATTTGTTTATAAGAAGATTGCTCATCTTTGTTATGATTAGATGTATGAACCAGATAGTTTGGACAAACTTTATTATGAAATATAGGTGTTTAGAAGTACTTTTACCTATCTAATGAAAATAATCTTTTGAGTTATACTATATTTTACTTTTGTATCCAACAACTTGTATATTTAATTTATTGAAATTTATCTCATGAGTTTGTTTGTTTGTTTTTTTTTTTTTTGGGGGGGGGGGGGGGGGGGGGGGGTTAGAATGTTTTCAAATATTTCACCATCAATACATGAATACAAAAAAAAACAAAAAAAAAAACAAATGCATATTAGAGTGGCTGATATATTTGTCATTCAAATATAATATAAATAATATTTTACAAATTACTAGTATTTTAGTCAATTTCTTAATAAAACAATAGGATTCTTTCAATATAAAAATTTGAAATGCCAATATCATTTTCCTTATAAATATGATCAAAAAATATAATAATATATAATAATTCAAAAATATTGTAATTATTCAAGTAAAATTTAAATGTTGTGGAAAACCTTATAATAACTCTATTTTTTCATGCATGAAACTATAATATATTTTTTTTGGTAAGCACGTTTGAATTCTCTTATCTCCATCTATCTTTTTTTTTTTTAATTTTCCCTCCCATCAGCTTATAGTAGTTGAAGTATTGAAAAATTTTAATTGAAGATATTTCTAACAAACTCACATTTATTCAGGTCATGGAAACTCTCCCTGATGTGGATCCCGAGTGAATCCATTCTTGCCGGGGACCAAAATCAAGGGAGAAGATTGACGATATGTTAGTCGAATTTAATAAAGGTAGAAACAACAAATTTGGCTGTACTAACCAGCTATCAATGTCTCGACATGTAAAAGTCATTCCCACGTGCTAAGTGGTAGGACACTTTCAAGTAACAGCGACTACATTTTATGATTTTGGGCAACTTTGTGGTCTGTGGCGTCGCTATTTGCTATATGGTCCAATTGGAGTAGTATATTGGTACCATTTGTATTTGGCAATATATGCGGTTTTCTTGATTTTTGATACTCACTTCCACGACGCATTTCGAGATCAATGTAATGCATAAACTTTTGAAAAGACAAATTCGTAGGTAGCGATACAAAAATAATATTATAAAAATACGAAAATTGTCACTAATAATAAATATTAAATAATAATATTCTTATTTTGTTATTAAATAAAAATATTTAATGGCAATTATATTTGAAAGTTATAAAATTTAATATTTTAAGCTGTCATCCCTATAGTGACAGTTTAGTAATACAATATTTGCTATTAGAATTTCTTATAAAGATTGTTTTGTGCCACTATATTACTACAATAGGGGTGTTGTTGATTGCAATAATAATAATAACTTAGATTTTTTCTTTTTCCTTTTTTTTTCCCCTTTGACTATGATTGATGCTGCAAAAATCATTTTTATGATAATTTTTTTTTGTCATTAAATATATAATTAGTGATGAGTTTTACATAATTATTTCATATATTATTGTTATTTTTTTTACTGCAGTAAGTTTTTAAAATAAAATAATTAGCAAGACAAAATTTTAAATATTAAAGATCTTTTGGCAACAACGAATCATATATATTAACTTCGCTAAGTTAAAAATAACTTATTTATTTATTTATTTTTTGGTTTTAGCTATCCGATTCTGATTTATTGGCCGACTAATTCGGATCGGGTTACTGCAGACACCCATTATGAGGTGACCCTCCCAACCCAATAGCTTCTTTTCTGTTAAATCATTTTTCGGTTTCAAAACCTATTTTAGGTCATTATTTGTTGTTAGCAAATTAGAGTTAGTATATTTTCTTTAGTTGCTGAAGAGGGTAAAATTTAACTTGAGCTCAATTCGTTATTTCCAAAATATTTATTTGAAACTTGAAAGACATTCAATTTTGAAAAAAAAAATAGTTCTCATACATAAAATTGACTAATTTATATAATCCATATCAATAAATTAGATAACCGATCTTACACAATAACATATTGAAATCTCATTTAATTTGTTTTCAAGATCATGCATATATCTACTATATCATTTACTAAATAAATATTTTAAACTCATGCATAAAAAATATATATTAATTATCTATACACATGTATTTATTTTGTACTGAGATATATAAATTTAATATTATAATATTACAGAAAAATATATCACAACAATAATTCAAAGAAATAGAATTCAACGTGGGGTGACGATTTTGGGTCGGGGTGACATCATTAGTCTAAGAAAATTAAAGAAGAAAAGTATATATAGTTGACTGAAACAATGCAAAATATGGTCGTCCATTGATACCTCCTTGATGTTTTTGTGTCACTTTTTTCTTTTTGTTTTTCTGGGTCCCAGCAACTTGAACCATGCCACCACTCGTCCACACCACATTACAATGTTCAAAATACTTTTAGAATAAGAGGATATTTAGGATTACTTTTATTTTTAGAAAAATTACAATAATTAAAAAAGTTGAAAAAAAAAATTAAGTAGTAAAAATTAATAATATTTAAAAATAAAAGTTAAAAGTTGATAGTAAAAATATGAATTGTTTGAAAATAAAAACGAAGAACAATCAAAAATTGGTAGAAAATAGTTAAAAAAATTCAATTTATTTACAAAAATATCAATAAGCACTTTTAAGCTGCTTCTTCCAACTTTTCAACTTCTACTTTTTTTTTGATTTAATTTAAGTAAAAATTATAAAATCAAACACTTAAAAATAATTTTTTTGAAACTAAAAATAATAAAGTGTTTTTTTGAAAAGATAAAAAAAAGTTGGTGGACATATTGGCACTGTACAACTTACTATTATTAGGGTAATTGTACACATCAACAGCATAAATAAAACATATTATTATAAGAAAAGCTGTGGGGAGAACTTCTAGATGTATGTACAGGTACAACTTACACGTATACGCTCATGCATAAGTGACGTTGGAGTTTAATCGAAGTTCAGTTTAAGTTCAATTCGAATTATAATTTTTTTAATTGATTAAACATTAAATGATTGACACAAATATAAATATTCATATTTGAAATAAAAGAATTAAAATATAAAATCAAGTAATTATATCAATAATCCAATCAACGTTGATAGTAGGTTCTTGTTTTTCAAATACTAGATTTGAATATAAGATAGTCTATTGTTGAAATAAATCAAATATATTAGTCTTCTCTCTCTCTCTCTCTATCTCTCTCTCTCTCTCTTATTTTCCCCCTGTAAAATCCTAGTGTGCAACATATTTTTTCAATATATTACTGACCCAATTCAAAAATATTTAATTATAAAGTGAATTACAATGACCATCCCTGAAATTTAATTAATTTATGAAAATTTTTCTATTTTTTAAAAAATTACCAAAAACTCCCCTAAGGTTATATCAATATTACAAACTTATTTTAATTTTTGAAAATACCCCTTCCCTCTTTTTAGGTGATTTACACGGACCACCCCGAGATTAGGTTAATTTACGAAAAATCCCCTGCGGTTCAAAAATTATCAAAAATCCCCTGAGGTTATACCAATATTACAACTAGCACCTACTTAGGTTGACTTATCAACAATATTAATTCTTTCTTTTTCCCTCTGTAATATTGTTATCATAAAATTTTTATGTAATAAATTTGAAAAAAATGTGATTATTTATTCAAATAAATATTCTGAATTTAATACATTAAAAGTATCTACCAACACATCAAGTATGTCATATTATCGTTAATACGGAGTAAATTTTAAGAGAAATGAGTTAGAGTCCTCAAGCTAAATAAAGTTTTCAAGTGCATTATTTAATTTCAATTTTTTATTTCAATCAATGTTTATATTTTTCATTTCATATTATGGATATATACGATGCATATAATTATATTTTTCTCAAATATAAATTTAGCACATATTACGTATATTTAATATAAATTCATAACATTGAATTCAGAAATATTTATTTGAATATGTAATAACATTTTTTTTCCAAATCTATTACATGAAAATTTTATGATAGCAATATTATAAAGGGAAAAAAAATTAATATTATTGATAAGTCAACCTAAGTAGGTGCTAGTTGTAATATTGGTATAAACCTCAGGGGGTTTTTGGTAATTTTTGAAATTACAGGGGGTTTCTCGTAAATTAACCTAATCTCAGGATGGTCAGTGTAAATCACCCAAAAAAAAGGAAGGGGTATTTTCGAAAATTAAAATAAATTTGTAATATGGATAGAACCTTAGGGAATTTTTGATAATTTTTGAAAAGATAGGGAATTTTTTGTAAATTGGCCAAACCTCAGGGGTAGTCAGTGTAATTTTCCCTTAATTATATGCATGTTAATGTTGTAGTATCTCGCACATCTATGTATAGTTTTGTATTTTGTATTCAGTCCTCACACATGTTTACTGCTCATTAATTTATTATCAGAATTAATAAACCTTACAAGTCAGCAAACAAGATAGAATGCATGCCTTGATTTTTTAGTGAAAATGAAAACAAGGTTTGACAATCCACTGGAATCTGCTAGTGTAAAATTAATTGCCTTTAACATAATCCAAGATGTTAAATAATTAAATTAATATCTCTAATTTAAGTGTGTTTTGTTTTTGTTTTTATTTCTTTTGGTTCTATTTAGATAGATAACTCTAATTTAAGTGATTGGTTTGCAACATGGCCCCGTTGCACGTGGAAATTCAATCCCTACAAGAACACACCTCTTTCAACGATAAATCGATTCTTTACAAATTTAGTAGAAGTGACAAATTTCGTTTATAACAAATAAATTAGTAAATATTTTGTTGCTGAATTTTTTTTTTCTTATTTAGTTTTGTTTGCATTGAATCATATCACTAATCCATCGCATATACTCTCGATTACACAATGTTCTGTTAGTGAATGGCATAGAAACGAATCTAGTATAAATTATAGAATTAACTTTACAATCCTAGAATTTACTCAATAATTCTAATATAAAAGTCAATCAACACGTGCAATTAGCATATGATGTATTAGAAAAATTGCGTCTATGCGTATCGCACTTACCTTTTTCTATTTTATTTTACAATAGAATAAATTATATTTCAAATGTTTACATACATACTCATTCAGGCAATACAATTATCACTTGAAATTTATAAATAATTAACGCACAAGCTAAATACCACCGGTTCATGTGGTTGGACGTAACATTCCGTAGTTTGAACACATTTAAGTCATGATCAAACCTAATCACGCAGGCCCCCTCTAGACGTTTTGCACTTTTGGGTAAATTACAGCCACATTTTTTGAGATTTAGTCAAACTGTGGAAAAGTCACCAAGCTTGGATACTATGCTATATATATATAATTATGCTACATCTTCTCCCTCACTTGTCAATATATATTTCGTATATTAATAGACGGTTAAGATAGAAAAAATAAATAACTGATGACATGGAAGAAAAATTTTAAAATTCTATTTTTTTATCTTAATTATCCACAAATACATGTGACTGTATGAATGAGTGGAGGAGAAGATATATCATAATTATGTAACAGAAAAACCGAATTGGATGACTTTTCAACATTTTGACTACATCTCAAAAAATTTAGCTGTAATTTACCCAAAAAGAGAAAAACACACGGAGATGGCTTGCATAATTTAAAAGTTATGCTACACTTCTTTAGGATTGGACCATCCTATTAATATCTCATAATTATGTAGTAGAAGATTTAAATTGTTTTTTTTTTTTAAGTTTAATTTATTTAATTATATTAATAACTCATATAGTATTAATGATGTGACTTCTTTTTGGATTGACTACGTGGCGAAACTTGAATGCTTTGATTTGATTTGTTGGTGGCCCACCAGTTCAAAATGAGGAGCAAACGTGAAATTAGCCGATTTTATTTCCATATAAACTTTCCGACGCTCAAGTTAGTGAGGTAAACACCAAGGGTATGAAGAAGATGATGAATAGTGGTGGATAATTAGAACTTGAGTTGTGTGTGTCACCTTTTTTTTTGGAGGTTAGGAGCCTATTTATATGAAAGGGGGCCTTGATTTGACGTAGTTGATGGGGATCGGTCCTTTGACTGACATGTGAAGTATATGTGGGCATGCTTTTTATCTATTTTGGAACTCCCTATGATGGCTAGGTCTTACCTTCATTAATGTGACTTGATTTGGCATTTAATGCACATTCTAAGCAATTAACACTTAGGATTGCCTTCAAGGGGGAGTATTAATGACACCTGAAACTAAAAAGATGCCATCCATACCCTATCAGTACGTGTTAGGTGATAGGGACTGTCCACGTCTGATAGGGTTTTTGGGGGCCTTTTTAGGCACGCTAGTGGCCAACCGCACTGCCTAAGGGGTCTTGTCATACTTGCCCTCTAATGAAGTTTTCGTCCCTCGATGCTGCTCTATCTCTCAAGCATTTCGAGGTCGTTCGCTACATCTGCACTGTGGGGCAGTAGGTTGAACTTCTTGAGGATCACATTTGAACCTCTTTCGAGGGCATTTCCCTCGGACCTGCAAGGTGGGCATGGTGCGGGTCTCTCTCTCGTGAATTTCAGCTCACTTTGAGGCTTCTTTTTTATTGTTAAAATGCATTAGAGAGCACTTTTGTTGTTCTAGGGCTTTTAGCTCTCACACTTAGAGATTTCCTCCTTTGATTGTTAATGATGTGTCCATAAAGAGGGTGTGTGCCACATCAACTACAAATTGAACTATTGCATCATTAACTAAAGTACAAGTCATAATATTTCGTTACAACAAAATAAAGAAATTGATATTAAAGTAGAAAAAAGTAAACTAATATAGTTGTAGAACAAAGCACACACATTTTTGTGAAAATTCAAAACAAAGACTAGCTTTATAATTTTGATGCCTAAATTTCATCAATTGAACTAGGCCCCATTAGTAGAAGATTTAAACTTCTTTTGTTAGTCATGAAAGCTAAGATTTTTTATTGTTACTGTTAAAAATTTGATGTGATCTTCGGAATTTAACTTCTTTGCCACTTTTTGGTAAAATTTGACAGATCAAAATGCCATTTGAGCTTAATTAATGTAAGTTCGCAAATATTACTAGAAAGTGGTTATTTAAAAGATTTTGCAAGCTCAAAGGGTGATAAATGAAATACTTTTAATTGCTTTAGCAATATAGCTGTTGGTCTATACATATTTATTTACACTCCATAAAATTATATATATATATATATACATTTTAAAAATAATATTGTCACAACTTCCTATACATAAAAAAAATAAACTAAGTACGCCCTCGTGTTATTCGAGATACTAAAGTAGGTATTTTATCAAGTCGAAGTATTCTTAGCAAAACAAATGTATACAAAGTATTCGAGATAACTCAATCACCTACAATCCTCTCACGACATAATGATAGGCAGAACAATGCTTACAATGAAACGCGATCATAGGAAAGTAGGTATCAAATGAATTAGGTTGGCCCATTATTAAGCACTGGGCCATTACAGACACTGAAGAGCCTGATCTACAAATTGCGATCCAAAATCATTGGTTGGCCCATGCCCCATATCATAATATTAAATGACAATTTTACCCTCCACATTTAAACTTAAAGACTGAAAACTCTATTTCTTGCCTTGACTCCCCGTCGAACCTTACTAGATTTTCATATAAACTTTTAGGCTATGTTTGGAACAAGGATTTTGATGAGAAAAAGTGGGAGAAAAATAAAAAGGATAAAAAATGAAAACATAGAGTATTATCATTTGAAGCAAATAAAATTTTTTTCATCTTATTTTTCTCACCAAAATTCTAGAACCAAACGGAGGGTTTACCGTTTTATCATCAGGGATTCAATTTGGTCATTGTATCAATTTTATGGTATTAATATTGAATATGCATATATTTTTTGCTCAAATCTTTGAAGCTATTTTTAGAAATCCAAATTGAACCGTCAAATTTTGAGATATTAATCTCGAAGTTGAAATCATTGGTTGAGTAATGACATAGATGAGTGTGCTTTCATCCAGTCTGCAACCAAACGACGCTTGAACTTTTCAAGCCATTTTTAGATATAATTAACTAGATTTTGGAGGGTGGGATCAAAAATTGGATGGTTAGATTTGTGAGATATTTGCTTTGGAAGTCCAACCATTGTTGTGGTCTAATTCGCAATTAAGTGAGTTTTGTAGAAGTCTTCTTATGGTTTCATAAATTACAAATATCCGTATAAGGTACGTATAAATTTAATAAAATTCATCATCCATCAAGACGGGATGTAATTACGAGTTGTATTTGTTGTGTTTCTGGTGGTGTTTTGAAATGAAATTCATATGTTCTTAACAAGTTCAAAATTTACAAATTAACTATAGGAAAAATTACACTGACCACCCCTGAGGTTTGGCTAATTTACGAAAAACCCCCTACGTTTTCAAAAATTACCAAAAACCCCCTAAGGTTTCAAAAATATTACAAACTTATTCGAATTTCCGAAAATACCCCTTCCCCTTTTTTGGGTGATTTACATTGACCACCCTGAGATTAGGCTAATTTACGAGAAACCCCCTGTGGTTTCAAAAATTATCAAAAACCCTCTGAGATTATACTAATATTACAACTAGCACCTACTTAGGTTGACTTATCAACAATATTAATTCTTTTTTTTCCCCTCTGTAATATTGTTATCATAAAATTTTAATTTAATAGATTTGGAAAAAAAAAATTATGATTATGTGAAATGAGAAATATAAACATTGATTGAAATAAAAAATTGAAATTAAATAATGAACTTGAAAATTTTATTTAGCTTGAGATCTCTAACTCATTTCTCTTAAAATTTACTCCGTATTAGCGATAATATAACATACTTGATGTGTTGGTAGATACCTTTAATGCATTAAATTCAGAATATTTATTTGAATAAATAATCACATTTTTTTTTCAAATTTATTACATGAAAATTTTATGATAACAATATTACAGAGAGGAAAAAAAAGATTTATTATTATTAATAAGCCAACCTAAATAGGTGCTAGTTGTAATATTGGTATAACTTTGGGGGGGTTTTGGTAATTTTTGAAACCATAGGGGGTTTCTCGTAAATTAACCAAATCTCAGGGTGGTCAGTGTAAATCACCCAAAAAAAGGGAAGGGATATTTTCGGAAATTTGAATAAGTTTGTAATATTTTTGAAACCTTAGGGGGTTTTTGGTAATTTTTGAAAAAGTAGGGGGTTTTTTATAAATTAGCCAAACCTCAGGGGTAGTCAGTGTAATTCGCCCTTAACTATATCTGAAGCCAATTTGAAAAGAAAAACATAGTAGTAGCTCAAATTATTTGATGATGCTCGATAGTGGTTTTGTGGTATGGTGAATATTAGGAATGTTTACAAATTGGAGTGGTTGATTAGTAGTTATTAGATTGCAACAACGGTATCTTTTTCATTTACAAGTCAAATAAGAATAAAAAATAATATGAGGAACATGCCAAACCGTCTATTGGCTTTATTCTTATTTTTCATTTTCAACAATATTATGAATCTTATAAAAAATTTATGTGGCTGATATTACATATTAATTATACATAAGAATAATCAGACTTTTTTATCGTCTAAATCTTGATAGGCCGACTTTGCGACCGATCAATTTGGCATCTTCTTGTACTTGTTTTCTATATTCCCCAAATGTAAAGTTTCTATAAGCAGAAGGCTCTTTGCAGCTCCCAACTAAAGCATCATATGATGGGCATAAAAAGTAGGCCACTGAGAATCTATCTGTTTTTGCATTGGCCATCACCTTATGCTCCACACTTTTATATAAATTATTGCTCCAAGCCTGCAAAATAATTAATTAATTATTTATTAATTTTTTTAAAAAAAATAGAGGAACAAAATTAATTTGGACAAATGACACAACACAAGGTGACAAATCTGCAAGTATTTAATTCATTTAAAGAGGAATAAATGCAATGAACGACCTTTAATTTCCTAGTTTGGTATGTGTGTGTGATTATTTTTAATTTAAACTGGTCCACGATGATATCATTAGAGACAGAATGTTGGTTTGGACGACAAGTATTTTGGATTTATTTTATAAATTTTTGTTGGCTTGTGCATGGGCATATTTGAGAGTATCTACATTTAGATCATTGAATTTTGGAAGGAATAATACGACCCAAGTAAGGTATGATTAATTAATTGTACTAGTATGAGAATGCAGATAGCTTGGACTATCAAGTATAATAATTTCAAAGGGTGTTGGACAAATCGGAACTTTTAGTAGTTGAAACATCATTGTGAGAGAGGTCTAACACAATAATGATTTGGAAACTACAAAATTTGCCGTTTCAAATGCTGTGTCTGGACGCTAAATTTTGACGAGGAAAGATAAAAACAAACATGAAAAAAATCAAAAAATGAAGGGCAAATTACGTCTATATTTCTTGAGCTATAGTGTAAATATAAATTAGTTTCCACAGTTCAAAAATTACAAATATTTCTTTAGAGTATATATCAACCTATGATGCACGGACACGGATACAAGGACACGAAACGGACACGGCGATATGAAAAATCTTAAAATTTTAGAACACGATACGGCTCTGACACGGTTATTAAAAAATATTTTATATTATATATTTATAATGTATTAAATTAGAGTATGTGATAGATAAATAATAACATTTATCATTTAAACAAACACCTCTTAATTGGGATATTAGCTTTAAAAATTAAAAACAATATTTGTTATTTTCAGTGTTTCTACTAATTTTTTTTAAATCTTTAAAAAGACCCTATTTAAACTTTGTAATATATTGAAAAAGTCTCAATTGTGTCCGACATGCCCTCCAGCAGTGTCCGACACCGTGTCAGATTTTTTTTTCTTTTTCTTTTTTATTTTCGGACACATTTTTTCCGTGTCGGACACGTGTCAGGGCTGTGTCCGTGTCCGTGTCTGACACTGCATGGGGTCATTTTTGGCCGTGTTCGTGCATTGTTGATATTAGCTTAATGTAATTTATCATTCATTAAGATGGAACATAACTGTAAATTACTGTGCAGAGATCCTTGGAGTCAAAAATTTGATTGAGAGATTTTATACGATGTGTGTCTCTTTATGGTTAGTGTGATTAAGAGTCTGTTTGGATGGATTTTTTTAGAGGATGAAACACTTATTTTTTTTGAAAAAACACTTATTTTTTTGAAAAAAATACTTCAAAACAAAAAGAATTATTGTTTGGATGAGCTTTTTTAGAAAAGTAGAAGCTAGAAAAAAAAAGCCAAAACAAGACTTTTTTAGAAACTACTCTCAAATAAAAGCATATTTTAAAGTATTTTGAATTATTAATGCATCCAAACGTAAAACTGCTCAACTTAAAAAAAAATTCTACTATAAAAAATATCGCTCGAAAAACGTCTTATTTTTATACCCATCCAAATGGGCCCTAATTAATATGATTGTGGGAAAATTATTTTTCTGGAAATCTCTGTTATAGTGCGTTTGGTAAAGAAAAAAAAATAGAGATGAAAGAAAATGAGAGGAACAAAAAGAGAAGGAAAGAAAATGTGTGGATTTTAATTTTCCACATGGTTGTTTGGATGAAAGAAAAATGATTAGAAAAAAAATGAAAAAAACAATTGTAATCTTTTCCTTTCATTTTCCGCCTAATATCGGGAGGAAAAAAATTAGTAGGCCCCACGAAATTTTTTTTTCTTTCTTTCCACTTTTCCAGCTACAACTAAACGAAGGATAATAATTACTTTCCTCTAATTCCTCCCA
Organism: Petrea volubilis; assembly: GCA_026212405.1. Taxonomy (NCBI): domain Eukaryota; kingdom Viridiplantae; phylum Streptophyta; class Magnoliopsida; order Lamiales; family Verbenaceae; genus Petrea; species Petrea volubilis. The sequence goes on along the minus strand of CM047879.1, from coordinate 19,691,123 downwards.
TTTTATTTCCTACCAAACAAACCATTAATGTTTATAAAAAAAATTATAAATCTCGATAGGACATTTATAATCTTTAAAACAATTGTAACCAAAAAAAAAAAAAATCTTTAAAGCAATTAAATCTAATTTATAATTACAATAACTCAAAGGTTGTGGATTTAATTTACCCTAAAATGTAATATAGAGTACAATTGTTTTAATTGAATACAAAATTTTACTCTTTATTTTCCTCTTGAAATTCGAAAAACAAACATGGCCAAAAAGGTCATTTCTTAGTTATAATATTGTCAAATTTCTTTATAGTTTAATTTGAGTCAACAACCACTATAACGAGTCAACAACCACTATAAGGAAAAAAAAAACAACTTAAAAATTATTGTCAAATTTCTTTATATTTTAATATACCAGGTACTTAAATATAAATATTTAATAACAACAAATGATGTTTTATCACCGAAATAGTTTTTACAACGTCAATAGTGATAAAAATTGTGTTTAAACTGTCACCATCTGCAATAACTGGTGATGTCTAGTAAATTTATTTTTTGTCATGCCATTGACTTTATGAATAGTGACGCTTTGATAAAAACTAAATATTGTCAAAATTATAGAAAAAAAATAAGTTAAGAGTCTCAAGACTTGAAATATTTTAAGCATGGTTCTCATTAGCCAAATACATAGAAACAAACGAGCATTGTATTGAATACCTGAAAAAGATCACCAATGTTGACAATTAGTGCATCTTTGTTTGGCTTGACAGCAACCCATTTGGAGTCTTTCATTAGCTGAAGTCCCCCAACTTGATCTTGATGAAGGATTGTGACAAAATCACTGTCTGTGTGGGGCACAAGCCCGTAGATTTGATCTGCTGACATTAATGAACATGCCGGGTAACGATTCAATCTAAGAAAACATGTACTCTCGTCGCAACAGATCTTCTCCTCAAAATCCTCCATTTTCTGACCAAGATTGCTTATCAGTACCTCAGTCAGCAATTTTGCCAGTTTCTGCATTCCTGCTGCGTACTCCACCAGCACTTTCCTGCTCAGAACAGAGTTGGAAATTTTTATTTGAAAGGCAAGGTTGACATGATAATTGTATTGGGGTGGGGTGGGGGGGGGGTGCGTAAAAGTTTAAATTTTAATAGAAAATATTACTGTACATAAATTTAAGGGGGACGACTGCTTTATCAGTCCTCCGACCCCCGGACTAGGTCCTTAATGTGCACTTGTCATATATACCTTAAAGATGAAAACTCCCCATAACAAGATTGGTTGGAAATCTTTGTGAGGGGTATGTGGAATGCTTCTGACCACGAGAAGTTGTCGGGGGAGGTGGTGGTAGGAGTCCCCCACCGGTACGAGTTGTTGAGTAGGCCGCAAGTAGACTTTATTGAGAAAGGAACACTAAACAGCTCGATTTGCTTTTTTCTCAACTGGTGAAAGAGCTCGGGGCTGATCCCGTGGTTCACTACTTGGAAGAAACCCCATTCCGACGAAGCTTGTGCGATTTTCGCAGCAACTTTAGCCCTCTCAAGTTGATTGTCGCTAGATAGACCATTAAGGTCTATCAGAGGCAACTCTTCGAATGCTTCGCATTTGTCTTCATGACTTTGTGGCGATGTATGCTTACAAGGGGTGTTTTTGTAAAATTGATGTGCAATTTTGTTGTAGTCTCGAGCTAGAGGTGGATTGGACTCGAGTATGACCATTTTCTTGGAATATTTGTTAGGTGTAAGTGTGGAAATTTGAAAGAAATGGATGTGGTATTTATAGGGTTAGGGGACTGGGGGAGACGGCAAGGAGGGATAAAATAGGACAAGAAAAATTGGAGATTGCGACAATTGTCGAAATAGGAGTTTGCCTTTGAGTTCACGTGTGATATGTTTTATTTGAGCGCCTAAGTCTTGAATTTTATGTCTAGTCTACGCATATTACAAGATTGAGAAATAAATTAACAAGATGAACAAATCAATTGTTAGATCCCGGAATATAATGGGATTGTTAACATCGTGCTAATAATCTTTTGACTTTTTTGGGTTCACACTGTTTAAAATTTAAAGGGATTAATGTAGATATGTGTCCGGTCTATACTTTGTTTTCCACTTTGTGAATTAATTGAATTGGTTGAAATTGTTATTTTTTGTCGGGCATATTTATTTTCATTTTGGGCTAACAATTGATCAGAAAACCTTTAAACATTACTCTTTTATTTCTTTTTATTTGTCATTTGAGATTTTTGCAAAAAAATTAAGGTGGGCAATTAATATTCATATTTTAAATTAATAAGAATAAAAACTCTCTTTTACTTGATTACTCTAATTAATAAGGGTATACTTGTAAAAAAAAAAATAATGAATGCAATCTTGAAATGTTAGAAAGACAAATAGTTAGGAACAATTTTATTTATTTTATTTTTTTTGGCAAAGAGACAAATAAAATGAAACAGAAGGAGTAGCAAATAACTGGAGCCCACTTATTTGCCAACATCCTTCAAAATGAAGTGTAGTGCATCAAAATAGACGTATTTAAACTGGAATTCTCCAATATTATACATACTAGTTCATCGAACACATTCGATGTGTGTGCAAAATAAAATAAGATATAATCTAATTACATGTTTAAACTTAAAAGGTATAAAATTAAATATCTTTTAAGTTTTTATTTGAGTATATATTTTTAAGTATTTGATATATTTATTAAATTTGTGAAAAACTGAAAAAAAACATTTAAAATTAGATTAAAAGTATGACTACAAAAATAAATAAAAATAAAGTAAAATAAATTTTGGAAATATGTACATGAGAGAGGATGGAGAGAGGAGAGAAAAGAATAGAAAGATAAACAATAGCCTCACGTTAAAAATAGAGGAGAGAGAAAAGTTTGAAGAAAATGAGAGAGAGAGAGAGAGAGAGAGAGAGAAAGAGAGAAAGAGATAGAGAGAGTGCCAAACCAAAAACACCAAAAATAAATATATGATTTTAACAAATTTTAATTAATTAAATAAATATTTATTAATTTTGTTATATGAATAATTTTTTTTAGTATTTATTAACTTTAGCATCAATGGAAATGAAAATATATGATTGAAAAATAATAATATAAGAGAGTTAAAAATTATTTAGTAATATGGTATGAGAAAAGAAAGAATTAAGAACGAGATTAAAAAGTAAAAGAAAAAGAACGTATAGCGGAGAGAATGTGAGAAAGAGAAAATATGGAGAGAGAGAGAGAGAGAGGGAGAATAATAGTCCGAAAATTAAATTAGAGAGATCAAAGTGGTTAAAGATATGTCTCTCATAATATAATAGAGATTTTCGCAAAAATTGACATCTAAATTTGAGGTGTTTGAATTTTTATCTTTTATATTTGTGTGTTTCAATTATAGTCATTTATATTTTAAAAATTTTAATATTAGTGCGACTTTGGACTATTTTGACAACCAGAGTTGGCGTAGTAGGAAGATTGGCCAAAAATTTTTCACCGGCTCTCATATGTCAAATAATTTGGGGGATTTTTGCTGATTTTCCCTCCAAACTGCATATATGGATGACATATGTTATTTGATCAAAAAATTTCAAAAAGCCACATACACACATAGATATAAATACACACATACATATACATACACATAGAGAGAGAGAGAGAGAGAGAGAGAGAGAGAGAGAGAGAGAGAGGAAATTTGACAAGAAAAGAGGTGGTGGGGGTTAGGGGTGGGTTGGAGGAAATATTGGGGTTGGGGCTGGGGGTGGGGGTGGGGGAGAAGGAGATGGGACCGAAGGAAATTTGAGGGGGTGGTGGTGTGTGCGTGGGGGTTGGGGGGGGGGGCAGGGGCGGAGGGGAGGGCTTAGGGGAGAAGGGGGGTGGGGGTGTTGGGGTTTTTTTTTAATCTTTTATTTTAATTAATTAAGTAATTAAGTATATAAATATATTTAGATTTTTTTAGAAGAAGAAGGTATGAAATTTTCATATTTTAATTTTTTTTAAGTTTATATTTTATATAATGCAATTCATTAAATTTTGTATTTATTTAAATTAATTGGATTTATATTATATATTTTTGTATGAATTAAATTAACTGAATTTATATAATATCTTTTTTATATAACAATAATAGGGATAATTACTCTCACCTCCTTAAATTTAGACGAAATTATAAATAATCCCCTCTTGTTTCAAAAATTATCAATACCCCATGAAATTTGTCCCCTTATTGCTAAAACATACAAAAGGACAATAATGTCTTTTTTTCCCTAAATATTCGTAAGAGAGAAATTACCCTCACTTCCCATAAGTTTAGGAGAATAACAAATAACCTCCTCTTGTTTTAAACATAAACATGCTTCTGCCTAGGGATGATGACGGTTCAGTTTTTATTTTTTTTTGAACATATTTAAAATTGAATTGTCATATGCGATTTTTTCTAAAATATATTTTAAATTGTGGTTTTTAAAATCAAAATCGAAAGTGTGGTTTAAAGTGGTTCGGTTTGGTTTGGTTTGGTGCGGTGCAGTTTGTCGGTTCTAATATCAATAAAATATTTAAATTAATATTCAAAATTCAACTCATGAAAATAAAATTTTATAAATGAAAAGTATAAAGAGTAAATGTATGGAGTCTATAAAACTAATAGATATAAAGTGACTTTGCATAATTAAATTAAGCTCAAATAATAATATTGATTTTACCATACAACTTCTTAAGATTTTGGCTAATATATTATACTAAAGTTTTAGTCCATGATAATTTAATAATGAATGGTTAAATGTATTTGAAATGTTGAATGACTAAAGCAATACCTAATGAAATTTGAAATAATTTAAAATATGGTTAGTGAATTTATCTTATACATTGAAGAGTTTAAGTTAAAAAAATAGATACAGTTATATATATATATATATATATATATATAAAATATGTGAGTGGTTTGGTTTGGTGTGGTTTGGCAGAAAATTGGATCTGAACCAACTTTGCGGTGTGGGTTCGAATTTAATTGGTGAACCACAATTTGTTTTTCAAACAATTGACAAAAATGGTGCGATACGGACGGTTCAAGCAGTTTTTAAAAATTTATGCTCACCGTATTGCCACCACCTAGATGGTGAAGCTACAAATCGACTTTTTTGTCTCCCTAAATTTATCAAAATCCCTCAATAAATTTTGTCAACGCTCTATTCGTTTGGATTTAATTGAACAAAAAGTACATCAAACTCTAACCCGTCATTACATCTCCTCTGCCCAATTCTTTCACCACTATCAACCATATCCCAAAATGAACTTCATCAATGTGTTGCTCATTGCGATTAGTTCAAAACCCTTTCACACTGCTAGAAAACAACAAAATAGCCATGGATAGAAAAATTTTAGGAAAAAAATTAGCCACGGAAAAATCTGTAGCTAAATGTAAATAATTTGTGGCTTTTGTGGTGCCAAACTTGGCTCCAAATATTTGGTCTTTGTTTATAAACTAGTGATAGAAATAACCATGAAAAAATATGTCGCTAGGTACGATTCACAACTAGAGATGCATTTAGCGACAGAAAAATTAGTCGCTAATTTTTGTAGAATGTTGTTTAATTTCGAATCTTGGGTGTTTTTATTTTAGCTATTCCAAATTAAAATTGTTTTCATCATACTGACTATATTTCACAATAACCCTCAATCAATTTTAAGCTATGAGGTAAATATTCTCATTTATTTCGTTGAATTTCAATTTCGTTTTCAGCAATAGATGTATGAATGACATCATAGTTATGTAACAATTTTATTCCAACGTGGATTATCTTATCATAAAATACCAAAATATTGATTCAAACAACTAATTCAACAATATGTACTAATTTGCAAAGTTATATTTTTTAAATTGTACAATTTTGTTTAAACTAATTGATGAAAATGTTCGATTTAGTAATGATCAAACATAGATTTTGACAATTAGCCATGGATATAGGTTAATATTTTTTTTCTAGCTTTCTAGCTACGAATATTATGTGGCTAGCTTAACTTTTTCATTTTCATTTACATTTAATTTTGTAATAAGTATAAAGCTAGCCACGGATTTAATTTATGGATTAAAATATTATTCGATTACCCACGGATAGGAATGACGAAACATTTGAGCATCTGCATTGCTGGGTAGATGAGAATGAGAATGAGAATGAGAATGAATATTAAGTGGATGAGCGAGCAAAGTTAACAATGGTGAGTACAAGCATTTATGCAAAATTAAATTATCTTTATTTATTATTGCTAAGTATACTTTTATAAAAATTATGGATGTTATTTTTGCAAGTTAACTTCAGAGGTAAATATACTGAAACTTGTGCCTGAGCCGCCGAGAATGCACAAGGTGCCCCTATTCAGGAGCCAGACAAGTTAGAGGTAAGATTTAAACTTAGATTTGTTATATATATATATATACATTATTAAAGAATATACATTATATAAAACTATAGGTTTTTTTTACTTTTTAGATGTGGAAGAATACAATTGGCAGTCTAAAGAAGGGTCGATGGTATGGGGTTCCTGGTGGACCTCTACTATTATTGTTGAGCCTTCCGGTCTATGGACTGACCTGGGTACTTGAGTGGACCTCGAGACACAAGAGTTCAAGTAGAAGGTAAGTGAGCTTGAGGAGAAGCACAGTCAGAAGCTTGCCTCGGAGACATATATGTGGGATCACTTCGTCTGCTCCTTTTGTTGATGATGATGAAATCGAAGGTGACAATGGTAATGATGGTGATGGTGATGGTGATGATGGAGATGATGATGATGACGACAATGGTGGTGGTGGTGGTGCTTGTGACTATTAGGGATCGATTGGTATATATGTAGTTTGTTGCGTTTATTTAGGAGAAAAATATTGATACACTTTTATTAATTATTAGTATATATATTTGATTATTATGGATTGTAGGGTACTATATGGTATGATGATATATGTGTTTTGGGATAATTGTATTATAATGTTGTATTTATATAATTGTGTTAGTATTTATTTAGTTTGTTGGTATTTAGGCTTTGGGGTGAAACATGTGCAGGTTTGTGGGCGCATTAAAATAAAATGCATTCTTATACCCGCTGGAATGGCCACGGAAATATCTGCGGCCAGTATTTTTATTTTTTAAAAAAAGAATTAGCCACAAAAAATTTTGTTGCTAATTTTTATTTTTTTTAAAAATCATAAAATTTGGCTAAGAACAAATTACTTATTTTTATTTAAAAAATAACTTTGGCAATGAAAAAATTCGTGGCCTCATTTAAATATTTTATTTAATTATATTTTTAAAAAATAAATATTAGCTACAGAATTTGTCATGGCTAACTTCTATTTTTTATTTTTTAAAATTAAAGACTGGTTAAGGAAAAATCCGTGACCAATATTGACGAGGGACACAGATTTTTCTATGGCCAATCCGTGGCTAGGCTTAGCCACGAATTCTGTTCATGGCTATCGTGGAATTTAGCCACAGAATTTTTTTTTTTTCAAAATCTATCTGAAGCTAAATTTGTGGCTATTTCATTATTTTCTAGTAGTGTCAAATTCCGCTGGAAAAACTCGTCGAAGAGCTTGACCTATTGTCGCTTATTTTTATTCCAAAAATATTATAGATGTACTCTTTTGTAATTTAAAAACTTACAATAAACAACCTTCAAGTTTCAAAATCTTACAATAAATAAGGGTATTTCGATTCTCAAACAATGATGAAAAAATTGGTCGAGGGCATTTTCGATAATTAACTAACGATAGGGTGTTTTTTGTGAGCACTGATATATGTCAAGTGAATATTGATAATTTTCAAAATAAGAATGGATTATTTTGTAATTTCACCTAAATTTAGGGGAGGTGAAGGTAATTATCCCAAAATAAAATTATATTTAAATTCTAAATTTATAATTTGTACAGAAATTAAATATGAGGTGGTTTTTTGTTTAATTTTTTCTTAAAGAAAATGTTAACACATCTTCATGTAGGATCTAAATACACATTTCACTACCAACATCATCACCACATCAACTTGTGTGATCGAAAAATAATTAAAAAAAAATCCTAATTTTTCATACTGCGTTAGTTCCAGTCGTCGAATTAGTCCAAACACTACTAGAAAAAACGGATTTAGCCATGAATTTTGGCAAAAAATCGTGGCCCAGAAAAGTGGCGTAGCTAATGTTAGCCACGGCCATTTAGCCACGACCTTTATTCAGCCACGGATTAGCCACGGTTAGGCCGTGGCCAATTTGGCCATAGAATTCTGGAAAATATAAGGTCGTGGCTAATCTGAAAAAAAAAATAAAAAATAAAAACATGGAATTTATTGAGTAAAATGAATAATAATCCTAAATCAATTTAAATACACAAATCAAATATTTGAATTTATTTTGTTGAATTAGTTATTTAAATTAATTTTTGACAAGTTATATCAAATGATTTTTGATCACTAGTTAAATCAAACTCGCTTTACTTTTTTTGTTCATATATGTATTTAAGTATAGCTCTATCTTTATATTGTGGGATAACTTTCATAATTTAATGAAATCATTTATTTTGAATCTACTTTATTACATGAATATACATCAATTTTAAATATTTTAAATTAAGTATGTAATTAAGAAAATAATTTAAAACACATAGTTCTATAACATAAATCCACATTATGAAAAGTATTCCTTTCTTTTTTTTTTTTTTTTTATAATCTTTGGCTTTTCTTTTTTTGTTATTGAAAAGTATTTAGTGATTGAACAAGTAATTTATTAATTATAAAAAACATTTAATAAACTAATTACAAAAACAAAAATTATCAAAAAAAATTATTTAGATAATTTATATTAAGAATTTCGCATAATTTATATTAGTTAAGTACAACACAAACTAATTTTTCAACAAAAAAATATAGTGGTCCAGTGGTTTGATACTTTAATTTCAACCAAGAGGTTAAGAGTTTGAACCACATCAGATTCAAAAAAATAAAAAAAATTATTCTATGACTAACAACTAGTCACGGTCAGACCGTGGCTATTAGCCACGAGCTAGCCACGGCCTGGCCGTGGCTAATACACTTTGACCTTATTATCCTAGTTATTTTACACTTAAATATTGTAAATTATTAATAACAATTATACGTTATTAAATTATTAATAAAACTATAATATAAGTTATGACAATTGATCAATTACAAACTTTCAAAACCAGATAATTAACTCTTATATATAAACAATTGACAATAAACGATGAAATGGACTGATTAAGAGTATACTCATATACTTATATATGTAGTATAATCCAACATATATTGTGATATTATAATAAAATGGTAAATTAAATCTAAAGAAATAATTATGAAAGTTAAGTTGTACATTAACTCAATAGAACATTATAATATCGTCAAATAATTGAAATGATCATTCGTCATTGGAATTGATATTGAAATAAACATTGAAATATATCAATCATCTATATTGACGTACCCGCATCCGATCACACGGTGGCCTCATGCACAGATATTGTCCCTTCCTGCCGTGGATACCCGGTGGGGTGCCTTTGAACCACGGGGGGGTTTTCAAAACGCGTCTATACATGGGAGAGGACTTGGCCCTTATAAAGAGCTCAAGCGTCTCGTCTCAACTCGATGTGGGACGAATTGTGATCGCATCATAAGCCCCCCAGACGAGGGGCTTGAGAACCACTCGGTCCCCACAGACGGCGCCATATGACGCACCCGCATCCGATCACACGATGGCCTCATGCACAGATATTGTCCCTTCCTTCCGTAGATACCCGGTGGGGTGCCTTTGAACCACGGGGGGGGGGGGGGGGGGGGGGGGGGGTTTCAAAACACGTCTATACATGGGAGAGGACTTGGCCCTTATAAGGAGCTCAAGCGCTTCGTCTCCACTCGATGTGGAACGAATTGCGAACGCATCATATATATCAGTGTATTATATATCTAATATATGTTATATATGTACATATATATCTGATATATATACATCTAATTATATATAAATACACATGTATATAAGTATATCTGATCTTATATGTATGCAATATATTGAATCATTTATTATATATATATATCAATATATATATATAATATACATATATTAGTTAAGTATAACAAAAACTAATTATTAAATAAAAAGTTAAAGTGGTGTAGTGGTTTAGTGCTCTAATTTCAACTAAGAAATCAAGAGTTCAAACCATACTCATTGCCAAAAAAAAAAAAAAAAATTGGCCACGGATTTTTAGCCACGGTCTAGCCGTGGCTAATCCATAGCTATTAGCCACGGCCAGACCGTGGCTGATTTAGCCACAGCCAGGCCGTGGCTAATCCGTGGCTAAAAATTGACGGCAAATTTCACGTCAATTTTAGCCACCGAAAATAGCCACGATCAATCCGTGGCTAAGTTTTTTTCTTTTTTTCTTTTAAATCTGGGGCTAATCTTACCCACGGATTAGACACAGATTTTTTCCGTGGCTAAAATCCGTGGCTATTAGCTGTTTTTCTAGTAGTGAAATCTAAATAAAATTAAAAATTTTAGAAAATAAAAGACAAAAATTCAAACACCCAAACATAGAGGATGATTTTTGTAAGAATCCCTTTATAATAGTATAGATATAACACAAATCCAGCTTAATTATTTCTTCAATTATTTGGATGTACTAATGTAGAAAAATTGAAGTTCTTAAAATCTGATTTTCAGAGTTGACTGAAGGCCCAAACAGCCCAAGCTAGGGCTTTATGCCCCCAAATTTTGGGCACCCCACTGTATATATATGATATATCTAGTGCAAATGTATAAAGCGAAAAAAAAATTTATTGTGCCCTTTTTGGGGCCCGATATTGTCAAAATACCCCCACTTTTTAAAATCCTTTAAATTTTACCTTAAACCGAGCTTTGCGAGCTCGGTTTTACTGTGCGTGTCAGAGGTTGACCGAATTTTGGAAGCTCGGTCTTGGTATTTTAATTTTTTTTTCCAGAAAATCAAAGACCGAGTTCTTGAAGCTCAGTCTATGTATTAATTTTTTTTTTGAAAAATGAAGAAGCTCGGTCTTACAAGTTAATTTGTTTTTTTTTTTTTTGGAAATTAAAAACCGAGCTTAGTATTTTTTTAATTTTTTTTTTCTGAAAATTCCATGATTGTAACGAATTGTAACAATGTGTGAAATTGATAGGAATATAATTGCATGCAATGTCTAGAAGCACTGATTGGACGGTATTGTGTGAAAGTTCATTTGCACAAATTCTACAACATGTACTATTAAGTGTTGACTCTACAAGTCGGTGCCTGTCCATTTTTAAACACAAACCTTATTTTAAACACAAACTTATTGAAGCTCTTGAAGTTCGGTCATGTCAATTTAAAAAAAAATAATAAAATACTAAGACCGAGCTCTTGAAGCTCGGTCTTTAATTTTGAAAAAAAAAGATTAAAATACTAAGGTCAAGCTTCAAGAGCTCAGTCTTTAAATTTTAGAAAAAAAAAATTTAAATACATAGACCGAGCTTCAAGAGCACGGTCTATAAATTTTCAAAAAAAAATAAAATTTAAGTACGTCGACCGAGCTTCAAGAGCCCGGTCTTTAATTTTCCAAAAAAAAAAAAAAAATAAATGCTTAGACCGAGCTTTAGAAGCTCGGTCAATCTAAAGCTCGGTCAATCTCTGAGATGTACAGTAAAACCGAGCTCTCAAAGCTCGGTTTAGAGTAAAATTTAAAAATTTTAAAAAGTTGGGATATTTTGACAAGCTCGGGCCCTAAAAAGGGCAAAATAAAAAAAAAATCTGCATAAAGCCTACTTGAAAGAATAAATGTCAACTCAAATAGTTCAATTTATGTTAGGAACAGTCTAATTGAAAAGAAAAAAAAAATGCCAACGAGGATCACTACAAAAAATAAAAGAAACGAGAGAGAGAGAGAGAGAGAGAGAGAGAGAGAGAGAGAGAGAGAAGGTGCCAACGGATATTTTTGAAGAAATGCTAAGAAAATATTGTAGGAGATATGCATACAATTAATCTATCCAACGGATATTGTTTTAGGAAATAACTTGATTTAAATTGTCCAAATTTTATTTTATCATCACTATATTTTGTACATCTTCTCCTAATTCTCTAGAAATTTTCTTCTTTAGTTCTGTTTATTTATTTCTTAAGCTATTTTTTTCTTGCATAATTAGCACCCAATTTTTTTGTATTTTTCTTATTTCACTAGAAATACAAGATTACAAGTAGATATTAATAAATTATTCTCCAAGATCAACAATGTCTCAAGAAAGATTAAATGGATTAGCTATATTGTCAATTGAAAAAGAAATGTAAGAAGAAATTGATCATAAGGATTTAATTAATAATTTTGTACCGTAAAAAGTATAAAAAATAAGTTGCCAGTAATATTGGTTATTCTTATATATTGAGTTTATGTTATTTGTCATATGGTAATTTATCTTAATTATTTATATTTTTTTATTAACAATGTATCATACACTTTAAAAATAGTGATAAATCAAAGACTCTATAAATACTTTCAAATCAAATTAATGTGTGACGAAGTACGATATTATCAGGTTTAGGTTGAGATATGTTGTAATGATGAAACGTAGGTGGATATGCTGATTTAAAAACTATCTTTATATATATATATATATATATTTATGTATATATATATTAATTATTTTTAGTTTGAATGATTCCTCAACTCAGATATATAAAAGATGAAATAAGACATAAAAACTACCATGGGTAAATAAATGAACATACAACTTAAGTAAGAATGGTAATAGGTTTGGCAGCTCCTGAATCAAACCCGACTTATTTGGGATGGGTTCAGGGAGTTTCATCGGGCCTTGGGTTTGATAGCAAGTTCAAAATTTAGATTCAAACAGGTTCGGGTTGGGTAACAGTTCCAATCAAACCCACTCTAAACCCGACTGGTGTAACTACGTATGCATAGTTTTCTTTTCTTTTCTTTTCTTTTTGGGCATTATGGACTTAGTCCCTACTCATTTGGGATTTAAAGAATCTAGGGTTTTGGCAATGACGATTATATTGTATCTTATTTAATTTTTCAGCAAATTACGTCTATATTCTTTGAGATATAGTGTAATTACAAATAAGTCTTGTTTTTTTTTTGAAAATAAAAAATACCAACTTGATGTTTAGGACCTTCTTGTAAATATTAATATAATTATCCAAAAGATAACTTTTTTTGCAGTCATAGTAGTCAACCTAACTATTAAGAGACGCGCTTCGTTGAGCCTGACAAAATTCATCAATCAAAATTTTCTCCCACTAACCTTTGCGAAGTAATTTTGCTTTATACCACCTTAACCACTACAGAGTATCACCATCTATAATTCAATACCACCACCACATTTTCTTTCTTTTGAAATTGACTTAATATATAATTTCTACATCTTGAACTTGTCAATACCAGGAGAATCCAATCTCAAAACCCCGTCGAAAACACTAGAAATACAGTTCACACAATTACGTCCCACCTGAACAAAGGATTAATTTTGTAAAGTTATTAAATACCTCAAGGGGGTAATTGATTTATTAAAACTGCAGAAATTAATTTGTAATTAAGCTACAGTTCAAGGAATGTAAACATAATTTGCCCTTAATTCTTTTTATAGTGTATTTTAATTTTACCAAATTAGTAACTGCCTAATATATTGGGGATGGGCTAAAGGGTTTTGCTGACGCTCTTTGCCGTAATTTGGGCCCAAGAGAAATGATCTGTTTCTAGATTTTGAAACCGATGTTCATACACATCCTATAATCATATACGGCGTCGTGGGCATCTAATATTGACACCCAAATACAGAATTACAGTACAAATGCTCCTACATAATAAATGTTGTTGTGCAAAGCTACCATTCAACCCTTGATTTTTCTACTATATATCTAATTCTTTGATTTTTTCTAACTTCATGAAAAACATCAATCTCATTACCAAAAAAAAAAAAAAAAAAAATGAAAACATCAATCTTTTCATGTCTTCATGGTTAAAATAATCCTCAAACATTTCTAATCAAAGATGCACCATTCCTAATTCTTTTTCTTTTTTTTTTTTGAAGAGTTCATTGACACGGGAAACGAAAAGGGAAGGAAAGAAAGAAAGAAAGAAAAATCACACTGCAAAATTTCAAAATAACAAGTTGCGACTGTTTTCTGGTTCGCCTAACAATATATAAGACCAGAAGACAAACTAATTCTTTTGAGTCTGGCTCCATGAAGGAGAAACAAAAGCCATCTTCTTGAATCGAGTTCGATCCCCTGCACCAAAAATCACTCATTTGTCATGACATAAATCTTGATCCCGTTATATACATACAAACACGCGCGCGCGCGCACTCATACAGTATATATAAGACATTAAGGCGACCGAACAATGTGTTTCCTTTAACAAAAAGTTGGAGCAAATGTTGTATAGTTTATTAAGAAACTAAGAAAATTAATTTGATACTATTTGATTGTAGTAACAGCAATATTATATATATAAAAAAGAATTTTAATTCTTGGGGGCGATATTGATTTTTACACAATATTAAACACATTTTTGTTATTTCAGTGCACCAAAATTTAATTTTATTAATATATGATATATTATGATACAATATAACTTTTTATAAATTTGAGGAGATAAAACTGTTCTATCAACCCTAACTCATCTGCAGATCCTTTCTTGATACTCAAGTAGTTCATAAATCAATGAATAAGAAATGATACTTATTGGAGGGAATTTGTGGTTATTGTTCAAAAATGAGCTTTTATTTTAACATTATTTTCTGAAACAGTCAATGAGTGATTAAAGCAATATTGTTTTTTTTTTTTTTTTACACAATCATCTCGGGACACTCTATAGATGTCAACCGGAAAACACCCCCATACACACGCACACACTCACTCAAAGGGGAAGGGGTAGAAGACAAGAGGGTTCGAACTCAGGACATTCCTGATACCACTTTCGAACCTCCACCACTCGGCTCTGAGCCCAGTGGCGATTAAAGCAATAGTAAAGCAATATTGTTCTCAACAAGTAAGTTCTGTTTCTAAATGCATTAAGGGATTTTAGTATTTTCAATAAGTCGGAAAATTGATTAATAAGCATAAAATTATTGTCTACATACTTCCTTAAATTAATAAAAATACGATGTTTGTGAAAATGAGTGATCATATTACGATTCAAATCGTTATTTATGCAATATGCATTAAGTTAGTGCATGCATTTACAAAAATTCCACCGAAGTCATGATAGCTAAAATTTCATGATTAACATAACCTAAATATATATTATCCCGGCCTTGCCATCAAATTTTTTAGGTTTTAACATGATTTAAACACAAATAATATGTAATGTAGGATGACTTAAAATGCAAATTGAAATTCCAGTATGTCATGTATTCCATGCCATTTTGATGCAATAAATTTTAATTTACTTCACCATTATTAATATAAGAAACATTCAAAATTTTAAAATAATATTGATGTTTAAAACTGGAAAACTTCAGTTCGGATCCTCTATTGCATAATTGTGTTATATCTTTTATTATACTGATCAATACATGACACGTATATTGGTGAACGGTTAAATAAGGAAAGAGAATCTTTATATTTTTTTTCATATTATTATTTTTTCTCTTTTCTTATCTTAACCGCTTATCAATACACGTGAAGTGTATTGATAAGTGTATTAGAAGATGTAATACGGTTATACAATAAGGATCCGAACTGGGAAAACTTCTATGTTTGTCCTATAACTTGACCCGATTTAGGTTTTAGTACTACTTGTTCACGCAGTTTGTTATCCCTATAGATTTGAAATTTTTTTTTTGACCATTTTAGTCCTAAGTTTGCCGAAATTAACATATTCCAGTTGGTGTATGCCCTGATTAAGTGGACACAACCTGTTTTATTGTGTGAATGGAAGAACTAAAACCTGATCTGAGTGAAGTTACAGGACGAGAATTACAATGTTGCCCAACTGTAAACGTCATACCTGTATAATATTTGATGATCACGCTCTCCTCGTTGAATCCAAGCATTTTCCGATCATCCTTCACTGGAAATGCCCCCCTCCGAAAGCCTGGCTCTGATGTGACGTACTGCTCTTTCCCTGCGAATCCAACGAGCTCAAATCCATCCCATTTTGATCCCTCACACTCCTCACAATCTCCCCAACCCCAAGAAAGTCCCTTGTCAACCTCCCTTGCTCCAAGCTGCCGAAACCCGGGCTGCTGTTCTGATCATGAAATGCTGCCAACTTATTGTTAAACCCTCTGTACTGATCATCAATCTCTTGCTGATCGTCGGGATGATTTCCGCTGCTGTATGCAAATAGTGATGACGAGCCGCCTCCACCAGCGCCGGCAATGGAGTTCACTAGATCATGGAGATGGTTATTGTTCCCTCCGAAGACAGATGTAGTGGGGGCACCAGCGAAGCTGTGGTCGAGAGACGAGGGGTGGTGGTGGTGGTGGTCGGGTTTTTCGAAGGTTTTTAGGAGGGAGGAGGCGCCTGAGTTGGCAGTGGCGGTTGAGCCCAGTTGAGCGGCCTTTTGTAGCAGTGCTGTGGCGGACATGTGTGCGGCGCTCGGGCTTTGAAGGGGATGTTGTGATGGTGTGCTGTATAGGGAAGGGATCGCCATGCTCATGAGATTACCTGATACATTCATATTATATATGTAAAATTATTTTTTTCAATTATGCACTTGAACTGGAATTCATGCATTGAAATGTGTGATTAAACACGATTTGAAATAAACATCTTAAATGGTGATTTCTGAAGAAAGCATAATATATTACAATAATTTTTGTTTGTTCGAATATATTAGTGATATCCACATATTAATAGCGATAATAATTTTGTTCAAAACTATCATTTTTGATATTTAATCGCAGTAAGAAAATTAAACACTTTTTCACTAATAAAAAATTTATTGATCGATACATTTCATCGCAAATATAAGACATTGTCTAGTTTTTTGATGAAATTTTAGTACAATAAAACTAAAACAATAATTAGTGATAAATATTTATTAACAGAATTGTCACAAACAAAATCCCAGCTTTTAACAAATTTCATTAAATTTATGATGAATTATTCTTTTAAGGAGTACTATCTTTTAATTAAAAATTAATAAACATTTCATGGCCACAATTCAATAGCAATAATACAAATATTATCAGTCACCATGATGATTATTCTTGTTGTGATATCTCAATAATTGATTGTCAACAATTTTAAAACTTTAATTATTGTGCCTATTAATTCCGCATGGTGACAAAATACTAAAGATATATGATTAATAATTCAAATAAAAGAATATAAAATTAATAATCGAGTAGAAGACATTATTATTTAATATAAATTTTATATCACTAACCACAATTTTCACCATATGTCAGTAATTTTTTTGTCATGAATTATTTTATCTTACGGTGGTTTGCTTGTTTTCTTCTCTTTTTGTGTGGAAAAAAGGATTCAATCGTCCCCCACCGTTCTTAAATCTCAAATATATTGTTCTAAAAGAAGTTTCCCAATCATCCTAATTTGAGATATCTTCACTTTTGAAGGCAAATTTTAAACTTTTTAACTAATATTCTCTCTCTCTCTCTCTCTCTCTCACACACACACACACACACACACACACTTACATATACATATATATGATATACCTGATGAGAAGAGGGTGGAGTCGTCTCCACCACCGGAGTGGTGGCTGCCGTCGATGCTACTAGCGGCGACATTGCTATTGGTGGACAAAAAGCTCAGGTTAAACAAACTAGCCGTGGAGGAAGATGAGCTGTTGCCATGGTTAATCTGCAGCTGGGGAAGTTGCATTAGCCCATGAAGTGACGAAGACTTGTTCGGCAACAATCCATGTCCATGTGGGGGTTGGTTCTCGAACAGACCAGGAGAAGGGGGCAGACTCCGACCCCCGGACGACGACGACGGGTGAAATGCCGGCGGGTTGACAATGGTTTCGAACCGCGGGCCGGGCCTGCCCAGCCTGAGAATGTCATGGTTTGTTAGAGTCTGATTGTTTATGTGATGATGAAGATGATCTTGTGGTGTGGATATTTGGGAGAGGCCTAATAGGTGGTTGCCAATGCTGTTTAGGGATGGTGGGTTCAGGTTTCTTGCACTCTCCTGAGCTAGGGCGTCGCAGAAGGCCCGATGGGTGATGAAGCTGTCACGCCTGCAGGAAAATTGAATATTTCACTTCATAAGTCAATAAATATGTGGCATTTGATTGATGTATATATATTTATATTTATGAGAGTGACCAACGATACTTGCTATTTAATTGGTAGGGTGTGATCAAGCGGAGTTCCAACAAGAATTTTCGGTAATGTGATTAGGTAAAAATATTCAAAGGACATGTTTGATTTCAACTGCTTAAGGAATCTCATCGGACTTGGTTACATTTCAAGCTGACAAGGCTCCAAAATGCGGCGTCAATTCAGAATACCCGAAATTGAGGTACAAGAAATTTTTTTGAAGGATATTGTTGAAGTATTCCAACTCTAAATTCACTGCACAATTATAAAATTGGGGTAAAAGAAATTTTTTTTTGAAAGGTGTCGTTAAGGCATTCCAACTCTAACACTAATTAAATTTTGCTACACAATTATATCAAACATGCACAGATTGTATCACATTCGAGTTTATAGGTGTGTAATGCCTAAAGAGTGAGCTCTCACAAAGTAAAAGAATTAAACATCTTTGTTCATATTTCAGCAATTTCTTGGATTAGAAAAATACATTTTGCTAGGTACATTTTTGGTAATGTACTTGTGACAGAATTTCAAGGACACGTGATGTGGCAAGAAAAGACGCCATTGTGGGGGCTGCATTGTCAAACAATATATATATATATATATATGTAATACACACACAAATACACACATAGAAACATACACGTTTAGAAAACAATCATCTATTTGAAGTTAATGAATTACAGCTCTAAGGTTTTTCTGTAACCATGTAAAGACAGGACAATCGAAGGGTACTAGCTGCTGATCATGCTTGTTAATTTTTGATTTTTTTTTTCCTTTCTCTAAATTAAGGGTTTGCAGAGAAATAAGAAGAGAATTAGGTATGGGAAGAAGCTCGACCAAAATTATAAAAAATGTGGACATTTTTGTTGTGTAATCCTGAGCAAGGGAATCCTTGCAGAATGGAATAAATAGTTGGTGGGATAATTTTAGAGATATTTTTAGCTACTGCAGAATAAGTTTAGGGGAAAAATGACAAAATATAATTGAGCATGTTAGGTGGAAGAATTTTCGTAATTCTAGCTAGGTACAAACATTTTAATTACCACTTAAATTAGATAAATTAACAAATGCAAAAGGAGAGGGATTTCAAGATATGGTTATTTAATGAACTTCATTTAATTTATCAAGAATGTACACACACACACACACACATATTTATTTATATATTTGGTAGCTCAAAGAAAACAAAAACTCGATTAATCATGAGATGGGTGTACTTTTGTCATGTAAAAACATAGTCCCAACAAGGAGAACATGGAGAACCAGTGCTGCAAACTAATAATTTAGAGAGAGAGAGAGAGAGAGAGAGAGAGAATGAGGGTGTTGTCCATGGGTGAATTATATGTAATTTGATACTCAGAGAAGGCATTATTATGATGAAAAGGGATAGGTACAATCAGTACAGAGCTGAACACATCTAGCCAACCCAGAAGAGAACAAACCTGCTATCTTATCTTAAAATTTTTTTTACATGGATTGCTAAAATATACACCACGTGAACTGGGAAAAGAAAGAGGTAAAAAGAAATTAAACACTCTATCATTGCTAGCTACAAGGACGGATGTTCCAAGAAGAGAGAGAGAGAGATTTTGAAACAAAACCCTCTTGGGGCCATTTTTCCAGAGAAGAATTCACGTGGAGTCATTTTCTTTAATTTTTTTGGTCAGGCAAACCTCCAAAGAACAAAACGAAATAAAAGAGCAAAAGAACCCGAACAAAACTCCAAAAGAAACCAAGAAAACAAAGGAATTGCGGAAACTGTCATGACTCATGTGTGTAGTTATTTTCAAAGCATTAACAATCTCCGAGCCCGTGACAACATTTTCAAATAAAATTTAAAGCCCGAACTCGTTACCTGGAGAAGAGGGTGCCGCAGTCACACCGGTACTCCCGGGTGCCGCACGTCTTGGAATGCGCCTTCCAGTCGGAGTGGACGGCGTATTTCTTGGAGCATTTGTCGCATTTGTATTTCTTCTCGCCATGTTTTCTCGAGTAGTGCTTCTTGATACCGGTGAGGTCTCCGAGGGCTCTGGCCGGGTCGTGGTGGACGCAGGTGGGCTCGGGGCACAAGTAGACCTTTCTCTTGACCTCTTTTGTACTCTTCTGCCTTAGCTTCCACGGCAGATTGTGTCCTCTTCTGTGTAGCTGCAGATTTTGCTCTCTTTGAAATCCTTTATTACACACCTCACAAACAAACCTGTTTGTTGCCATTAGGGTCTTGGGAGATAGCGCTATTACCTCCGCGTCTGGATCTGTCATCATATACCAAACAAAACGTTAATACCAACGCTCAGAATGATAAACATGCACATCTACATAGGAAAAGAAGGGCTGGCTTTAAACCGAAGATTCTATTTCATTTCTAGGTATAAAAGTTTTGGGGTTTTTTCAGGTACTAAAAACTTTTTTCAGAAAAAAAAAAGCAAAAAGAGAGAAAAAGGGATTTGAACAAAATTCGAGATTTGCGAAAATTGAAGTCTTATTTCATGCAGATTCTGGAGGAAAAAAAGAAGGGTTTTTGATACTTGCTTGGATTTCCAGGCTGGTTTCGTTTTTTCTTAGTTGAAGAAGCCGCAGATGGTGCTGCTGCTGCTGAAGAAGAAGAAGACATAATCTGGTGCTGTTGCTGCTGCTGCTGTATTTGCTGTTGCTGCTTTAATTGATTCTCATTTTCATCTCTCATTGCAAGAAAAGCTGATGAAGATGAAGCAGCCGCCATATATGCTCAATCAATCGAAACAAATCTTGATGTGCTCTTTCTCAAACAAACAATCTGCAAATCCAAGAATTATCAAGCCCCGCTTGCAAATCCAGCTCAATTCTCATTAATTCTAACTTTTTTTTCTCTCTCTCTCTCAGAACTCAAATTTGTGCAGCAACACAAATCAAGAATTTAGATGTGTTTACGTGCATCTGAACGGATTAAAAAAAAAAACTGAAGCTACATGGAGATTGAGAAGAGGAAGGAGAAAGAATTGGAGAATATCAAGCCATGGATGGCTAATTTTCTGAGATGTGATTTTTTTTTCCCCCTACTGTATTCCCTTGCTTTCAGTGAAATGAAGTTTTCGAGAAAGATGCCATCACTTAGGGTCTTTCTCTAGGTGTTTGGTGTCGTCCACAGGCACAAACACATATCCATAGCTTTTGTCACTCTTTTTTTTTTTTTTTTCCTTTTTCCTTTTTTGTTTTTCTCTGCCTAGTATATTAGTTTTTTTCACTCTCTGATAGGGGTCATTTTTCAAAAAAGCAAATCTTTTTTTTTTTCAAAATTCAAAAAATGCAAAATCGTATGTTACATATATATACATCATATAAATTTATACAACTTGCATCTACGTACATGTCTTACTTATATATTATATATATGATGTATAGAGAGAGAGAGAGAGAGAGAGAGAGAGAGAGAGAGAGCTGGGTAGGAGGGAGGTGGATTGCAGAGCTTTCATACAGAGCCCACGTCTCGTAGTGTGTCCATAAGCGGCGAAGGTTTGGGTCCACCGCCTGGAGGTCATCCATATCACCCCCACCCCACCTCACCTCCCCCGCGTTCTCTCTCTCTCTCTCTCTCTCTCTCTCTCTCTCTCTCTCATTTCGTATCTTTTTGGTCACTTGAAGACAAATATACCTTCGTCAGCTCTTCTTTGGCAGTCGCAGTAAAAGAATTTAAATAATATAAAAAAAACATAAATTAGTCAAGCTTGTCTCTATTCATGCAAGCTTAGTCCAAACACTAAAATTTAAGCGATTTTATTATTACATTATATATTTAACACGGTAAACATGGAACACTGTTGGCTAAAGCTCATGCTTTTTCTTTTTTTTTTTCCCCTTTTTTGACGACGATTAATTAAAGGGAAAATTGCAAATTTCGTCCTGGAAATCGACTCATTTTTTTGTTTTAATCATTTTATTTATATTATTTGAATTTTTATTGTCCAATAAATTTTTAAAATTGACAATTTTAATTCTATTTTAGCTGGAATCTCAATTTTTCGATAGGATATTCTTGAGGTGAACACAAAATTGCTGACCTGTACTGTTGAAAAATTAAAATTATGACAAAAAAAGGACTGAAATTGTCAATTTGAAAAATTTGTAGGACTCAAATACTGTGAACGGGAATATATTAAAATACAAAACGTATGATTTTAGAGAACTAAAATTACATTTTTCCTAATAATAATTTCATCAAGAAATAGATCAATGAGTACAGGGATTGAAATTCATATTTTGGTTCATCAACAAATGCCAGCAAACAGTGAAATTTATAAGCTGGTGGGGCTGGGGGGGGGGGGGGGTGTCACATCCTAGGGATGAAAGATAATTGTGTCCACTTGAAAATTAGAAGTAGGTTTCAAAATTATGTCCCACAAATGGACCTAATAATTAAACACTGGAAAATAAAGTATATCCCTGAGGTTTATATTTACAATCATTAGACGTTAATTAAGTATTAGATGTGTATATAAATGGGAATCATATCATCCACAGTACAGATAAAAGTTGTTTGATTCTGACAAATTTTTAGCTAAAGTCATCGTAATATATTATTTAGTTTATAAGAGAATCATTACATCATATATTAATTGTTAAGGACAAATAATTAATTATATAAATAAATAAAAACTGCTGACAATTAATTACCCTAAGCAAGAATACAGCTAGAATTTTCATTAATCTATTTATATAATTCAGAAATTTTTTAAATATTCAAATAAACACACATGTGGATAGCCTCATTTAACACTATTTTACCACGTATAAAAGTAAAATATGTTTTACATGAATTTAAATAAGTTTTTCTAATATATATATATATATATATATATATATTTCCCATGCCTTGACATGGGTTAAATACTAGTTAAGGAAATAATTTAATTCATGTGGTATTAATATGAACTATGAAATAGGAGATGAAACACTATCTTAAAAGTAACAGATCTCATTTGCAAAATTTTCTGACAATTGAATTTAAACTTCTCTAAAATATAAAAGATGTTTCTATTATCTTAACTGGGCGAATTTTGAAATTTTAATAAAAATATATATAAAAATATGAATTTACATAGAGTTGATGTGAGGTGATCGCACATTCGAAGCCTATCTTTAATTGAAAAAATATACTAGTATGCTCACACATTCGTGCAAATTTAATCAAAGTTTTTAATTTTTTTTTAATAATACATACGCACACCACCTCACGCAAGCATATTGATTAGTTATGTGAGAACTAGAAATAGTGTATTCCAGCTTCAATTTTCTCGGAAGGAGTGTTTCGATGGGTACAAATTTATTTAAAAAAATGCGATAATTTCATCACCAACAAGGCAATCACAACATAGCGAAATGCTCGAATAGATTTTGTGGCTGCAAATTAAATAATTATCAATTTTATCCCAATAATCAAATATATACAAGATTAATTCTAAGACCAAAAAATATTAATCGGATTACAACATTATTAATCGGATTATAATAATTAATTTTATAATGTGACTCATATCATAAAACTCCAACCCTAATTATACGAACATAAAATAAATGATATCGCCATTCCTATAATGTAATATCTAAACTTAAGACTTTTAATGTAATTGGTTCAAAATCCAAATCATTTCTTGTGGAATATATATGGCTGTCTGTGTGTGTGTGTGTAATGTATGTATATATGCATCATGTTGGATTAAATGAAGAAATAAAGGGTTCAGTTACTGCTGATTTTGTCGAGGCTAGCAAAGTGCAACTACCGTTTTGGTGGGAATTAAGAACGGGAGCATTTAGTGACAAACAAAAGTGACATATTATGGTACCACAAACACTAAAATTGCTTTAATTTCTGCTAGGAAATGGACAACCTCCATTTTCAATCACGGCAGTACCCTCCAGTTCTCTTCTACATAAAATCAAGTTTATATATATATATGTCTATATATATATATATATATATATATATTGTGTGTGTGTGTTTGTGTCCCTATTGTGACGCAACAAGAATTTTGGACAATTAGTAGGTTTTCTTGTAATTTTAATTAATGTTGTCTATCAAATGAAATTGCACTTTGTCTATTCTTCAAAATATCTTCGGCAACATGAAAATGACAAGGTGGTTAACTCGTTACCGAAAAATTCTTGTGTGAACTGAGTGTTGGATTAAAATCATTCCACATCTACTTTACCCAAAACATATTTAAAAAGTTAAAAAAAAAAAATCATGCCATATTTTATACATCTATGATGAAAAGTATTTGTACACGCGAGGGGATTGGGGAGGCTGAAAGGTCCCCGCCCCCGTGAACAACCTCTCAAGTTTATTGAAGCTAAAATTTGTGTGTATTTTTTGAAAAATTTTAAAATTTGCACCCCTCAAATTATAAAAATAATTTTAATATTTCACGAAAGTTTGATCTTAATTGCGAAATAAAAATTTCTTACTTCTTTCGTGTTCGTAATTAATTAATTTGTTGTACCTTTAATATTTTATAAAAATTTGACCTTAATTTGATCTAAATAAAAATTTCTTACTCCTTTCCTATTTGTAAGTAATTTGATGTAGCATAATCTTGCCCTTTGAATATATAAATATATACAGGATCCAACACTCAATTTACACAAGAAATTCTCCTTATAGCCCCGGCCTCACCCACCACACGAAAAGAATACTATATTAGTTGCAAAACATGTTTGTAATGACGTGGAAGTTATGATATGATCATTAATGATATGTCTCAGCTACTAACAAAGTTAATTTGATTTTATTATAATGATGGCTATTAATTTATGAATTCAGTACTAATGACAAAAGTTAAATACTTTGACAGATAATTAAGAATTAATGATACATAGATAATTAGTGGCACACATGGATAGTGATGTATAAATAGCATCCTCTTACTTTCACGATATTATCTTTGTTATCATTATATACATATATGTTAGAAATAGAATTAGAAAATAGTTTTGACTTTAAAGCATTATTATTATTATTGTTGTTGTTGTTGTTGTTGTTGTAATAGCTATTATTTATAGATATATAAGTGGATTAACCCAAAAAATGTCTCTCTTAATTTTGATTTAATTAATAGATATGACTTTTCGAAAAAAATGATGTACCTTTTAATTTTTAAAAAAACAACCGTTCAATTAAACAAATGCAACTTTTCATTTACTTCATAATTAAAAAAACTATGAAAATAGAAAGAAGAACAAAAAAAGGATTTTGAATGTAATTACGTAATATACAATATACCCACTCATATTATCAATATATATATATATATATATATACATACTAACTATATACTCTTCCCTCTACTTTTCATTTGAAAATATAATCTCATAAAAACATATGTACAAGATTAAAAACATATTTTCAACGCACAACCCATTTTTTTTCCAACAATATGTATGTATCACTAATTGTCAACAATAATAATATGAATTTTTATAATTTTTGTCTCTATTAAGTTGATAAAATTATTATTAATAATAAAATAAAACTATAATCACTTAATATATATATAGGTATACATAACACTTTTTTTTTGAAAATAATTAATATACATGCATACATATTCATTGACAATATAATATATCCAAGTATAGTTAGAGAAAAGTCGTCCGTTCGACCTCACATGTTGACTAGACCCCGAAACTAAAGCACTTTTTTGTATGAATTGTCAAAAAGTCGAAGACTAGATAAACAAGTTGTTAATATATCGAATGTTCTTTGGCCACTTCAAAGTTCAACCTATTCTCTTCACTTTCCTTTTCATTCAAAGACAAAATATATAATTAAAAATATTATGCGACACACCATTTCTAGAGGATATTTATATGTATATCCCTACACACACACACGCACACGCACATATGTACGCATGAACATACATTTCATACTGCATTCTCTAGCAGCCTACTAATATCAGTCTAAATAATTATAATGATAAATGGGGGGGGGGGGGGGGGGGGAATAATTTTCACATATTTTTCAGTTTATTAGAAAAGAGGTGAAATCCCTTGTTTGCCCTTCAATTTCATCTCTTGCAGGAGTTCTAGTAAATAAATAAACATAAGGAATATATATATATATATATATATATATATAAGAAATACTAATATTGTTATTAATTAACTTTTGCCATTCCTGGAAATATGGGATAAAAGGAATACAAATAGAGGATGTAATGGTCCAATTTGAAATACAATTGAAAGAGATAATATATATACATATGTATATAGGAAAAATTACACTGACCACCCCTGAGGTTTGGCTGATTTACGAAAAAACCCCTACTTTTTTCAAAAATTACCAAAAACCCCCTAAAGTTTCAAAAATATTACAAACTTATTCGAATTTTCGAAAATACCCCTTCCCTTTTTTGGGTGATTTACATTGACCACCCTGAGATTAAGCTAATTTACGAGAAACCCCCCGTGGTTTCAAAAATTACCAAAAATCCCCTGAGGTTATACTAATATGGAAAAATTACACTGACCACCCCTGAGGTTTGGCTGATTTACGAAAAAATCCCCTACTTTTTCAAAAATTATCAAAAACCCCCTAAGATTTCAAAAATATTACAAACTTATTCGAATTTTCGAAAATATCCCTTCCCTTTTTTGGGTGATTTACATTGACCACCCTGAGATTAAGCTAATTTACGAGAAACCCCCCGTGGTTTCAAAAATTACCAAAAATCCCCTGAGGTTATACCAATATTACAACTAGCACCTACTTAGGTTGACTTATCAACAATATTAATTCTTTTTTTTTTTCCTCTGTAATATTGTTATCATAAAATTTTAATTTAATAGATTTGGAAAAAAAAATATGATTACTTATTCAAATAAATATTTCGAATTTAATGTTATGAATTTATACTAAATATATGTAATATGTGCTAAATTTATATTTGAGAAAAATAAAATTATATGCATCGTATATCTCCATTATGTGAAATGAGAAATATAAACATTGATTGAAATAAAAAATTAAAATTAAATAATGCACTTGAAAATTTTATTTAGCTTGAGGACTCTAACTCATTTCTCTTAAAATTTACTCCGTATTAGCGATAATATAACATACTTGATGTGTTGGTAGATACCTTTAATGCATTAAATTCAGAATATTTATTTGAATAAATAATCATATTTTTTTTTCAAATCTATTACATGAAAATTTTATGATAACAATATTACAGAGGGAAAAAAAAGATTTAATATTGTTAATAAGTCAACCTAAATAGGTGCTAGTTGTAATATTGGTATAACTTCGAGGGGGTTTTGGTAATTTTTGAAACCATAGGGGGTTTCTCGTAAATTAACCAAATCTCAGGGTGGTCAGTGTAAATCACCCAAAAAAAGGGAAGGGGTATTTTCGGAAATTTGAATAAGTTTGTAATATTTTTGAAACCTTAGGGGGTTTTTGGTAATTTTTGAAAAAGTAGGGGTTTTTTCGTAAATTAGCCGAACCTCAGGGGTAGTCAGTGTAATTCGCCCTATGTATATATAAATGCTATTCAAACAACTTACTTTCTTTTTTTGGCTCAAACAAAATATTTATATGCGCGGAAGAAAATTTAGATATAGCTAGAGTTGTTAAACACAGCATGACATCAAAATTACCAAGAGAAGAACTAATATTAGTAAAAGCTAAAAAAAGGAGATTAGGCTAATTAAAATAAAACGTACATACATGTTAAGTTCTCTCATTAGATATATAATCTTTAAATGCTAATTTCTCATATATACGTAACAATTACTTCTTAATTTTGAGAAACATATGTATTTTTCAATACAATAATATCTATCAACATGAATATAAGGGGAAAAATGCATTATGTCTAAGTAGAAATAGAAATTCAACTCACCGGCATGTTAATTTGCGCCTAAAATTTGAGTTTTCGCCGGATCGATCTGTTAAAAATCAAAACGTAATTATTTAATCCACCGTGAGATAGAAAAATTAGATTCCATAAGATCATTACTCAAAAGGAAGAATGATACATAAATTTGTTTCATTCAAAATAACATGTACCTAGAATTTTTTGCGAATAAATTGTGGTTGCGTGCCTGAGATAAGTAGAGAAAGTATTTGTTTCTGGCAACCCTAGTTTACGTTCTTCCTTACTTTTAGGACCAACTTTATATAATTTTCAGAAGAATTTATGAGAAATGAAGTTCAAAATCTTGGCTTAGATTAATAAATTAAAATTACATATGAGTTACTTTATAGAATCTTTTTTCTAGGTAAGCATTGAGTTTAAAAGCATGTCCAGAATTATCCCAACTGGCATATTTATTTCAGTTCAAAAAGCTCCTATGAGAATACAGAGTTGATATTCACACTCTAAAAGTTGATATTCGCACTCCGTTATAATTATTTCTCTAAGCAATCGACAAGATTGTTCGAGGAGAAAATTAGATAATTTTTCTTTCTCCAATAATCATTACGACAAATCACCCACTTCACCAAAGGAGTACTTTAGATTGTTGGCGATTAAATTTAGTTCACTCAAAAAAAATTGATAAGTGTAAATTAAAATATTTAATATTAATGCTGACAGCCCAAAAATTCAAAATTAATCAAATGGTAACAAGTGGTGCATTTAGTCACGTGGACCAATCAAATTGTAATACGTAAATAATATTTATATCTTTTAAAAAATAATTTATATTAAAGAAATAAATACCAAAGAAGTCGGTAGCAATCCGAAAACCCTGCATAAATGCCTATTAAAGAGGGTCATTTGGGGCTCAAAAAAAAAAAAAAAAACCATCAAGAAGTCTTTAAGAGCCAAAGAAGTCAAGAAGATCCCGAAATTCTCTCAAGTCAAGCTCAAGAAGATTCGTAAAGATCCATGCGAAATTCTCGAAGTTATTCGCAAATTAAAAGTCATCAAACCAAGGCATTAATCCCGCATTTCGGCATTTTTTCAAAGTCAAATCCACGGTAATTAAGGCGACGTTTAAGGCGTTCTTCGCGGAAGTCATCAAAGGAATGCGTTTGATCTCCAATCAAGGTGTCAAAAGAGCAAATCGACATTTTTCCGCAAGCTAAATTCAAGTCAAAACCATGGTGTTCATGGCGTTCATCGAAATTCTTGGCGTTTGATTCGTAATTAAGCTACTTAGCCTGTGAATCGCATTATTAGAGGGTTAAGTCAAATTCAGAGAAAAGAATCAGGGGATTAATCTTTTAAGAGATTATTTTTTACTAAATTATATTTTTTTTTCTTTAAATTTGAAATATTTATCATATATGTTTTTTGTCTTATAATTTGCAAATTTGAAATTTTGTGTGAACATAGATTTAATAAAATCCTTCACAAAACTGTTTGTGACGAATGTTGTTCATCACAATTAGTAAATATTTTTTATTATTGTTTTAATTTTATTTTAATAAAATTTCTTTACAAATTTATTACAAATATCATATATATATATAAGGAAATCTGTATCGTTCATAAATTTGTTAGTAAAGGGGACCTTCTTGTAGTGAATTATAACCTTATTATTGTTTCGGCAATGAACTCAATGCTCTTTAATTCTGGGAACATATATCTCATTGTTATATACTCTTAGAAAAAATTATAAATATTTTCATCAATTCATTATTCTCCAAGAAAATGCCATAAAAGGCAAAGTAATGACAACATGTGTGTCCAAATGAATTTCAATTCGATTCTTTGGCATTATCTAAATAATTAATTTATATCTTGTATAACAATCAAAGCAGTATATCTCTATTTCTTACGTATACTAATTGATTATGAAATTACTAAGCCATTTTACATGTAATATTGCTGAATAATGTTTGAAGCAAATAGTAATGTTGTTTATTACGAATTTTCAAAGAGACATTTAATATCAAACAAGAAAAGAGATATATTGAACGCATGCTCCAAATGCCAAGTTAAATTTATAACTTTTTTCTAAAATAAATCACAAAGGCATCTTAGTATCCAAAAGTAACAATGATTAACTTAATATGAAGTATATAGCAACAAATATGAGATTTTGAAGGTTTGTTTAATTTGAACAATAGAGAATAAGTAGCACACTTTATGGAACAGAAGACAGAAAAGTAAATTAGAAATATAAGAAAATTGTCATTTTCGTTCATTAACTTTAATGATTTTTTATTTTGGTTCGTTAAGTAAATAAATTTAATTTTAGTCCTTTATTTTTAAAAAAATTATCAATTTTAGTCCGATTTGATCGGATTCTAGCTATTTACACTGACATGGACAATAAAATTAGAAATTTTCTTAATGTTTCCTCCAATTTGTTGATTAGGAAGCCTTGTCAGCATAATATTTATTTATTTATATATATATATTATGGTTATTAAATATAGACATAATATATATATATTTAAAATTTTCATATATGTATATACATAATATACATACACAACACTCTTTGCTGCCACCACGCAAAGACATCTAGCTAGAGGCAGAGGGAGAGAGAGATCGAGAGGGAGAGGGAGAAAGGAGGGGGTGGGGACGGTGATGTGGTGGTGGTGGTGGTGGTGGTGGAGGAAGGAGGATGGGGAGGCGGCAGTGGTTGGGGTGGCAGCGCGGTGGTGGTGGAGAGAGGAAGGGTGGTGGTGGGGTAGGCTAGGGCTTTATTGAAAGAAGAATATGATTTGTTTTTTTTGAAGGGGTTTATTTTTTAATTCTTTTAAATAGAAAAATGAAATAATTAAATTAAATTGTATGCCAACAAGACCTGTACAAAAGCAATTTTGGGAGGAAAATCACAAAATTCCCAAATTTGTATGCCACATTAGCATTGCTTGTCGGATTCTAGTCAATTTGACTGCCAGGTCAACAAAAGCAAATGTCCATGTCAACGTAAATCGCCAAAATTCAGCCATTTTGAACTAAAATTGATAATTTTTTAAAAATAAAAAGCAAAATTATAATTTAATTACTTAATGGATCAAAATAATTAAAAAATCTTTAAAGTTAGCAGAAGAAAATGATAATTTTCCCTTAGAAATATTGATCTTATTGCACAATAAGTAGTAGAACAATAAAAATAACTTTATATAATTACTAGATTACTTCAGTATATTTCCATGGCCAATTAACTCAATAGTATATGTTTTCTCCATGATGCCACCCAAGCCATTACGTGAACCGACTAGTAAAGTTTTTATTAAATACACCAATATAACTATGATGACAATTGAGAATTGAAATCGTGATCTGTCACACTAATTGTAGAGTGTTATGCAAGAGTAATGCAAAGTGATGGTTGAATTAAGTTAGTACTTCTCCTGTGGCACGGCGCGGGAAATAATACTTTTATTTATATATTAAAATAAATTAAAAATAAATTTCTAAAATTATATTATAAAAAAGTAATTAATAAATTAGTGTATCCCAAAAGTCAATTGATACCATAACATATTCACTTTCAATATTATTATATTTTGCCATAATTATGTCATTCTCTTAAATTTAGGCAAAAGCAAGTGATATATAATTTTAAACTTTAAAGTTAAAGTAATTGATGCGTATTGATAACCAAAAAAAAAAAAAAAAAATTCACACTACCACACCTTCTTGCGCACACACACAAAAAAAAATTAGATAATAAAATTTGGATGAAAATTTTAAACTGAGCATATGGTCGGAATGCACATGAGGTGATCTATGAAAAAAAAAAAAGAGAAAAAAATGAGCAGAGATGGTGCAACAATTAGGCGCTGACGTCCCACTACTACAAAAATAGCATTTAGCCATGGATTTTAGCTATAAAAAAAAAATTGTAGCTAATTCGTGGTTACTAGCCACAAAATTAGGAATTTGAAAATAGCAACCAAAAAATAGCGAAATGCGATGCCAATTTAGCCACAGAAAATTCTTAATTAAATTTACTTTTCAAAATTCTTAGTTAATCTGTAGTTAAATCCATAGCTATTTTGGTATTAGCTTTGGACATATTTAGCTAACACTTTCCGTAGCTAAATCGGTAACTATTTTAGTTACTAGTCTTACCAACCAATTTTTCATATCTAAATCCGTAGCTAAGTCCTATAATTTTTTATTTTTAAAAAAATTTTCACAGCTCTTTTTTTTTTCAACTACTGCAAATTAGTAATTTTATTATCCTATTGAATAAAATGAACAATAACTCTCAATTAATTTAAATGCATAAGTCAAATTTTTGAATTTTATTTAGTTGAATTAGTAATTCATGCCTCGAATAGCTAAACAATTTGATTTTTTGTTGAATATGTCAATTATACCAACTCAATTAATTCAATTGATCAATAACATATAATGAAAATGTTTTATAATTTAGTTTTTAAACAATTTAAATGCATAAATAAAATATTTGGGTTTATTTTATCGAATTAGTGATTAGTTCTCTAAGAAAACTAATCAAATTGAATTTCTCATTTAATACGTTAATATTATGTACTCAATGAATTCAATTGGTCAATAACTTTTATAATCACATCACTTTGAATATGTACTTTGATTCTCAAGTAATTAAATGTGTCATTTGTCAAATTTTGAATCTATTAATCCAACAATGGCGGGGTGTTTTGGAATTGATTAATTTAATTTGGTCAACTACACTAAATTTTAAACAAATGAATCGATAATTTTACCTATAATGAATAATTTAACTTAAATTTCACCTATAGCCTCTGAATTTTTAATTTATTAATTTTTATAAGGTCAAATGTAATTTTTTTAGATTTTGATTTTTAGTCATGAATTTTTCTGTGACTAAGAAATCAATGGCTAAAAGTAAAATTAAAAGAAAATTGTAATCGGTTAATAAATTACAAAAATTAGTAAAACTAATAAATTATAAAAATTGATAAAATTAATGAAATTTGTTCACAAAATTTAAATTTAGAATGTCACACAAATATATGTTAATTATAATAAAAACAATCATATAAAAAAAATCTAAAATAGCTGAGGAAGCTTTGTGTCTAAATATTCGAATTTTCAAATGCCTAAATCCTAATATTTAGCCACCGGTTTTTAGTAGCTATTTAGTTATAGATTTTTTGTAGATATTAATCATGAATATTTGGTGGCTGAATACTAATTTAATTATAGATTTTTTTATTACTAAAAACGCGTAGCTAAATTGAACTAGGCCACTTTTAGTTACAGACGAAATCCGTAACTA
The DNA here is from genome assembly GCA_026212405.1 of Petrea volubilis. NCBI lineage: Eukaryota > Viridiplantae > Streptophyta > Magnoliopsida > Lamiales > Verbenaceae > Petrea > Petrea volubilis. Next base: position 19,657,668 of record CM047879.1, on the reverse strand, counting down.
AATTTGTGGCTAATCATTCAACTATGGACCTTTAATTAAAATCCGTATAGCTAAATCCGTAACTGAATCCTATTTTTTCAGTAGGGTCCCCCAGGACTCCATCTCACAAGCAATTAAGCCATATACTTGAGAATTCATTTACGTTTTATTGGTTAATGTGTGCAATGTGAGTATTTTTCTTTTTCATTTTGCTTCTTTTATATGTGTGTGGTGGGGGGGTGGGGGGGTTGTTTCGAGGCAAGGTTTTTGCCTACTTTTTATGCAATGGGTCTTTTAGCAATTTTATTAAACTATGAGGATTGAAAAATTAACAATGGTACTCAAATTGATACATATATCAAATTATAATGAATGCAGTGTGAGAAAATACAAATAATTGGGACATTTCCCTATAATGCAGTGTTAATGTTTGGTTCCGAAACTGGGATTTGCCCTAATAAAAACAGACTGATCATGAGCTAAGTCTCAATAAAAATTAGCATGAATTATATAGGTTTTATAATTTTGAGAGTGCAACTAAAACAGTTTACTTAACAGAACATAATAGACTGCAACAATGGTCACGTATAATGATGTTGAATCTTGAGGCTGCTACTCGAAGGAAGATGTGGAACGGCGGCTCGATGATCCAAAGAAGTAGAGTCCTTGTCCTATTAGGATGGAGAATACATGAGTCTAGCCAGAAGTATCTCTGACAAAGACCTTTCGATGTTTAAGTCAGTATAATGAGTGAGAATATAAAGTTAGAGAAACTCGAGCAGAATAACAGCTAGATAATGTTGTGTTACCTTTCTGGAGATTCGCCATGAGTATTTATAATAAGTCGTCCTTGGAATTAGGGTTGAGTTGGTGAGACTTGGAATTCCTAAGATAGTAGGGTGTAGATACAAAAAGGACACTCACACCATAGCTAATGGCTGCAAGGCAAATATACCCTCTGTTGAGAACTGTATGGTGTGTCAGGGTATGAAGGGCAACGATAGGTGGGCTGCGCGATCCTTGGTAGATAAATCAACACTCGAGGAGGAGCCGGGCTCAAGAAGAGCCTCCACGTGCTAGATATGACACGTGGCGCCAGATTGTGGGTCACTAAGACACGTGTCAGATATCGTGTATCAACATATAAACCCTCTAGTTCTTTTTTTGCCCATACTTTTCACAACATCTCATAGTTTAGTAAGTTATCTTTGTTTTTAAAGAAAGATGATTGATTTATATAGTTGTGATAATTGATATTTATGATAATATGATTTACATATATAATTTTGGATAAATATCCTCTAAATTAAACGTAACCTTTATTTATTTCATTACATAAATAAGTACTGCCAAAAAATCCACATAAACATAAAACATACAATAATTGAAAAGTGAAAAATCATAAACCACCCTCAAACAACACCAAACTTTCATACGATAATCATACAATATTAACGTAACTTAAACGAAAGGCAATTGAAACCAATTAAACGACCCTTAACTGAATCAAACTCGGATTACACATCATAAACTACACATTCAGCAAGAAAGTATGAAACACCGGCACATTCAAATTTAGTGAAAAAATTAAATTCAACCATGTATAATAAGTGCCAATTCTTTGTTATAAATAATTGACAATTCTTTATACATGTATATGACTAGTGTAATAATACTCGCAAGAAACTCTAATGTGAGTTGATCAGTCCAGTCAAAGTAGTGTTAATTAATTGCGTGCCATGACTTATTCTTGTCCTCTTATTGATATATATATTTTACTGAGAATATATGATGCATAACATGTTGAAATGTAAAAATATACCTACAACATGATTAGTTGGGTTCAACCCCCTCCCCCCCCCCCCCCCAAAAAAAAACCCACATCAAGTTTATATAAAGTTATAATTTTTGTGTATTTTTATTGAAATTATTAAAATATATTTTTGTATTTTATTAAAGTTGAGTCTCACTTTTCAAATAAAAATATATGACTCCATCCTATTAGTTAAGACATATATGTGTTTGCATTAAGAGCGGCATTCTAGATAATATAATACAATATAGTTAATCATGCCAACAAAAAACAAAAAAAAAAATCTTCTTCCATTATAAATCAAAAAAAGAAAAAAAACTAATGATGCATATCTATAAGTCACCATGCAAAAATCATTGAAAAAAAAATGAATCTAGACCTCTACTTGCTTTCTCTTACAAGTATAAACCAAAAAAAAAATTATCTACTTAAAAAAGGATGAAAAAAGTATATATTGACAAATGACAAATTTATTTTTTTTGTCCAAAATATTTCGAGTCAAGGGCGAGAAATTTAAATAAAAAAAAAAAAACTGAACTAGTCTCACCAAGCTTAATGACACGTAAAATCTGCATACTTGTAATACAAAATCCACTATTTATAGCCCTCAAGCCAGAGTCATTTCCTCAAAGCACCTTTACTTCAAAACTCACCACCCCACATTACTATGTAAGAAATATTTGTAATCGCAAGATCGATACACCATGAATTTATAACATTATGTATAAATTTAAATTAGCATATCTTACACCAATAATTGATAGTCAATCAATATAGATATTTAGACAAACATGCTTAGCTAGTTCTTTCTCTTCATCTCTCCCCAATATTGACAGTTTTCAATGAAAAAAGCAATTATCAGAATGTTGAGTGGAGAGGGGACCTAGTTAAATATATAATGTAACCGTAGAGCCTTCCCATCACAGGCTTTCTAGGATAAGCCTACACCAATTGTCAGACCACGTTTGTTAAAATCAATGCCTTAACAATAGTGAGTCAAACAAATCTGGTCTTATAAGTGAAGTCTCATTAATCATATTCATTTAACCCGTTTTATTTCATTACACCAAAAGGTTCAATTAATAGAAGTCCAAATTAAAACAAAATTATAACATACTCTTCGAAATGGCTTCAATGGGACCTCTAACCACCACCGTGGCCGCTGTCCTCCTCCTCTTTCTCAAATTCCTCGTTTCTAGCTCCGCCACTTTTCTATTAAATCATTATGGAATAATTACTCTCACCTCCCCAGAGTTTAGTCGAAATTACAAATAACCTCCTCCTATTTCGAAACTTACCAATACCCCCTTGACATATACCAACATTTACAAAAAACACCCTGTTATTAGTAAATTTTTCGAAAATGCCCTTGATCAATTTTTCCATCATTTTTTTAGGACCAATACACCCTTATTTATTGTAAGGTTTTGAAACTTGAAGGGTGTTTATTGTAATTTTTCAAATTATATAAAGGTATGTCTGTAATATTTTCGAAAAAAGACACGCAACGAAGGGTATAAAAAGGTCTTGAGCTAATTGAAATGAGCAACACATTGATGAAGCCCATTTTGGGATAGGTCTAATAGTGGAAGAGGAATTAGACGGAGGAGATGCAATGGCGAGTTCAGGTTTGATATAATTTTTGTTCAATTAAATTCAAATGAATGGAGCGTTAACAAAATTTATTGAGAGGTTTTGACAGCCTTAAGAGACGAAAAAATTGGTGTGTAGCTTTACCATCCAGATAGTGGCGATATGGTGGCGAGGCGAGGCGAGGCGAGGTATTATTCATGTTCAAAATAAGATGGGGTTATTTGTAATTTTGGCAAAATTTAGGGAAAGTGGAGGTAATTCTCCCTTGCAAGTATTTAGGGGGAAAAAGGGTATTATAGTATTTTTGTTTGATTTAGCAATAAGAAAATAAAACTCAAGGGGGTATTGATAATTTTCGAAATAAAAGAAGCTTATTTATAATTTTATCTAAATTTATGGAATCAGAGGGTAATTATCCCAATTATTAAAAAGTAAAAACCATGTGGGCCGTTTAATTCAAATGCCAAACTTAGTGTATCACATGATTTTCTTGTGTATGCACACCGTGTTCCCATCACGCGCGAGTGGGTAGCGCCGGGTGGTCAGCCCGTTGGCACACTGTGCGCTAGTTTGTGACCTTTGTTGAGGAAGAAAAAAAGAGAAAAAAATAAAGTTATGGAACAAAATCTAAAATATTTTTAGACTGTGGTATGGAAATTCAACAGAACCAAGTTATGATACTAAAATTAAGATTTTTTTCTGTTAATATGACATAGCAGAAAGGGAAAATCTCACTTTTGATACTATATGTTTCTCCTTTTTCAATTTTAATTCCAATTTTTTGCATTTTTTTTTTATCATTGCATCCATTACGTTTTAATTTTAATCGACCCCTATATTTTGACAAATTGCTAATGGACCCCCTTTATTAAATTTGAAATTGTTAAAAACCTGCCGTGTAATTTTTTTTCTCTCTCAACACCCCACCCCTAGCGTTACAATATGCATGTACAAATTAAAATTAAAATTAAAATTAAAATTAAAAATTATTATAATTTCATATGTTTCACAGCCAAGCGCGCGCGCGCGCACACACATCTATTAATTCATGTCTTAAATTCTTAATTTTACCGTCTCTCTTTCATTTATTAAAAAATAGGGACAATTACACATACCTCCATTGAATTTATGCGAAATTACAAATAACTTCCTCTTGTTTTGAAAATTACCAAGACCCCCTAACATTTATTGTTGTTTAACAAAAAACCCTAGTTTGGCAACAATTTTTGAAATTACCAATAATTTTCTCGCATCATAAGAGTTACCCTAGTTATCAAGAGATGTGATTCATCAAGTTTAACGAAACCCCTCAATCAATTTTGTGATTCAACCAACTCTCGTGAAGTAATTTTATTTTATATCATAACAACTACTCCCTAGTATCAACATATAATCGACACCCCACTACTTTTTGTTTTTTTTTTTAAATTGACTTTATATATAGCTTCTACATTTTAAACTTGTCAAAACCATGCGAATTTTATCTCAAAATGCTATTGAAAACACAAAAAATACAACTCATAATTATGTCATGCCTTGATAAAAGATGAATTTAGTTAAATTTATACATATGTTAAGGAGTGTTTGTAATTTTTAAAATAAGAGGAGATTATTTATAATTTCATATAAATTCAGAGGAGGTGGGTGTAATTGTTGCTTAAAAATATGATAATATAAGATATTTGACAATATAAATATTACATCATTTTGAGAATTAATGTGGATCATCGATTGCTTACGGGTTTTACTTTTAGTTTCCGTTTCTTTCAAAATTTTATGTTCCTCGATTGAATAATTAACAAGTTCTTTTATCAAATGAATAAAATATGAAAGATGAAAATATATACATCACTAAAAGTAAGATATTCATAATTAGCAACTAGACCAAAATTGGCCAGAAACTAAATTATGAAGTGGGGAAAAAAAATCTCTCAATTTATGTAAGTACTGAGCTAACCTAACAGGAGGAGCTTAAGTCACTTTGATAAAATAAAATAACTGTACCAATGATAAAAAATAGACTTTTATTAATATTTTTATATCACATCCATTTTTCTAAAGTAATGAATGCTATAGCACCAGGTTTATATAGAAGACACTAATTATCGAGCAAAACCAGTTACAAACATGATCAGATCATATTTATTTATAGATAAAAACTTGGGGAAAATTCATATATGTGTTAACCATCCAATTATACAACATTTAAAGGAAAATTACAATTATATTGAGTACTAATCTTTTAATTTTTAAAAAATTACAGATTAGATGAGGACAAATCTCAACAAAAATTACAAAATTCATCGGAAAAAGTCACCTAAAGCACACTTGATTTTTTTTATTTTTATTTTTCTCTTTCCGGAGATTTTCCTTGCGTTGGAAGCTCAAAACTGAATGCCAAGTAGGAGTGGCAATTTCTGACCCAATACAACAACCCAACATGAACTCAACACGAAAATAACGGGTTAGGGTCGAGAGTTTATGGATTGGATTGAAAATGGGTCAAACCCGAAAGCAACTTGAAAATGATGGGTTGGGTTGACTCATGGGTTACCCAGACAACCCGTTTCATTTTATGGATTAATCGAAAATCCGATCCAACCACACTCAACCCAACCCAAATCATTTTTTTTTCTCCTTTCCCTCTTGTATATAGAAAAATATATTAAGTATAAATTATAAATCATAAGATTTTGAAGGGTTATAGTTAATCATTAATAATATAATTTAGGAACAATTTATGAAAAAGAGAATAGGAAATTTTTTTAATAATTAAAAATACAAAAACTTTTAGATTCTTAAAGATTAAAGATAAGAAAAAACTATACTTATGTTAGTTATCGTCTTCTTCTTCTCTCCAAAAAGTATGTCTTGATTATCTTCTTTCTTTAATTGTTTGTTTGAATTCGTTGAAGTTTTATATTGATTTATTTTAATATTTAATGAAATTTTTTATCAAATATTTTTATAGTATATTCTTATAAATAAAATTTAAATTGTGATGATACTCTAAAATTGTGACAAAATGTCAAAATCTCTCTGTCACAAATTTAGCAATGCAATTTTATTTTCTATGTTCTATTATTACTATTACTACTAAGAATTCGTTCTTCAAAGTTGGAGATTAGATTTTTGTTGCTTTCTTTTAAGTACTCTGAATTTGTTTTATAAGTTTTGGAGATTGAATTTTGATATGGACATTAGAGTTTTTTTTTTCTGAAACATATCAAACCATTTTATTGAATTGTTTTCTATGTAACATCTTGTTGCTTTCTCCTCCTTATTTACCAAGTGAACATTATAGTATGCCAATGCTAAATTCTAGTAAGATCTAAACCAAATGAAGAATGAAAAATAATTTTAAGTAATCAAGATGGGTTGGGTTATGGATAGTCAGGTTAATGGGACAACCTAATTCAAAACGGGTCAACCAGAATTAACACAAACCCATCCAAATTGGGTTAGAGTTGAGGTTTCATGAGTTTGACAAGTCATGAGTTGGGTTAGGATTGCAAGATTTTATATTATACCCTTTCTTCAACCCAATACGAACCCACCTGAATCGCCTCCCCTAATGCCAAGTTAGATACCAAAAAATTAATGCAAAATTAGCATTTTGGACTTCTACCTAATTGGTGTATACGTGGGAAAAAATGCTTTAAAACCAATTAAAAGAAGTCACATGCACGAGATTTGTGTAACCTTTTCCCATAAACTTTACAATTTTTAATTAAATTTGTCCTCAATTCATAAATACAAAAAGATATTATAACAGCACTGTAAATCCAATTATAAAGAAATTTGTTACCCATCAACAAAAACTGCACTGAAATTTGTTAGGGCAAATTGCACCTATAGCCCTTGAAATACAATGTAATTATAAATTAATCCAAAAACTCCCTCAAGATTTAGCACTTTCTTGTATACATTAATAGTAATGACAAAAGGATAATTATTTTGCAATTATGATAGTCACCCCAATCACTAAAAGATGTGCCTAGTTAGTCAAGTTTGATAGTCCCTCAATCAATTTTGTGATTTTACAATCTTCGCAAAATAATTTTATTTTATACGACACAAACCACCACCGGACATCATCATATATAATCCGACATCATTATTTTTTTTTTTTATGAAATCAGGTTCATATATAGTTTCTGCATATTGAATTTGTCAATATCATCTCGATAAATAATGATTTTTTTAAAAAGTAATATATACCTAGAGTAGGAATATTTATAATTTTTAAAACTACAAAAATTAATTTATAATTATTTTATACTTTAAAGGGTATAGGCGTAATTTACCCAAAATTGCCATATTGATATAGATATAGTACTAAATTTCCAATTTCTGCCAACATTTCGTGCCTGCATATGTACTCGTCTGCAAAAATCTTGTCTCCTATTTGTGTGCTGTCATATTGTTTGACGCTTTCAGAAAATCAAAGTTGAATAGTTTAAAACGACGACCGATGAGAAATATTATGTGCAAATAAAATCTCATTCTCTCCTGGCTTCTGAATAACTTTCTTAGGCTCATTTTGTCTCATCAAACTTTAATTTTATTTTCATGATCAGTCAACGCAACATATTTTTGTTAAGTTCAAAAGCCTGCACGCTTAATTTAACTTGTATATAATGTATAAAGCTTAGGTACTCATGTATACTGTCAATTTGATCCTCATTAGTGGCCCCTCTCTAGTGGATTTTATTGTTTTATACAAAAATTATTTCATGAATCGAGTGTAACTTCAATCTATACGCCTTGTAATGGAGATTTAACCACATTATGTATTATTTTTTTATAAAGTATATGTACAATGTGATTAGATCTGAATAATTAAGGCTATGTTTGGAACAAAAATTTTGATGAGGAAAAGTGGGAAGAAAATTGAAAGGATAAAAAATGAAAGCATAGAGTAATATCATTTGAAATAAAGAAAAAAAATTTCATCCTATTTTCCTTACCAAAATCGAAGAACCAAACGGAGGGTAAATGTATAATTACCAAGACTCAAAAACCCAATATATAGAAGAATTTTCCATTTAATACTAGAGTCAATACGGACGTTCTCCATTATCCATATTATTGTACAATATTACGTGTGTGTGTGCGCGCGCGCGCTCACGCGCAACTTTGAACAGTAAATGAGGTCAATTAACAAGCTAATGACTTAATTAGCACTACTAGAAACAGATCAAATAGCCACGGATTTTAGCCACGGGAAAAATCCGTGGCTAGGCCGTGGCTAATAGCCACGGCCTAGCCACCGATTAGCCATGGATTTGGGAAAAAAAAAAAATTTAAACGTTAGCCACGGATTGTCCGTGGCTAAACTAGCCACGGTTGGACCATGGCTAATTTTCGTGGCTAAAATTGGCGCGAAATTAACCGCCATTTATTAGCCACGAATTAGCCACGGTTGGACCGTGGCCAAATAAGCCACGGCCTAGCCGTGGCCAAATTAGCCATGGTCTGGCCGTGGCTAATAGCCACGGGCTAGACATGACCAGACCGTGGCTAATTTGGCCACGGCTAGGCCGTGGCTAATAGACACGGGCTAGCCACGGCCAGCCCGTGGCTAGATCTCTTTTTTTTTTTCTTTTTGAAAAGTGCTCGTTTTAAATCGTTTTTTTACGATAAATGTTTTCTTCCATTTTCTATTAATATATTAATATATAATTGATTAATATTCATTATTGTGCTATAAACATTATATATATATATATATATATATGTAAAACGTATATAATATCACTACATATAGATAGAAGAGTATTACATATATTATATATGTGCGCTACATATATATATGAGCGTATATAAGTACGGATGCGATTGATTCATATATATGTGCCAATCGTATATATAACTAATTAATATTGTTTATTCTGTCAAATACATATATATATATATATATATGATTCCAATTTAATTATGAATTATCACGAATCCAATTATGTAATTATGTTATAATTTTTTGTTAATCTAAGTAATTTGAGATGTGGGTAAATGCAAATTGAAAACGAATTATTCATGGGTAATGTTTAACCGAACAAAAAAAAAAATATATATATATATATATACATATTAGCCCCGTCCGTGCCGTGGTTAATTAAATGTTAGTTTGCAAAAAAAAAAAAAATGAGAGCTAGCCACGGTCTCGCCGTGGCTATTAGCCACGGCCAGACCGTGGCTAACTTTGCTGTAATGCCGTGGCTAATAGACACGGCCTAGCCACGGCAAGCCCGTGGCTATTAGCCACGACATCACCTAGCCACGGGCTAGCCACGGCAGGGCCGTGGCTAGACGTATGTATATATATATTTTTTTAATTTTTCTATTTGAAAAATACTCGTTTTAAATCGCTTTTTTACGATAAATGTTTTCTTCCATTTTCTATTTATATATTAATATATAATTGATTAATATTCATTATTGTGTTATAAATAATATATATATATATGTAAAACATATATAATATCACTACATATAGATAGAAGAGTATTATATATATATATATGTGCGCTATATATATAGGAGCGTATATAAGTACGGATGCGATTGATATATATATCAATCGCATATATAACTGATTAATGTTGTTTATTTTGTCATCAATCGCATATATGTTGATTAACTGATTAACATATATATATGATTCCAATTTACGAATTATCATCAATCCAATTATATAATTATATCTTAAATTTTGTGCTAAACTCGAGAAAATTTGAAATGTGGATAAACGCAAATTGAAAACGTATTAGCCATGGGTAAGTTTTCAACCGGAAAGAAAAAAAAAAAGTATTTAGCCACGGCCTGGCCATGGCTAATCCGTGGCCTGGCCGTGACTAAAGTAGATCGGTGGCTGAGTTTAGCCAAGGCTAGGCCGTGGCTAATTTTGATGGGTGGCCGGATTAGCCACGGCCTGGCTAACACTACATATATATCCAACACTTAGAATTTTTTTTTTCCCTCCCCCTCTTCTTCCTCTCACACGGTAAGTGAACCCTCCCCCCATCCCCGTCCGCCCGCCCCCTCTCCCCCGCGGCTGCGCCTCCCCGCCGGCGACCGCCGCGGTCTCCCCTCCCTTTTGTTCCCCCCTCCCCCCCGGCCCCCCGCACCCCCACCAGCCTAGCCCCGCCCTCCATGACTGCTGCGGCGCCCCCCCGCCACCCCACGCTAGTGGTTGCTCTCCCGCGCCAGCCACGCCGTTGCCCCACCAGCCGTGCCGCCCTCGCCCTTCCCCCCCCCCCCCCCCCCATTCCCGATCTCCCCTCCCCCCCATACCCAAACCCGTCTCCCCCCCTACCCACCCCCCCCCCCCAAATGGCCCAAACCCTCCCCCCTACCCCCACCCCGGCCCCAAACCCTCTCCTCTCCCCTCCCTCCAGCCTCCCTCCCCCTCTCCAAGCCCAAAATCGTGCCCCCCCTAACACCCACATTTTTTTTTATTTTTATTTTATAATTTGAAAATTATTGCTAATGTTTTTTTGTTTGTTTGGATTTTTTTTGTAATTATTATTAGGTTTTTATACTCACAAGTTTGGTGGTTTCAAAATTGAAGGTATGTTTTAAATTACCCACAATTTCTGTTGAGATATATGTGTTTTGAGAAATGTATATGTATGTATGTTTTAATTGAGATGTGTTTTAAATTATCCCAAATTTGTCTATGGTGATATATGTATTGTTTTTGAGACATTTGGTATTGATGAATATATGTATGTTTGTTTTACTCGTGAAATATGTTTTCAAATATGATATGCGCGATCGTACCGTAGTATATATATTGAGTTACAGATTTGTTTTGATGAGTATATGTATATTCATTTTGTTCGTGAAATATGATTTTAAATATGAAATGCGCATTTTTTCGGTTCTATATATGTTGCTTGTGAGATATGTTTTGATGATTACGCTTGTTTTGTACGGTGTGGTATTGATATTGCTCTTACATGTATGTTTGTTGGCAAAGTTGAAATACGAACTTCAACGGTGACTAAATGACATAATTATGTTTGTTACAGAAAATGGATAATATACGTGTGAGTCGAAGTTGGATGTACAATCGGTTATTGCCCGATCGAACAGACCTTACGAATGAATTTTTATATGGTTTGGGTCAGTTTATTGACTTTGCAACCTCACATCCACAATGCAAACTTGACAACGATTGTTTTAGGTGTCCGTGTTTTAAATGTGAAACTGGAAAATACAAGAGTACTAGCAATATAAAATATGATCTTTTAAAGTATGGATTTCAACCAAATTATTGGTATTGGACTGCACATGGGGAGATTACTCCAAAAAGTTGGAATGTTGACGTTGTCGGTCCAAGTACTTACGGTCATGTCAATATCACAGAATGGTTAAGAAATTATGAAAATTTGGTCTATGATGCTATGGAACAGACTAATTTTCATGAAAATAATCCGTTGCAGAATTCTGAGCGAAATGTTCCTGGAATAAGTCATATTATTGAACAACCTTGTAATAACGAAGCCCAACAATTTTATGACTTATTAAAGGCAGCTAATCGTCCGTTGTGGTCAGGATGTGAGTCACAGACAGAATTATCACTGACTCTTCAAATGATGACATTGAAATCAGATTATAATATGACACAGGGATGCTTTGATAGAATGGCTGATCTTATAAAAACATCAAATCCGATAGAGAATCATGTTCCCAACAATTATTATGAAGCCAAAAAATTAACGAGAAAATTAGGACTGACATCTCTGAAAATTAATTGTTGTATTGAAGGATGTGTGCTGTTTTATAAAGAACATGCTCACTTGGATGAATGTGCATTATGTCGTCATCTTAGATTTAAACCATCTCGTACGGGGAGCATTACCTGTGTTCCTTACAAAAGAATGCACTACATGCCACTAATTCCACAGTTGAAAAGGTTGTATGCCTCTAAAAAATCAGCCGAGCAAATGAGGTGGCACCATGAACATGTAGCAAAGTCTGGTGTTCTTTGTCATCCTTCGGATGGCATAGCGTGGAAACATTTCAATGAGAAACATCCAAATTTTGCAGCCGAACAGCGAAACATTAGGCTTGGATTATGTGCTGATGGATTTAATTCTTTCAATCAAACATCTAAATCATATTCTTGTTGGCCGGTTATTATTAACCCCATATATGTTTCTAACATGTTTGATTCCTGGGCCGCGCAATCCAAAGGACAGAATTGATGTGTATTTGCAACCTCTAATTGACGAGTTGAAAGAGTTATGGTCAGATGGGGTTGAAACGTTCGATGTGTCAAGGAGACACACCTTTCGTTTAAGAGTTGCCCTTATGTGGACAATTAATGACTTTTGAGCATAAGGGATCGGACCTCCTGAAGAATAGGCTTAACAAGGCTCGTCATAAAAATAAGAAGCCTGAGTGGATCGAAGATGACGCTTGGCAGGAGCTGCAAACAAAATGGGGGTTGCCAAGTTTTCTTAAAAAGAGCGCGGTGAACAAAGCTAATCGGGCTTCCGATTCTAGTGGAAGGGGAATGACCGGCCATAAAGGGGGTTCAAAATCTCACCTCACTTACAACGACGAGTTGGTTAGTATGTGTATTTCATTAGTACTTCAAAATTATATTTGATAGTAATAGTTTTTTAAAAACATTATATTTCTTATTACAGGAAGCTCAATTGGGGGAATCCCCGACCGTGGATCAGTCGTTCATCCATCTTTATTCTTATAAAGATGAGAATGGGGACATGAAATGATCTGATGAGAGGGCGGAGCGTTCATTTATGAGTATTCATTATGTTTCAACTTTAATATTGATATTTTGGCTTTGTTGCTAATGTTTCAACTTTAAAACTCGTAGAACGCATTTAAGGAGAAGTGGAAAGAGATTAATTCCTAGTCGCCTCCCCAATCTATTGATGGCACACCCCTACCTCGACCATCTAAGCTCGATGTAAGTCAAAACATTTTCTCAACTTTTTCATTATTCTAATATAATATATAGATACATATGAATGATATATTACGGCTAAATCTAATTTTATTCACAAATTTATAAATGTTAGTTTGCAAAAAAAAAAATGAGAGCTAGCCACGGTCTCGCCGTGGCTATTAGCCACGGCCAGACCGTGGCTAACTTTGCTGTAATGCCGTGGCTAATAGACAGACCCAGGGTGGTTTCGCCTCTTCGCCTAATCAGCTACACCCGTCAGCTGGTTCACCTCATATACAGCCCACACCCATCCAACAGAGGGGTTCTCGTAGGACTTCATCGGGAGGGCAGCGATCCACCTCCAGGCACACGCCTCCAAATTACGTACGTGATCACGAGCACGACGACGATGATGAGAATGATGATGATATTGGACCCTAGTAGACGGACACTTTCTGATATTTTAATAATTTTTATTACGACAAACAGTTTGTGTATTAAGTTTGTAATGTATTAGCAATATTTGATGATATATTTGACGTTGACGATCCGTGATCGTCATTTTGATTTAACATTTGATTCCTTATTTGGTATTGGACGATCTGTGATCGTCATTTTGATTTAATAATTGATGATGCATTTTTGGTATTGGACGATCCGTGATCGTCATTTTGAATTGATAATTGATATAAAATGATGTATTGTTGGAATGTTGTGTTTTTTGAGTGCAGGTTGGTTCGGAACGAAAACGGCAGAAATATATGTTGATTTCTGCCAAAGTTAGCCACGGATTAGCCACGGCTTAGCTGTGGCTAATCTTTACACTGACATGAGTTTAGCCACGGCCCGCCGTGGCCAAGGGACACGGCTTAGCCACGGTCCCGCCGTGGCCAAGGGCCACAGCGTAGCCACGGTCCAATCGTGTCCAAGGGACACGGATTAGCCACGGTCTGGCCATGGCTAACCCGTGGCCCTTGGCCACGGCCGGACCGTTTCAGGGTTAATAGTAGCCAATGTTGGCCACGGCTTGACCGTGGCTAACCGCAACCGTGGCTAAATGGTCGTGGCCATGGTTAGCCACGCCACTTTTAGCCACGGAATGTTTCCGTGGCCAAATCCGTGGCCAAGCCGTGGCTAATCTTCTTGGCCACGGATTTTTGGCAACATCCGTGGCTAATTGCGTTTTTTCTAGTAGTGTAGTAGCAAATAGGGATGGAATGAAAAAAATTCATTAAGGAATATTAAATTTACATAAAATATAACAGATGTTTCTATAACTTACAGAAAGAAAAAACAGATAAATTTTCAAAATAAAATGCACATAATATTTAATTTTATATCAAATCAGAAAAAATGAGTTGGGTGGGTGGGTGGGTGGGGTGGGGGGGTGGGGGGGGGGTTGACCTAACTCAGTGTACATGTTACGCCATTAATGTAAATTTCAGATTAAACGACTTTCTCTCTTCTCGAACAATTTATCTTATCACAAGGTATCCAGAGCATGTTTCGATCCTGCATCATTTGTGGTTTTTCTCAAATTCACAGTTTCATATTCTTAAATTTCTCAATTCTAGCCATAATTTTGAGTGGAATTACTCTCTATTATCATCGTTTTGGGGGTGATTATCTCTCTGTACGATCTTTACTATCTATTTCTCAATGGCTATCACTACTAGAAAACACGGATTTGGCCACGGATTTTGGCAAAAATCGGTGGCCAAAAAAAATGGCCACGGAAAAAGTCCGTGGCCAAATTTGGTGTTGCTAAACAAGGCCACAGACACTAGCCATGAATTTTTTTGCCACGGATTTAACAGTGGCCAAAAATAAAAAAATTTTAAAAAAATTAAATCTCGCCACGGATTTATCCGTGGCCAAAATTAATATTATTAAAAAAATAAATAAATTTAGCCACGGATTTAATAAATAATTTTAAAAAAATGATATATATGGCCACAGAAAAATCCGTGGCCAAAAATAAAAAATTTGAAAAAATGATAAATTTGGCTACGGATAAATCCGTGGCTAAGATAAAAAAAAATATTTTAAAAAAATTAAATCTAGCAACAGATAAATCCGTGGCTAAAAAAAAATTATTAAGAAAAAAACTGGACCTAGCCCAACCACTCCTACAGCAGGCCCAACCCGCAAGCCTACCAACCCAGCCGTGCGAGCCGGCCCAGCTCGGCGTGCCAATTTCAATTAATCGAATTTCACCATTACTAGTGGGACTCGAACTCGAGACCTCTTGGTATATTACCAAGCGAATTACCGCCAAGCTATAATGAACTCCTTTATTAAAACAGCATGCCAAGAATATTTATATATATTTATATATTGAATTTTGTTATCAAATTTTACTAATTTATATCTATTTGTGAATATATTTTATTAATTCATACTTATTATGATTTAATTAAGAAATATTAAATCGTGCAAATTATAATTCTTTCTAATTTTACTTTTATCCACAAATAATTTTGGAATACAAAATCAAAATTAAAAAATTATAAATTTGACCTTATAAAAATTTAAAATTTTTCATCAATTATTTTGACTCAAGTTAAGAAATTAAAGTGATCTTATTCATTGTATGTCAAACTATCCATTTATTTACTTAAATTTAGTGTAATTGACAAAATAAAATCAGTCAAATTTGAAAATATAGTGCCATCGTTAGATCAATACTTTCAAATACAATTGACTGATTAGCTATTAAGAGAATATAAAACAAAATATTCGACTCCTATGTTTAAATAAATTGATTAAATTATCAAATTATATAGTATTACAATTATACATAATTGACTAATTGAATTGATTGAAAGGATTAAATGTTTAAATAAATTGATTTTCACCGAAAGAGGAAAAAATGTATTCTCGCTAAGTAAAATGTAATTTTCAACGCATAAGATGGGAAAATATAATAACCGTAATAAAAATAATATGATTTTGAAATAACTCGAACCTTTTAGTGCCCCGTAATGTCGGATTGGACGATTTAAGCGAGTCATTTAAAATTAAAAAAAAAATTATTTATTGGCCACGGATAAATTCATGGCCAAGTCCAAATTTAAAAAAAAAATTATTTATTTATTGGCCCCAGATAAATCCGTGGCCAATGGTCAAAACTTCATGTTGACTTTGCCGAATCGTGCGTTTTCGTTAATTAGGTTAGATGGAACCGTACGATTGGAGCAATACAACTTCAACACTAATCAATCTGCTTGAAAGTCTATTTTTGATAATTCCTATACAAGTTAACTGACGTTAGCATACATTGATACCGGACTATGAAGTCATTCTTATATGTCACCGAAAGAGAAAAAATGTATTCTCACTAAGCAAACTGTAATTTTCAACGTATTAGATAGGAAAATATAATAACCGTGATGAAAATAATATGATTTTGAAATGACTCGAACCTTTTGGTGCCCCGTAATGTGGGATCGGGCGATTTAAGCGAGTCATTCAAATTTATAAAACAATTAAATTTATCCATGGCCAAGTCCAAATTTAAAAATAAATTAAATTTATTTATTGGCCATGGATAAGTCCAAATTTATAAAACAATTTAAATTTATTTATTGACTACGGATAAATCCGTGGCCAAGTCCAAATTTTAAAAAAAAAAATTATTTATTGGCCACGGATCCAAATTTAAAAATAAATAAATAAATTTATTTGTTGGCCACGGATAAATCCGTGGCCGAGTCCAAATTTTTTAAAAAAAATTAAATTTATTTATTTATGTTTTTCTTTTAAATAAATTGAAATGGCCACGGAATTGTGGATATTTGGCCACGGATTCATTTTTTTTTTATATCCGTGGCCATTTCCGTAGCTATTGGCAACTGATTTCATCCGTAGCTAAAAATCCGTGGCCAAAATCGCGTTTTCTAGTAGTGTATGGCTCCGATCATCCTAGCATGGTGTTAGTTACTACACCGATGAATGGTAAAGATTTCTTAACCTGGAGTCATTCAATTAAAATCACTTTGGGCCAAAATGAAGCTAGGGTTTATTGATGGTACAATACCTCCTTCTTTACCTTCTGATTCTACTTTTCTACAATGGCGACGTATGAATTGCATGATAATTTCAAAGATTCTCAACTCTATTTCTAAAGCCATAGTCCAAAGCTTTATGTACGCTACTATGGTTCGCGAATTGTAGATTGAACTCGAACAACGCTATGATCAATGCAATGGTCCTTTATTATATCAAATTAAATGTGAGATTGGCTCCATTGCACAAGACACTATGAACTTAGCTGCCTACTTTAACAAATTAAAGGCATGAATTGTTATGCCCACATGCATTTCCTCACTGTAATTGGGGTTGTACTTGTGGTGCACCACAAGCAATCGAAGATTCTCACTCTTGTGATGTGTTAATCCAGTTTCTTATGGGTTTAAATGATAGTTATGAGGCTATTCATAACCAAATTCTTGTATGGAACCCTTACCCACTTTCAACAAAGCTTACTCTATCTTGCAACGTGTGGAATTTCAAAGAGAAGGCTTTTACTAATATTTTGGATTCTAGTGCCTTAATGGTGAAATTTGGTGGAACTATAGGTTTTGCTTCTTCCAATTATGCTGGAAAAAGGAAGTCCAACAAATTATGTGAGTAATATCATACCACTGGTCACACTAACTATGCTTGCTTCAAGGCTCATGGCATCCCAAACTGGTACAAATAACTCAAGGATCAAAGGAGCAGTGGTTCACTCACTCCTAAGAGATTCAATGCTAATGCTTGCATTCAATAGGACATACCTTTGGACAATGTTGTTGATATTGCTTTGGTTAATACTCCTATTCTTGACTCACTTGCCACTGCTATTCAACAGTATATTGCCAAATATTTGAAAGGGAATCCTTTGTTATAGCAGCCACAACCCCATGCAGCTCATTTTGCTACTCTGTCTTATGCTTTTACTTGCTTGAATTATATGAAGAAAGGTTGCTAGATCATTGACACGGGTGCTTCCACCCGTATGTGTTCTCACTTTCACATTTTAATTAATCCTAAACCACACCCTAAACCATTACCTGTTTACCTTCCAAATAGCATCACGAATCTTGCTACTCACACTGGCCAAATCACTTTACACCCTAATCTCATTCTTCATGATGTTCTTTATATCCCATCATTTCAATACAATTAACTTTCTGTGCCTAAACTCACACACCTTCTAATATCACTTTCATTTTCTTTCTTCTCATTTCATCTTGCAGGACCAAAAGACTAACAAAGTGGTTGATGTTGGTCAACTAGTAGGATCTCTTTTCGTTTTAGATACTAGTTCTCTTCATTCTACTTCTGATATAGACAATTCTCTTAATTCATATGTTCTGCCTTCAAGATTGACACATTCACATAATGGCACATTCACATTGTGGCATCAAAGAATGTGTCATATTTATGTCTCCACTATGAAACATTTATCATGTCTTTCCCTAAGAGCACCATTCATTCCAGTTCTATCTTTGATCTTCTACATATTGACATATAGGGTCTCTACAAAAGACCTAGCTTAACTAGAGGTCATTATTTTCTAACAATAGTGGATGATTATAATAGAGTCACTCGGACTTACCTTATTCCAAATAAACAACTCACTTTATTCATTTTGCAAAACTTCCTTAACATGATACCAACTCAGTTTCAAACCTTTGTTAAAACCATCAGATCTCATAATGGCTCAAAGTTCTTGAGTCATGATTGTCAAAAACTATTCCTTTCAAGAGGGATTATTCACCAAACCTCATGCATATACACACCCCAGCAGAATGAATTGGTTGAAAGAAAGCATAAACAACTCCTCCAAAATGATAAAACCCTTATATTTCAATGAAGCCTCCCTTCTAAATTCTGGGGTGAGTCAGTCTTGGCAATTGCTGACTTGATCAATAGAACTCCAAACTCAGTCTTAAACTGGAAAACACATTATGAAATCCTTTTTGGCTCACCTCCGAACTACTCTCATCTTAAGGTGTTTGGTTGTCTTTGCTATGCCTTGGACACCTCTTCTACCAAAGATAAATTCTCCTCTAGAGCTCACAAATGCATCTTACTTGGCTATTCTTTTGGCGAGAAAGCTTACAAACTATACAATCTCCAGTCTAACACCATTATATCCTCTAGAGGTGTTCACTTTTATGAACGCCTCTTTCTTTTTGCTCCCTCATCCTCCTTTGATCCCTCTCCAACTCTTCATTTAGTTGTTCCTGATATTTCTTCTCCCCACACCTTCTCCTGATATTCCGTCTCCCGTACCTGCTCCTTCTATTCTTAATATTTCCTCTTATTCCCCTTCCCAAACAGTGCCAAGATTAAGCACAAGGATCAAAAAGCCCCTTGTATGGTTGCAAGATTATGAATGCTATGTTGTACCTTCTCTTCAAGCTAACTCTGTCATTGAACCTTCCCTTTATCCACAATCTTTAATTTTTTTTCTCCTTCTTCAAATGCATTCTTTGCAAATATGTCAATGGCTATGCAACAAGAACTCCAAGCCCTTAAGCATAATAATTAATACTTAGAAATTAACCTCCTTACCCTACAATTGTTTCTCCCATTGGTTCCAAGTGGGTTTTTTGAGTTAAATATAATTCAAATGGTACAGTCAAAAGGTATAAGGCAAGGCCTATTGCCAAAGGTTTCAATCAAATTCATGGTGTTGACTATTTTTAGAGTTTTTCTCCAATAGCTAAGATTGTTACGATGAGGTTGTTCTTAGCTTGCTACTATTTTTGCATGGCCAATCCACTAGCTTGATATTGATAATGCTTTCCTCCTTAGGTTCTTAGATGAGAAGGTCTAACACTACTAGAAGGATAAACTAAAGCCTTGCCTGGACAAGTTTGCAAGCTCAAAAAATCTCCTTATTGGCTTAAACAAGCCTTGAGACAGTGGAACTAGGAACTTACTAAGCATCTCCCAAACTATGGTTTTGTTCAATATTTTAGGTGATGCTCTTGTCTCTTGGAAGAGCAAAAAACAATCTACTATCTCTAGATCGTCCTGTGAGGCTGAATGTCAAAGCTTGGCTACCACTATGTATGAGTTGTAGTGGCTTCCTACATTCTCAATCCCTATCCCTTTATGGTGTGACAACGATGTTGCTATCCACATTACAGAAAACCCAATCTTCCATGAGCGCACAAAGCATTTGGACATTGATTGTCATATTATGCGCAGCAAGTTCAAGGAGGCCTTTATCACAATTTGTCATGTACTATCAAACTCACAAGTTGCAAAAGCGTTCGCCAAATCTTTGTCTGGTCTAGCCTTTCACTCTTTCATTTCCAAGTTGGGCTTAGTTTTTCACCGATCTCCAACTTGACGGGGGTGTACACATGTATTTTATTTTGTTATTTATAAGGCACCCAATTGTACAGGAATAATCCCTTGGATAGTTAGTTTACATTAGTTAATCAGTTTAGGTTAACTGCATCATATAAATAGCAGGTGACCTAACTCAGTGTATAGGTTATGCTATTAATGAAAATTTCAGATTAAACTACTTTCTCTCTCTTCTCCAACAATTGATCTTGTCACAAGTTGTAGCTTAATATAATTTCGCTCAAATAACTATCTTATTGAAATTATACATCTATATAGCATTCAAATTCATTTTTCTCATGAAAGAAAATTTAGTAAGGTCATTTTAATTACATATCCGGGTGTTCAAAAAGAAAGAAATTATTTATTTATCACTTGCATGCCATTGAGAATATATGAAAAATGATTTGATGTGTTCAAAAAGTATCGGACATGCATTATTAATAGTATATTTCGTATGCCGAACATGTTTGGTGTGGGTTGAATTTGGGAGCGGTCGTGCTGATCGAGCGCTCAAGTTGATCGCAAGGTATAAGGTATATGATTGAGAAATTGTGACCTGCAACAAAGGAAAGGCAACGTGAGCTAACCGAAGTGGACCTCGGCTAAGACCCTGTGATGCTTAAGTCGGTGATTGGATTGAGAGGTAATTTGAGCAGAGTAAGTGGGTAAAGAGCAATTAATGTCTTCTTCTTACCATAAATGCAATGATATATATAGTGTGTCTATGTAGGTCTCCCCTAGGGGGCCTTTAGACTTAGTAGGCTATCATGTAGTGATATAGAGTGACACATAAGCCTAAGGTAAGGCCTAGTAGCATTAGTTGTTTCCTAATTAATGAGGTATGGCATTAGGTGGTTGCCCCACACCTTGAGCTGACGACAGAGCATTTTTTACCGGTAGGGGTTGAATGGATACGGTATAACCCCGGTCGATAAAGCGATCGAGCAAGGATATCGATGGGTTCGAGGGGTCGCCGACACTACAGAAAAAACGCTCGATTCCGGCGGAATTATTCCGGGGGAAATTTTTCCCCGGAATTTTCTTTTTTTTAAAAAAAATCGGGGGAAATTTCCCCCGATTTTTTTTTTTTTGAATTTTTTTTATTAAAAACCGGGGGAAATTCCAGGGGAAATTTCCCCCGATTTTTTTTTTATTTTTTTTAAAAAAACCAGGGGAAATTCCGGGGGAAAATTTCCCCCGATTTTTTTTTTGAATTTTTTTTAAAAAAACCGGGGGAAATTCCGGGGGAAAATTTCCCCCGGTTTTTTTTTTTAATTTTTTTAATTAAAATCGTACTATTTAGACATATTAAGCAAAACAATAAACAAAGTTGGAATTAGCTCAATGGCAAAGTATTAGTCTTGCATCCAAGAGGTCCCAAGTTCGAGTCCACTTTAGAGCAAAATTTTCTTTTTTTTTTAAATTAAAACCGGGGGAAATTCCGGGGGAAAATTTCCCCCGATTTTTTTTTGAATTTTTTTTTTAAAAAACCGGGGGAACTTTCTCCCGGTTTTTTTTTAATTTTTTTAATTAAAAAAGTAATATTAATATATAATAGGCAAAACAATAAACAGAGTTGGAAGTAGTTCAATGGCAAAGTATTAGTCTTGTATCCAAGAGGTCTCAAGTTCGAGTTTGTACAAGAGCAAAATTTTTTATTTTTTAAATTAAAAACACTCTTTGGGGAAATATATTTATATAATATCAATACTATCTTGTCACTATTATTACTTATACTATCTTTTAATTATGTTTAATATATTTATAGGTATACATATGTTTATATTGTATATATATGTTTATGTAGTATATAGAATATATATATATATATATATATTTATATAATATCAATACTATCTTTTAACTATTATTATTTATACTATCTTTTAATTTTATATATAATATACTTATAGGTATACATATGTCTATATAGTATATATATGTTCATATAGTATATAGAATATATATATTTATATAATATCAATAATATCTTTTAACTATTATGATTTATACTATCGTTTAATTATGTATATAATATATTTATAGGTATGCATATGTCTATATAGTATATATATGTTCATATAGTATATAGAATATATATATTTTTATAATATCAATACTATCTTTTAACTATTATTATTTATACTATCTTTTAATTATGTATAGAATATACTTATAGGTATGCATATGTCTATATATTATATATATGTTCATATAGGATATAGAAAATATATTTATATAATATCAATACTATCTTTTAACTATCCTTAATTATATTATCTTTTAATTATGTATATAATATACTTATAGGTATACATATGTCTATATAGTATATAGAATATATATGTTTATATAATATCAATACTATCTTTTAACTATTATTATTTATACTATATTTTAATTATGTATAGAATATACTTATAGGTATACATATGTCTATATAGTATATATTTTTTCATATAGGATATAGAAAATATATTTATATAATATCAATACTATCTTTTAGCTATTATTATTTATACTATCTTTTAATTATGTATAGAATATACTTATAGGTATACATATGTCTATATAGTATATATTTTTTCATATAGGATATAGAAAATATATTTATATAATATCAATACTATCTTTTAACTATTATTATTTATACTATCTTTTAATTATGTATATAATATACTTATCGGTATACATATGTCTATATAGTATACATTTTTTCATATAGGATATAGAAAATATATTTATATAATATCTATACTAGATTTTAATTATGTCTAATATATTTATAGGTATACATATGTTTATATAGTATATATTTAACTATTAATATTTATATTATCTTTTAATTAGTGGAATACATAGTATATATACATATATATATGTTTACGTAGTATATGGTATACATATGTATATAGTATATATAATATGTTTGTATATAGTGTATGCTTGTATAGTGTATATATAGTATATAGTATATGTTTGTATAGTATATGTTTGTATAGTGTATAGTATATAGTCAATGTTTGTATAGTGTATATATATATATATGTTTACGTAGTATATATAATATATAAGTTTATATAGTATCAATACTATTAGAAGACAAAACTATTTATAAGAATTAGAAGAATATTTATTGGTATACATATGTTTATATAGTATATATAATACATGTGTTTATATAGTATAAATATTATATTTTAATTATTTATAATACATTTATTTTGTTTTTTAAAATTGAAAGAAAGAATGTTAAAATAAGAATAATCAAATAAATGTATAATAAATATAAAACAAGACAAAATAGAACACAACTTCCAGCAATAGCCTGGTGGTGAAGGGTTGGTCATCTAACCTTGAGGTCACGAGTTCGAATTCTATCAATTACAAACATTTGCATATTTTGGGAGTTACTATTCCAGCGGCGGCTGAAGCGGCGGCGGCGGTTCGGGGGGTGTTGGCGGCGGCGGTCCGGCGGGCGGAGGCGGTGGTGGCGGCGGCGGTGGCGGAGGCGGAGGCGGTCCGGGCAGGCTGTGGTGGTGGCGGCTGTCCGGGCAGGCGGCGGTCCGGCGGGCGGTGGCGGCTCCGGGCGGCGGTGGCGGGGTGGTCCGGCGGAATTCCGGCGGAAATTTCCCCCGGAATTCCGCCGAACTTCTTTCCGGCGGAAATTTCCGCCGGACTGCTTTCCGGGGGAAATTTCCGCCGGAAAGAAGTCCGACGGAAATGTCCGCCAGAATTCCGCCGGACCATCTTTCCGGAGGAAATTTCCACCGGACTGCTTTTCCGGTGGAAAACGGCAGTCCGGGGCCATTTTTTCCGGCGGACACGATTCCGCCGGATTTCCCCCGATTTTCCGCCGGATTTAGCGTTTTCCAGCGAAAATTGCGCCGGATTTCCGCCGGATTTTTCCCCTGGTTTTGGCGTTTTTTCCTGTAGTGCGATAACCCTTAACCCGATCGATAAGAGATGCGACCGGTCGATAATTAAGCCAAGGGAGATAGCTTGAGCACAAGGAGAGATGACACGCGATCGATCGAATATATCGTTCAAAAATATTCCACGTCAGTGTTGATTTTTTTAAATTTATATATAATTTATGAACACATTAAGTGATTTGCATAACTTGTGTGAGAGGAACATTACATCTCTGACATATTTAATACATACAGAGGCGGAGCTAGCAGGGACCGATAGGTGTTGTCATTCCCCACACCCAAATCAAGATCAAGCTAAATTTTACAAGTTTTTTTGTAATTCTAAATTTTATCCCCCCTTGAAAAATAAAAATACCTTGAATATTTATATAAATTTGATCTCGTCCCACCCCGAAACAAAAATTTCTTATTTTGCCCTTAAATACATATTAGGAGCGTCCATACATTGTAGCTCAATAGGAAAGAGGTTATATATTTTTTGATGCAATTAATTCAAGACATCCTACAGGTGTCAATCAGAATGACATACATACACATACACGTACATGTATACGTACACCTACATGTACACATACACATACACGTACACGTACATGTATACATACACATACACTCACCAAAAAAATAAAAAAAAATTATAAAAATGTTCGAACTCAAAATTTCAATGGTATTAATTCAAACTCAGGATGTTTAGAAGGTATATATTTGATTTAGCAAGCAGTAAAATTAATTTGTGGAGCCCAATGTCCCCAAACAAGAAACCAAGACAGTGCAGTGAGCAGTTTTTGACCCATCTGAATATGTGACAAAGTTCAGAACATCCATATAGATATGGCTAACCAGAATGACTTGTCTGACCACCACATGAATTTGAGTGCTAATTAATAATTTGAAATATTAGTAGAAAATATATTTAGAGAACTGTTTGTCGAAAAAACAGAATATGCTCACAAGATTTTTCACGTGACAACTCTGTTAGTACAACAAGAATTGCTTGCTAATCATTGTCCACAAAAAATTCCATACAAATGAGCATTGGATTCCGATTGGACAAAAGAGTACATACATCTGTAAATATCCTTCAACAATCCAAGTGATTTGCCTCCTAAAGTCTCTGCATTTCTTAGCAAGCAACTCAAGTTTTTATTACATGTTTCTTTAGGCTGTCAATTGTCGGATTCGGAGCGGCTTTGCAATATCCGGATTCGAATTCAATAATGATATCTATATATCAAATCTGACTTGAGATCTTATAGAATTCGAATCCATCAATTTCAATTCCGAATCCAATAAAGATTTCAAAATACGATGAAAAATCAAACCTAGTTAAAAAAAAAAAGAAAAGAAAGAAAAAAAAAAGAAACTAAAAAATTAAAACCAAATAAAGATAAAAGGAGAACACGAATACAATTACTTAAGAAATAATACCATTTTATGTGTTGTGTAGTGTTTCTTATATACTTTTTATAATATAATTATTAAAAATTTAAAATAAAATGCATTAATAAGAAAATGAACAAAATTTTGTATTAATGAATAACATTTAATATAAAGACAATGACGTTTAATAAAGTATTTCAAACGTTCATGAACAATAAGTAATCATTAAATATAATGCTTTATTTAAAAATTACATAAAAAATATATAAAAAAAACTATTTTATAATATTCCATAGATATTACTAAATGTAATGTTATATACATTGTATCTCATTAAGAACCTTTATAAATATTATACATATAAAGTTATTTAATAAATAATGTTACTAAAATTTAGATTTGAATCTTTAACATATTAGATTATTTGATTCTATTTCGATCCATTTATTTTAAATTATGAATATTTATAATCAAATAAAATTCATCAAATATTTTAATCTATCAAAAATATTAAAATTTGGTTCATACTTGAATCAAATTCAGACTAAAATCCTCATAGCCCTGCACCGTCACATCAAAACCCAATTTGTTAATAAAAGACAAAATTGCACATGACCAGGGGTTAATATTGTAAAAAGGGTCAATTATTCCATTTTGTTTTTTCATTTTATACTCTCTTTTTTTAACCTTTTTAAAAAGGCTGATTTAATAATGTCGAATATATAATGTTTCAAATATTTACATGTTGTTAATATATAAATTTTTTATGAATATATCCTTGTATTGCATTTTCTTCAAATTTAAAACAATTCTTTTGTACACAGATTTCTCCCTGAAATTTGTCTCTGTTTCTTTACATCTTACGTGTATTATATTTGCTGGCTATGTCCATACATTGTCACAAGTCACATGTCACAAGCAAACGCTATGAAAAATGATGAAATTTTGAAGGCTTAAATAGTCAAATCTTGAGAGAGGTTTCAAATAACACAAGTCCCATATTCAGTGACCAAACAGGGAAAAAAAAGTAAACAACTACTGGAGCGCCAGGCATACGCAGCACGAACAGGGTTTTCCTCGTAAATCCAGAAAGTTTTATGATGCTTTTTTCGATTTATATATTTTCGCGCAAAATACGTAGATCACCATGTTCAACAAGCTGAGTGCAGCCAAGAGCCAAAAGAAGTAATCAAGATGACCCTTGTTCAGGTTATCCGGTATCCACCCGGGATTTCCTCCTCGTGTCGTTAAAGATGTGACGACAGTCAGTATAAACGAGCTCAAGTAATTCCCCAACGAAGTTGTGAGGAGCGACAACGCGCTGCATAAGCTGCGCATGGCATCCGGAGATTGATCGTAGAAGAACTCAAGTTGCCCGATAAATGTGAATACCTCGGCAGCTCCCAAAAGGAAATATTGAGGTATTTGCCAGAAGATGGATAGTGGGACTGCAACCGGTTCATCAACTACACCGAGGTCTCTGGCAAGCGCCAGCCGTCTGATCTCCACGATTGCAGCAGCTGACATGCACAGGACAGAGAGGAAAAGCCCGATTCCCATCCTTTGCAGCTCAGAGAATCCCCTCTCTTTGCCGGTTATCTTTCTGGCGAGTGGGACCAGGAACTTGTCATACACCGGGACCCAGAAGATAACGCTGATGGTATCAAAAGTCGAGATAGAAGCAGCAGGTATTATGAAGGAACCTGCGGAAGTGTCCATAACCATGCCTTGCTCTACAAACATCGACGACATTTGTGCATAAACAGCAGCGAAGACTATGCCTGTGGCCCAGATGGGAAACATGCGTATCAAGATTTTCAATTCCTCGACTTGTGTTACTGTGCAGAGCCGCCACGGGTTAGAGTAATCTCCTGTTTTGGTTTCAGTGTCCCCAACTGTAGCAGCTTTATCAAGGAACCTGCAGAAGAAAGAAAATAAAAAACGAAAAATCATCACCCAAGACGAGAATTCCAACTACAAATTGGAGGCCTAAAGCTGTCTACAAAAGATATCAAAGTATACAGTTGCATGGAAAAAGTATAGTGAAGCATAACATTAGAGAAAGTTGAGCCAATGCTGGAATAAATTTGAATATTTCATTTGGCTTTAAAAATTGGAGAGCAAACCAAACTAACATAAATGCACCATTGGCAATAAGGTCTTGTGTTGAACTCAGGTGTCTATCCCACAAGTCAGGGATGTTATAAAGCTATCGGTAGTTTTATTGGAACAGTATAAGAAGTATCAATAACTTTGAGAAATGCACAATCAAGTGTTTTGCACCATTATAAAACGGGAGATGGAATAGTATCAAAAGGACAATCTCTGAAAAGAGAGAGTGAGTGTGCACGAGAGAGAGAGAGAGAGAGAGATACTTTAATTCATCAGTATGCAGCAATTTTCGACTTCCTTCAATTACAGAGTTTTTATCTTGTGTTTCGTAGAGAAGCCTGATGTCAGCAGGGACTGGTAAACTCCATTTCCGACATGATGCAACGAGGACCTGACACATTCTGGTAATGGGGCTTCCTCCTGGCTTCTGAAATCTATAGAGAGGGGTGCCTGAAAAGAAACTTACTATAGCAATTCCCATAAATAAAGCAGGGATGCCAAAACCAAGGCCCCATCCTGCATTATCTTGAATCCACACGATTAAACTACTCGATATCAAAGCACCAATATTTATAGAGAAATAAAACCAATTGAAAAAAGAACCCTTTTTAACACTCTCTACAGGGTCGGTATCATCAAACTGATCAGCCCCAAAAGATGAGACGCATGGTTTGATCCCTCCTGTTCCAAGCGCTATAAGATACAGCCCAAAGAAAAATATTGCATATTGAGCAGGTGTAGCGGAAGGGCATACAGAGTCAACGCACTCAGGAGGCTTGAAAGAAGGTACAGTTGCAGAAAGAGTCAATGTGCACATTCCCTTCATAAATTTAGATAAAAGAAACAATGGATTAATAAAGATAAGGAAAATGCAACAAAGATGCAAGTAATCATACATATAAGAGATAAAAAATATTCTGAAGATCAAAGAATTTACAATAAATAATTTTAGAAACTTTTATTTTGTCTAACTAGCATCAGATGAAACGTGGAATGATTCACTTACAGAGAAACAAGCTTATCTGGTTGCTTAATGAGGACAATTAAAAGCCCAAAGAAGAATACAGGGACAATGTAGACTTTTGAACTTACATTTCAGCACACCATATTCTTTATTCAGATGGTTAGGGCAATAAACAATAAAGTCCATACCTGTTCGACAACATAAACAACCCAAACAAACCCATTTTCTACTTTATTGTCACGAAGGTGCACAAATAGATCAATGTTGTTTGGACCTTGAATTTTGATAAGAGAAAGCTGAAGGACGATGAGAAGCCTCAAAAAGTAAAACATAGAGTAAAATCATTTTAAGTAAGGACAAGTTTTCCTCACTGAAATCCAAGGACCGAATATAACACAAGGAACTGATCCAAGAGCACATGCATATGTCCAAGTTCTTAGCAAAAGCCTCTTCTATGATAAACGTTCAAACTTGGATGATACTTGATAGGGAAGAAAACGATGGGCACGCAAGTCAGAAGCATGAAACCATTTCAGATTTCAACATACAAACAAGAGGAGAATGCAGCCATACAACCAAATGCTAGTTATAGCCAATAAATTGGAATGATGAGAATGAGTAAGGAGATTACAATGAAGTAAATAGTGGAAAAGGTAGCAATTGTCCAATATCTTCCCCAGAGAGCATCTGCGAGGACTGCCCCAATAAGGGGAGTTAAGTAACAGGTGCCTTGCCAAGTGGTCACATTTCTAGCAGCTGGCACATTTCCTTCGTGTAACTTTTTGGTGAGATAACTAACAAGATTAGTTGCAATACCATAGTAAGCTAAACGCTCACAACATTCAGTCCCTGTCGTCATCAACAAAAGGAATTAGAATACTGAGGAAACAGCACCAGTTGAGGAGTATCAATGTACTGTAAGTACCCAAAATGAAAGGACAAGCTCTCCAATTTCCAGTGTTTCTCCTCAAAACAGGGTTTCCCTTAACGTCAACAGAACCATCGCCAGTATATGGTCCATTGCTTCCATTCTACCAGATAAAAGAAAATGTACAGTGAACAGACGAATTGACAACCATCAAACTGAAATAAATGAGAAATAAAGTAAAAGTCATTGTCACTAAGATGCAACAGCCAATAGAATTGCACATAGATAAGAACCTAGGACTGTTCTCCAGTTCAACCATCCCCCACCCCCTCCCCGGAGAAACCATTGGCATAAGCAATGCATATTTCTGGATGATAAAATCCTGGCATACAAGGTGATCACATTTGCCCTCCAAGAGTTACAATTTTGTTATTTGTCCCAAGTGAAAAATGTCCACAAAATTTAGAAGTAAATCTTAACATTCGCCCAGAAGATACTGCACGACCAAAAGCCCCTCAAGTTCAAGAAAATGTGAAGATGGCACTACAGCTAAGAATATGAATCCATCGAATTCAATTATTTTCTTAATGAAGGAAGCACAATTTTATGAGCTATTTATCAAAGGCCAAGTGAGACAACAAGAACTCGAAATTGGAGAAAAACTGTATACTTTTTTCACATGAAAATGTACAAGAAAACGGTATAATGAAGAGAAGATCACAGCAAGAGCTGTTGCACCAATTTGACAATCATATTGCTTAGCCCGCAGTTTTAACTTTTTAAAATAGATGAATTTTGTGTCAAACTAGTGATAATCAGACCCACTTTTCCCAGAAAACTGAAATCCCCCACTTCTTAAGTTGCCCCACAAGAAAAATAAGAAAACAAGAGGTAGTTTTTCTTCCTTTGACTAATCACCCACCAAACTACATATAATCTTGGATCCAAAATACACATAAATTTCACAAATTTCAGATTCAAATTACATAAACCCTCTTAGTTTAAAGAGCCACACACCACTTTTAAACATCAATCACCTTCTTCAAATGCTTAATACACCCCCCCCCCCCCCCCCCCCAAGCTCAAAATCAATTCTTTTTGGAATTGATGATACAAACTAAATACTAGAAAGCAATAGCAACAACAATCCGAAAAATCCAGCATTAAAAAAAAAAGAACCTGTACAAGACCCTCCTCGAGCAGCGGCCTGTCTTCCTCGCGGGTGCCCATTATTAGCCCCTTTCACTATGATTGTGTATTTAGTTTATTGAATTATACACTGCAAATAATGGGAACTTTGGGAAATGGGTTCCCTTAGCAATACGAAACCCGATAGTGTTTGATGACTGCAGGCGGATTGGGATATAGTCTGCGAAGTTGAAGATTATCAGTGGAAAAATGAGTCATTCGATCTTGTGTTCATTTATATTTTTTTTCTATACCTTGTTTGTTTTTCTTCGAAAGTGGGATCGAAAATTCAGAATTTTATTGCGTCAAGTCAAAAATATCCACCAGCCACGATTTTACGTTTAGGTATATTGGAATACACTGCCATTTTTGTTTTTTTTTAAATTAATATATACTATTAATTGAAAGGAAATATCATATGGAAAGATAGGACATACACTAATCAAACAGCCTAGAAATAAGATCAACAGAATATACTGAATTTTTAAATATGTCAAGAGATATAAAAGTGTAACAGTATTTATATTTTAGATTTGAGAAGAGAAGGTCATTTTTTTGTGTATTTTTGCACAATTGTCATTAAAGTTAGGGTTATAACAAGTATGGTATTGAATCTATTTTTGGAGTGCGTGCATTAGGCGCATATATTTCACAAAGTGTTTCGACAGAAGTGGTATCAATTCTCCATTTTATTTTATTTTTTTTAATGTCAGAGACTTCGAAATTTTTAATATAATTCTTGATGTTTGTATGTAGAGACAAAAAAGAAAAAAGAAAACGTAATTTAGATGTATTGTACCTTATAGGGTAATTTGCATTTTACATCCAAAAATATTTGAAATGAATATTTTGCACCCTTAAATATAAAAAACAACACAATGCATTCTATTTTTGAAAACATATCATTCGAAGGTATAAATAAAATCTACACATTCATCAGTAGGAATCAAATCCAAAACTTTTAGAGTCTTGGCTTCAACTTCGCTAGTTGAACTAGGCCTCATTAGCAGCACAATGCATTCTACAATTGGCATAAGTATAGTATATTGCATCTGCACCCATTTTTATACCAAAATATTATTCAAATAAACGGAAAAGTTATCTAAGAGAAATAAAAAATTGTATTTTTTTTTATTATTATTTTAGGAGGCAAAGTGTCCATTAATCTATTTTCGAACTCAAATTGTAATAAATAGTATTGCATTTAAAGTTATATTTGACAGTATAAAACTCTAAACTAATATTTGTGAAAAAAATTCAATGAAAAAAAATCTAAAGTTGGATAATTATACATACATCCTATTCTCCCATTGCTGGAACGAAGACTAAATTTGTCATAAAGAATAAAAATTTAACTTGACTATTTAAAAATAAATAAATTAGGATAAAAATTCTTTAAAAGTTTAGATTTGGAGTAATTTGAACTCTATACTTTTAAAATAAAATTAGTGAGTTGCACCCTCAAAATTAGAAAAGAGGTAATCTTATCTGTTTTTAGAAAACTTTGCCCTTTATTTGAATTTTTTTTTTAAGTAAAAATAGGTGAAGGTGTAATATGCCTAACTAATTTATGTTAATTTCGGGGTGCATTATGTTATTTTCTTAATCAATGGTGCAAAGTACTCATTACATATATTTTTGGGGGCAAATTGCAAATTGCCCTACTTTATAATCGTCTTCATTTAACCTTTTAACTAAAAACTATATTTTATTATGGCATAGGAACAATAATTAACAAATAAGGTAATTAAAATTTTTGGAAATGAAAGCAACAAATTAAGATTATAAATACAAAAATTGTCAAGGGATAAAAACAGTTGTTTTGACTATTTGAACTTAGTTAAATGATCTTTCTCCAAAAGATTTCAAGATTTTATTTTATTTTATTTTATTAAAAAATGATCTTGAAATCTTTCGGATAAAAATAAGGAATTATAATTCCATAAACGTAAATTAATGCAAATATTTTCTTTTTTCAATTTGAGCAGAGTGACTTAAGTTTATATCATGCAATATACATAACCGAAGTTTATGGGCCTTTTTGGATGAGTTTAACAAAAAAAAAATGTGTTTTTCAAGCAGTGCTTTTTATGGTAGAGCATTTTTTGAGCCAATCAATGTTACATTAGGATACAATAATTAAAAGTACTTTGAAATGTATTTTTATTTAAAACTACTTTGAGTAGCCTCTAAAAAAACTATTTTTGGCCTTTTTTTTTTTTGGTTTCTATTTTGTTTTAAAAGCCCATCCAAATGCATTTTTTTTATAAATTACTTTTTTTCAAAAAAAAAAAAAAGAAAGTACTTCTTCTCTAAAAAAAATACATCAAAAGACCAAACGGACTCTATATCACGCAATTTATTACCAAACTATTGCATTGTTGTTGTATGACAATAAACTATTTACATTTATATTTAGGATAATAACATGTTAAATTTAACATTTTATTTTTTCAAAAAATATATTAAATTTATTTAATCTTTGAAGACAAAGCTGAAGCTGCGGAATGGTACAGATAATGGAAAATTCTTGCCCGAATTCAATGTGGTCATACTCAACCAATTATATGATATATATATATGTTATAAATTTGTCACGTGATTAGTTCTCGCGTGGACGAATTTGGTGTAGAATAAAATTTCCCGAGGTCAGAGTGATGAAAAGATGTTCTTGGCCTTTCAAGAAAATATGATTAAGCCCAATCAGTAACGCCAAATTTAGCAGGCCCAATCAGTAACGCCAAATTTCTGTTCAATCTCATAGATAGTGAGATATGCGTGTGACGCCAATTGGATTAACCGAAATCGTGATTCTGAGGCCTGCATAATTTTATTTTTAATTGACTTAATTGATAATTTAAATTTTAGGTAGAAAAACGCAAAAGAAAAGAAGTACATCTTAAATAAATAGCCTTTTATTTAAAATGTAATTTTCATATTTATTAATTTATGGTAATATTTTTTATTTTATTTATTTATTTTTTTTTGAATTATCAGGCTTAATATATCCAACATATGGGTTTTCGAATTGATCACGGATCAGTCATGAAGTCTATAAAAATCTTAATCGCTTGGTTTTGAATTTTGACAAATTTTACCAACTCCCTACCCCATATCTTTCGTAAATCCAAGGTCCAAACATATCCAGCTTGTATGTGAGTCTGAATTGGCTATTTCCACTAATTAGCTTAGAGGTTACCACTGCTTAATGGTGGAAGTTTGAATTAGATACCGTTTAGGTTTTGAGTCGAACCTTCTTCTTCTCGCCCCTTTTCCCCTTTTGATAAGTGTGTGTTTGCGTTGACGTGCGTGTCTCTTTTCGATTGACATTTTTAGAGTGTTTCGTACAAATTGTATAAAAGAATTCTTGAAAGTATTAGTTTTTTCAATATTACATATATAATTATATATACATATAATTAAAAATAATATAGAATTCGAGCTTGCTTGCAAAATGGAGCCCATGGTTCGACCACCCGAAAGGAATTAAAATCTTGGATTTCGAGCATGGGCCTGTAATTTGTCTATAGGTCCAACCCACACGAGTCAAGCTCGAACATGTCGGCTCGAGTTTGAAAAAATAGTTAAAGCTCAACTTGCCTCGACTTTTTGGGATTCCAACTAATCATACTACTTCATTGCTACATATTTGAACGAGTTTAGGACTTGATCAACTTATCAACTCCAATCACTATTCCGTTTTGCGAGGCTTCTTTTTAAGGATAATCCCCACCCCACAAACACACCTTGAATTGTTCGGGAAACAATACTTCATAGGATTCAACTTTCATATTCGATGATAATTATAGATATCGTGATATGGGGGGGAAAGAATATAGTATTGGTATTACCTACCTACCTTCCTAAATAATGAAACAACAATGGTCACGGATATGTACGAGCAGAACAGGACTTGAAGAAGGTGAAATAGGTTGTGCCACACTTGGTTAATTAACGTTAGAAGACGAAATTAATACCTGTCTGATTTGGACTTATTATCCGAAACATTACAAGACTCTTCAATTTCAACAGTGCCTAGTGTGTATCAGGATCATGACTTTAATTTGCTGTGCACGAAGTCAATATATCTCAAAAGAATATGAGCCACAAGGTCTTGTTTCTAGTACAAGCAACTTGTTTTCTGTCACTTGTGCACATCCAGTCAAAGTGAAAGAGACTCATTTCTTATCAGTATCACCAAAACAATGTCATTCACATATTTAACTTACTTTCAAGACATTGTTTTATATAAAGTTCTAGCTGCTTCCTATTTCTACACATTAATACTGTGGCAAACAAATATACATACATTCGGTGCTTTTAATTTGTCAAGCGCCATTCATGTGTACCTTTGTCGGAAAATTTTAGCTCTAAACAAATTTAACCATCAGAATCAGTTTATCAGTCATTGATACTACTATATTCTTATCTTATATCGAAAGGAGTTTAGGAACTTAACAAGTTTATAAGCTCCAATCCCTCCTTCACTTAGCGAGACGTCTTTTCATCAAAAGACAAAATCTCACCGTCTCAAGGTGCGGGAACAATACTTCACAAGGCCGGGCGTTCTTCTTAATTGGGCGATAGATTTGAACGTAATCAGTTACGTACTTGATATTACTTTGACCGAACTCGATTTGGAATGAAATTTGGGGCTGGAGAAATTGCACAAGAATTGGGACGTTCATTGTTGAAAAATATGGAGAAAAGGACCAGATTAAATAACGTAAAATAAAGAGGAAATTAAAAACAAAACAAGAAAAAAGCAAGTATATATCTTACTTACGAGTAATCAAGATCTCATTTCGAGATCAATCTTGCACACTGTTAGAGTAGTGTAAGTCAATACACACCATCTGATGAACGGACATTGATTTCTTTCATTTTCTTTACTGATCATGCACCATTTTAACATATATTTTTTTATTTTTTCCATTTTCTATTTTTTTTTATTTTCCAAGAACTCAATGCATGTATGATGTACCACTTGAAACTTCAAGAACCTCTCTTCTTCCCTTTCTGGTCATCATCATAATCAAGAAGCTCCTCAAGCAACTTATCATCATAATACTCGAACTCGAACACTTGTCTCCCAGGCTCATCATCCCTCGAACCCGAAACGGAGCCCGAAGGCGAAGCGAAATGCGACGAGGTGGCCGGCAAATTGTACTCTCCGGGGAAGTTAAGGATCGCCAAATGTCCCCTCATGGTATACGCCGCCCTGTCGTACGCCCTGGCCGCGTCCTCCGCCGTGTTGAACGTCCCCAGCCACACGCGGGCGCCTTGCCTGGCGGAGTCGCGTATCTCCGCCGCGTATTTCCCCCACGGCCGCTTCCGGACACCTCTGTACTTAATCTCTCCGCCGCTGTCATTCTCTTCATTGCTGCGCTTCCCTCTGTTGTCCGCCATTGTTGAATGGGTATAAGAGCTATAGGTTGTTTTTTCTGCTGATTAAAACTTGGGAAGTGATGTGGCGCTTATATGTATATGTTCTTGACAGTTCGGAAAAGTACAGGGCGGTCTTTGGGGAAAAAGGGAGGGTCTGTGGTTGTCCATGTGGACGATCGTGTGGTGGGAAATTAATACCACGTGGATGGAACCTCACATGTAGACCAAAATCTGGTGTGCATTGAATCTGGGCTGGTCAATGTGGTGGCTTTGGAACTCTTTATTACCACTTTTTGCAATTTTTTGTAGGATTTAATTCAACGCAAATAAATCCATCATTCGATTGAAAGTAACTTGGGGAGCAAAAAAAGATGAGTAAATGAATCAAAAGGTGTTTTATTAATTTCTGAGGGGAAAAACAAATTAGATGCGCACGTGCTAAAATACGTTTTTGGAAATGGTCTAAATTGGTGTGTGAAGTCATGTTGCTGACTTCCCGCGTGACATAATCAAGAATGGAGTTGATCTGCCTGTGGGGCTCCTTAACCTAACATTTAGAGTTCGAATTTGACACCATTGAAGTACTGAATTTAAACACCTTTAACCTCTTTTTTCTCCCTTAAGTGAGTGTATGTGTAATGTGTATGTGTGCATGCATTTCCTTTCAGTTGACATTTATAAAATATTATGGATGATTGTACTAAAAAATTGAGTGAATTTGTTCGTTTTGTAGGAATTACAATAAATAATATGCGTTAACTTAATTCTAATTTTCTGGTTATTAAGACTAATTAGATCAAAGTTATTATATCATATTTGCACATATATCACTCATTCAACCATACAATGCACCAATGTTTTAAAATTCGAACCGTTCATCGAACCGAAAAATCAACTGGGTTAAGGGTCACCGTTCCGACCTCCGGGTTAACCGCGGTCAAACAGGTGACTTCATAATTATGTCATCAATAATATTTAATATATAAAAATATCAAAATAATAAATACTGAAAAAAAACTCAAGTATTTTTCTTGTTTAAAATTATTATTTTAAGCAAAAAAATGCAAATAATATATTTTTAGCTTTTCAACATACACAATCATATATTTCTCAAATGAAATTCGCTTCCTTCTAATATTAAAGGTTTGAAATATGGTAAAAAGAATTGTATTTAAAGAGATTAATAGAAAAAAATGACATAAAAAAAATAAAAATAAAACAAAACTTGTTCATGAATTATTGAAACTAACCATTAATAAAACTAGCAATTTACATGCTCTACCAACTTATATTATTTTTTATAATGTAATATGTCAGTTTAGTATCTATTAACAATATAATGTCATATTGTTCTAATGCAATTTTATTCATTAAAAATAATTAGTGTAAGTGAATTTTTAATTAAAGAGATTTGGTGAATTAAAATAATTAGCACATATTAATTATATCCTCTACGATTAGTTCACATAACAACAACCTTCCATACTTTTAAGGGCGAATTACATCTACCTCCCCTGAGATTTGACGAAATTACAATTCAACCCACATTTTTTTATAATTACAATAGACCCCCTGAGGTATGTAATAATTACAAGTAATGGATGGAAAATATATAAAATCCGTTTTGCCCTTTATTTTTTGCTAATATTACACAGGGTGCATTACATCTACCTCCCCTGAAATTTGAAAAACTACAATTTAACCCACATTTTTGTATATATTACAATAAACTCCTGAGGTATGTAATAATTACAAGTGATGGACGAAAAATGTATAAATCTACTATTCGCCTCAATTCCTCCACCTCTAGGCCAAAATTAACTTCACCAATGTGTTTTCCATATCAAAAAATTTAAGACCCGTTTCAAATTCACCGAAAAACTTGTAAGAAAATGGAAACCCGCCACCATCTCATTGCTGCCGCAGCTGCCGCAGCCACTGTTCCTCCACCGTCCGACAAAACCCGAAGCTACCACCGCTGACATGTTCCTCTCATCGCGGTTATCGATTTTGACATACAACTTGGGCGATTTGGAGAAGAAATGAGTGAGTTATAATGAATTAAAAGTGTACGATTTCTCAATTTTCATGTGTCTATACATTGCATATGTATGTATCTAGATCTCTCTCTTCTCCCACCTATCCATTATTTTCAACTCTTAAAAAGGCAGAATTTTTTTTAAATAATATTACTCTTAACCCCACAAAGATGTACTATATAACATACAACCCCAAATATTTTATATGTATTACAAAACAATCCCTCAAGGGTACTATCGAAATTTTACATACAAAAACCAACGGAACCCTAACGGGCCTAAACGGCTGGAGTAAATTGTTAGACAGAATATACCTCAGGGGGTTTATTGTAATTTATAAAAAAATGTAGGTTGAATTATAATTTCGCCAAACTTCAGGGAGGTAGATGTAATTCGCCCTACTTTTAATAAATATAATATTTTTTTCACTTTTTTTTGTTGATACCGTACATTAATAGCAATAGTAACACTAACAACAAGTCAATAATAGAATGAGAGAAAAAAAAACTAGGATTTGATTGGTGTGTAATTGACCCGGCCGGTTTTATTGACCCAACACAAGTTCAACCGGGTCACCGGTTGAACTGTCGGGTCAACCGATTCTCTCAAAATACACCAATTTTAAAGGCCTTTCCATTTTGAGGGTCTGATCGAGCCGTTTTCTGGTCCGAGTGGTGGTCCGACTGGTCAAACCGGCCGGTTCGGATTGGGTTTCAAAACATTGCAATGCACCTCACTAGGTGAATTATATGGAGTACATCTTCATTTGAGGCACAAAATCGAACTTTTAGAATTTATAAAGATATTTTTTAAATATTCTTTTAAGGAGAAAAAATTTAAATTTGAATCATAATACATTTAAAATATATTTAAATATAGAATTGAGGGCCCCGCACCCCCCCCCCCCCCCCCCACTTCGTCTCTATATCGGAGTCATTGCAATAGTATATCTCACTTTGGATATTTTATTCTATTCTCTATTTTGTTTCATATATATAAGGAAAAAAAATACATTCAGGGACATATTTAAAAAAATATATTTATACACGCAACACTGTACTGTGAAATATAAAAAAGATGGATTTATACAGAGTATATAAAGATTCGAGCTGATATTCTTGGCCCAAATTATTAGCTAGAAAGTTAACTATAGGACGTTTAGAGGTATAAATTCATATCATTAACAATTAATAATCAAGAGGTTAATTACTGGGATGTTTAAAGGTATATATTCATCATTAACTACATATAATCGCAATAATTTATTGACTGGCGTTTGGTGAAAATTGACGTGCATGCTTGTCAAATGGAACTTACGTAGGTCCCATGTGTTGATTTGTGGGAATCAAATGGAATTTAATTAATCTTGTCCATATATATATATATCTATATATATATATATATATAGGGCGAATTACACCGATCACTCTTCAGGTTAGATTAATATAAATTTGAAATATTTATTGAATAAATAATCATATTTTTTTTTCAAATCTATTACATGAAAAATTTATAATAACAATATTATAGAGAAAAAAAAGAATTAATATTATTGATAAGTCAACCTAAGTAGGTGCCAATTGTAATATTGGTATAACCTCATGGGATTTTTGGTAATTTTTGAAACCATAGGGGGCTTCTCGTAAATTAGCCTAACCTCAAGGGTGGTCAGTGTAAATCACTCAAAAAAAAAGAAATGAGTATTTTCGAAAATTGAAATAAATTTGTAATATGGATAGAACCTCAGGGGGTTTTTGGTAATTTTTCAAAAATAGGGGAGTTTTCGTAAATTAATCTAACTTAAAGGGTAATCACACACACACACACACACACACATATATATATATATATATAGAGAGAGAGAGAGAGAGCACTTATTGATTAGATGTGTGTGTGTGTGTGTGTGTGTGTGAGAGAGAGAGAGAGAGAGAGAGAGAGAGAGATGGATTTCTTTTCAAATAATGTTGGATATATTCCTCACGCTGCTTCAGGATTAATATTTCTTTTGAGTGTATACATTGCACATAATCACAAGGCCATCACACGGTCATCATCTAGAAAGGTAATTGAAGGTTTTAATTTTTTGTGGCCTACATTGGTGGATTATACCAAGTCAAATAGCATTTAAGTGCCAGGCACGTGATAAGTTTGAAAATCTTATAAAGCTTGGGCTGAGAAAGAGTGACGAATTTGTCTATCTTACATGGGCTAAATTTCATATTTGTTATGTGCTTGTGTATTATAGATCTTAGTTCAAATTATAAGGTTGAAAAGTGTTGGGGATAC
Organism: Petrea volubilis; assembly: GCA_026212405.1. Taxonomy (NCBI): domain Eukaryota; kingdom Viridiplantae; phylum Streptophyta; class Magnoliopsida; order Lamiales; family Verbenaceae; genus Petrea; species Petrea volubilis. The sequence goes on along the minus strand of CM047879.1, from coordinate 19,616,842 downwards.
GCTAGGGCACAATAATCACACACACAATTACGATATAAACGAGATAAAGATGAAAAACAACACAATTTAATGTGGATTGACTAAAGAGATGCCTACACCCACAATCAAAATATAGACAATGTTCTACTATGATGGAAAACGTTTGTACCATAACCAAAAAATGAAAAAGAAAAACATTTGTACAATTTAAAGCACTTCATACATACTCTCCAAATCCCTAAATATTTCCAATTAACATAACAATTATAGTGTCAGAAATGATTAGGTGAGTAAATGGGGTACGAATCTCTCGTTACGATCCTTTGTTTTACTTTTTTCTGATTATTGTTCTTAATTTCCTTCATCGGTTGAAGTATATATTGATGGCTTAAATTATCATCAAACGAGAAAAAAATAGTTGATAGTTGAGATTCAAAAAATTGTTATCCAATCTAGGTTTCATTGAATTTAAAAAATCATACGTTTGTGTTATAATTGTTAATTATATGATTAATTATTCTATAAAATATACACCAACAATATAACAACTATAAATTTCTTTTTACTTTTTTAATCAAATCGAGTTCGGTCAAAAATTTTCGACAATGGTCTTTTTGAATCACGAACCCATTCACATTTGTCCTTTTCTTCTTACAAAAATATGCGCAACTATCCAACTTAGGCAGGGAAGCTTCCAGAACACTTTTTGGTTGGGGCACAAATTGTTTCTATGGACCTACTCTGTTTAACTTGAGCAATCCCATAGTTCTAAGTTGAACTCTAATTTGATTTGACCAATCAAAATACACGACGAATCAGAGTTGATTACAAATGCTAATAATTCAATTCAAAATATATTAATTGTATTTGTGAACTTATATTTGCATGTTGATCAAACCTCCGAAAATAAAGTAATTGGATGAATACATTGTAAAGTAACTTTTTATGGTTTATGAATTCATCCATGCATAAGAAATAAACTTGTATTTGAGAACTTATGCTTGCATGTTAATCAAACCTCGATTGACATGCATACCTCAATATTTTATTTTTCATAATAGTTGACCAAACAAATTACACGGGCTTGAACTTTGCTCTCTACAGCCACTTTCTAGCCAAACAAGAAGTTTTTAGACCACCAAGAAGCCACCACTGAAGAATTACTCCACTCCAACATGGTTCGTCAGAACATTACCGAAACAACGGCTTTTGTTTTGGTCTTCAGCTGGGTCGGAGCGGTCTCAGTGTTATTGCGGTCGTTCCGAAATTGTGTAGCCAAGTCGAAGCAATGGAATGGGGTGGCACTATTAAAAAAAATGAATAAATTGGTGACAAGAGAAAAAATGATAATGAAACAATGTCACCATTAGATATAATTTAGTAACAAAAAAAAAGTATATTTTGTCATAAAAAATATGTCAACGGTGACAGCATAATGTTTAAGTTGTCACCACACCTATAGACCTGGTGACAACTTAATGGCAGTGAAATATTGTTATCAAATCATATTGACAAGAATTTTTTTATTTTTATTTTTTTTGGTCTATCAAGTTGTCACCCTAGGGATATTATCAATTGTCAATGTTGATACCTAAAATATTAACTCTTGTCACCATTAAATGATATAATGACAAAATAAAAGGTATTGTTACTAAATAAGTTTAATTGATGACAACATACAATGTCTTGTTACTTAATACAATTATTGATGATAAATTTTTTATTGTCATTTTTATAATTTTGTCAACATGCGATTTTATCATTAATATTACTTTTTCTTGTAATGTGGGATGGCCAATCGGAACAAAACAATTCAAATCAAATAAAGGAACCTCTATGTTAGGTAAAGGTTTAATTGTATCCTCGGAGATCTTCAAGCTTGGTTCTTGCATTGGCGGCTTTTACAGGTACAACTCAAATCCAAGTGCAAAAATCCTCTGTTTTTCGTGATTTTATCAACAAATTTCACCACCCTTTTTGATTATTCAATTATTTTCTGCAAAACGGATTGTTAAACTTTTTGATTTGCCTTTGAAATTTAAAAGAAATTTCATTTTTTTTTTTGGTTTCTTTAAATTCAATTTGGTTTATGATTGTTGGCAGACGAAAGGAAAGAGAATCTGTTGGTGGCACGGGCTAGTAGCCATGAACAAGGAATAACTAAATTGTGGATTTTTTATTTTTTTTTGTGCATGAAAATCAAAATCAAAATCAAAACTTACGGAAAGGCCGTCACCGTTCCGTAATATGGAACTGGAACGGTGGCTTTCATTCTATTTCTCGCAATTGTTATAGCAAATCATACACCCTACTACTAGACTCGTCTTGTCACCCGAAGAAAAAGTTCTAAAATTAATTTTAAAATATAATAACCTTTTGCCAGTCAATTTTCCTTTTAAAGCTATCATGTTTTGCCACCGGTGTCGCTAGTTTTAGTGTTTCACCAATTACTTTTCGACAATATTTTGGTTGCAAAAATAATTTTAGGGCAAAATAAAAATTACATATATTTTGGGTGACAAAATAAAATGAAAAGCAAAAATCAGCTATCAAAATATAAAAATTGCATTATCACAAAGTAAAATGTTTTTATCCCTATAAAAACAAATATAAGTTCGAATAAGCATAATTATCACATGCGTGATGATTAGGCGAGTCGTTGGACTAGACCATGAATATTTTTCCAAGGTTTGATTGGCTGAAGCAAATAGTTGATAATTCAGACTCTAGGTCAATTGACTGAAATTTGAATCAAGAACCTATTCAAATTGGACCGTTTCGTCGAGCCAAAACTATCAAATTTAGGTAGAGGCCCGACCATTTTTTGGTTGGTGCTCAATTTGTGTGGATAAAATTAGATATATACCCCACAGAACATATGAATTCAAACAAAACTATTATTTGGTCTCAATCGACTTGTATTTATTGGTTCTCAGCATGACGAAAATGATAGAGAAATAATTGACAATTAAAATTAATAACATCTTTCATGGGCGAAATGGATGTGTGTGTATTTACTCCGCTACAAATTAAAAAAAAAAAAAAAAAAAAGATATTAACACAAAAAATAAAATGACAACATAAAAACTATTATTAATGATATACATTAACTAATGGTATTATCTATTTTGTCACTAATTAATCTATTTAATGGCTATAATTTTCTATGTTGTCACTAGTGACAAGATTCGTGCTTTAAGTTTGTCAGTATCTTTACTATTTATAAAGTATCAGACTCATCAAGTAATAACTTTTGGTGTCTCTTATCTAACAATTTTATGTTTTCACTCTCTTATCTCTTTACTATTATCTTTTAGATGCCAATGAGCCCTTACTTCATTGGTAAGGTAGAAGTTCTTTAAGATTGTGGGTCCAATTCTTTGTGAATGCGAGTAATGTTTTAGTTTGATACTAATTTTCTTTTTACTATATAGTTGTTTGTATTTTATTGTAATTTAATTATGATTGATTGTAATAGTTTGGAGTATTGATGCAATTGATTAAAAAATACAGATTTTTGGTTGATTGTATTAGAACACTTTGCATATTATTTAAAAAAAAAAATATCTTATCACTTCTCTCTCTTCTTCTGAATGTGATTTTATTATTCTTTTATTATATTCTTCTTCTTCTTCTTTTCTCTCTCTCTCTCTCTCTCTCTCTCTCTCGTATCATTATGTTTTATTTTACTTTGTCTTTTGTTTATTTCTTTAATTGTATCATTTAATCTAATTTTAAAGTAAGTTTTTTTATTTGTCTTTCATAAATCTCACGAATATATGAAAAAAAGTTAAAAGTATATATTCAAAAAAAAATTACTATATTTTAATCTTATCCTATTCAAATTTTCAAATGCTTTTTTATTTTAATTCTACAGACACATCGAGTGTACTTAATGCACTAATTTATAATTAATAACATTCATATAGTGATAATTTAGTGATATAATAATATTATGCTATGATTTTATGGACAAAATTTTCATTATCATTAAATTATCATCATAGGGATGTCACTAATTGTTAATAGTGACAACTTAAATAAAATTTTTACTTCTATTGACATTGCAAATTATTTTTTATTTTCTCTCTCTTAGCCCCTCCACTGCACGTTCTCTTTTTTTTTTTTTTTTCTTTTTTTGACTTTTTCAATCTCTCTTCTCTATCTTCTCTATGATGTCATACTATTAAATAATTTTTACTTTTTTATATAATTATTTTTCAATCATATAATTTTATCTTATTTTATTTTTTTTCACTTATTTTAAATCTAATATTAAAACAAGTAATTCATGTATGAAATTTAATAAGTATTTATTTCTATTTAATGTATTCAAATTTTAAATATAAATTTAAACTGTATATATTTTTTTAAAAAATTATGCACAAATCGAGTGTACTGGCCTTATTAGTTAAATTAAGAGTGTTTCGCTAAACTTATTTTAAAGAGTTTATAAGCTTGTAGAGTTTATAAGATATTTTTGGAGCTTATAAGTTCCTCCTACATCTTTTTTTTTTTTTTAAAAAATAAGGTCCTAAAGTGTTTGGATAAAATAAGACTTTGTAGCTTATAAGATGTTTTGGGAGCTTATAAGGTGTAATTTTGTTTGGTAAAAATTTGAGCTTATATATTTTTTTAAGTGTAATGATGATCAAAAAGATAAACTAAAATTAATTCTATATAAATAAATATTTCTTGAGATAGTAGAAAAGTAATATTGAAAAAAAATAAATATATTTATATTATTTTATCTTTTAGTATTAGACAGCTTATAAACTATTTGAAAAAAAAAGTTTGAGGGAGTCTACTTTTCTTTTGGAGTTTATAAGTTTCTGACAGTTTATTTTTGGAGCTTATGAGCTCCTTTACTAAAATAATTACCAAATACTTTTAATGAGCTTGTAAGACGTTTTTAGAAACTTATAAGCTTAACCAAACACTCTCTGAGTAAATGCAATGCTGAAATAGGATTTGATATGAATATATAATAGGGTTTCTTTGTTTAACAAACTGTTTGGACGGTTCATAAGAAAAGATATGCAAGTAATATTTAGTAAGAGTGTGCATTCGGTTAAAACCATGCATTTGTTTTTTTCAGTTTGATTAGTTGATCTTTTCAATTTTTCGAAATAGGGAACCAAAAACTGAACTGAAACCATTCTTTTTCCAGTTTTAACCAAAAAAATTGAAAAAATCAATACAAGCAAAAAAAAAAAAAAAAAAGAAAGAAAAGCCAATACAAAAATCATAAAACCAACAACCCAAAAAACCAAAAAATCAAAAAAATAAAAATAGTTCAAAACTAGAAAAATTACATAAATTTTAGTCACAATCACTTTAAAATTACATTAAATCAATAACACTCCAAATTACAATAAGTTTTACCATAAGAACATCTAATTCATAATACTTCAAATTTACTTTAATGCATCCAAATGGGGTTGAACCTTAGACCTCTAACTTGCTAAAGAAATACTCTAACATTAAGCTGTTTAACAACTTGGTCAAAACTTTCTTTTTTAATATAAGCATTTTTGAAATACTCCGGCAGAATTTTCCGCCAAAATTCCCCAAGAATATTCCAACGGAATTCCAGGGGAATATTCCCTCAAATTTTAAAAAAAAGATTATTTTTGCATCTCATGGGATTTGAACCTCAAACCTTGAACCTTTAGGTTGAGATAATTATGCTTTACCATTAAGCTATGTTTAAACTTATTTGAATATTTTGTAAACCGGCAGAAGAAGTTTTTTTAAAAAAATTCAAGCGGAAATTTCTTTTGGAATTTTTTTTTTGTATTTTTTGAATTTCCGGCAAATATTTCAGCAGGATATTTCTGCTGGAAAATAAGTTTTTTTTCTGTAGTGACTAAACATATTAGGAAGTTGTACAATTACTCCCAAACTTTAGGACAAATTATAGCCAGGGCTGTCAATGGAATGGATTTCAATCCAAATCTTATCTGAATTTTAGCATATTCAATTGATAAAATGTTTGATGGATTAGATCTAACTGTGAATAAGCGTAATTCAAAATAAGTGGATAGAATATGGGATCAAGTACTCCAATCCATTAAAAATTTAAATTCGAACTTTAATAATAGTTTTTATTAAAATAACGTATATAAATTATAATATTAGTGTAGAATTTAAAATAGAATGTAACATGTAAGGCATTATAAATAATAACCCACTATTTTTTATTTTCTAATGTATTTTTTTAACAAAATAATGTATGGTTATCATACATAATCTAAAATATTTTTCTACTTTCTTAAATTTTATTTTTTACATTAGGGATAGTTTCCATTGGTTACTTGATCTTAAAATTTCAAAATGTTCAATTATTATTCAAGTCAAAATTTTAATTTTATTAGGTTTTGAATTTTTATTGGGTTAGGAATCAATAATAATAAATATAAATCATATGGGGATTCGGTTGAATTTGAAAATTGCGAGAAGTAATCGGATTTGAATTCTAATTTTTAAAATTTGAATCCAAACCCGACCCGTCGACTGCCTTATAACATAATCAAAACCACTATATGTGAATATATTTAAATTTTTAATAACTACATACAAAAAAATAAATATATATTTGTGTAATTTTCATTTAATAATTTATTTTATTGCATATAAATTTCTCAACATATCATGACTTTTCAAGTCAAATAGTCCGTGCTTCGATCTCCGAAGAACCACACAAATTTGTCTACCCAACACATTTTGCATGTGAACATAACCAAGTCGAATGAAGTGTTTTGCCATAATTAAAATTTAAAGCACATGCACGAAAACACAATATTTATTCATTTCATGCTCGTAACATGGCACATAACTCATTAAACGAACCCAAATTGAAACAAACTAATCAATGAATAAACCAAACCAGAGGCAAAATCATCCTCAACCAACTGGCTCCGGCGGGCTCCGGCAGCGACCCCTCTGCGGACACTGCCGGCCCGGCGGCGGGGACGACGGCCTCGGCGGAAAAGGGAAAGGAAAAGGAGGCGAGGGCTGAGCATAACCACATAGTCCATAGATACAATGGCTCGGAAATCGACATCGATGCCCACATCTACCACAGTGAAAAGGGTTTCTGAGTAAATTCACACATATGCCGCCGCAGCATCGCCGCCGGAAAAGGCACCGTACCCCGCACAGCCCGCAGTTGTTATCGTCGGAGGTGAGGTCAACGCAGCGGTTCCGACAGCAGAACCGCCGGACTCCCGGGAAATCGGGGTCGGCCTGGTCGCAAATCCAGGGCCGCCGCCGGCAGCCCATGAAACGGCCGCCGCCGCGGTTGTTGTTGATTCTCCTCAGCCATGGGGAGTAGTTGGAGGAATTGGTTGTAACATTGAGAGATTGAAATGCCATGTTTTTGTTTTTCCCTTGTGCAGTTGAAGATTGTAAGATGATGAGTAGGGAAAATAGATAGATTAGGATTAGTGAAATGGCGTTTTTGTGATTGAGTAATTGCATTTTTTTTTTTTTGGGAATAATTTAATTGTGGGGTTTTAATTAATTAATTAATTTTGAAATATTTATAGGATGGTAAAAGGGGTTTAGTTTTCTTGGAATCCGGAGAAATTCATGTTTTTCTTACAAGGGGGTGACTGCCATATACGTGATGGGAGAGAGTATGATCTCGAGTGAGTTGAGTTGCAGGGCTTTTACTTTTTTCACAATTTGCATTTGGCCTTGAAACCCTTTTTTCATCCCTCTGTAGCTATACTTCTCTTGCGTGTAGGGGAGCTACTTAGTTATATCATTTTTTTGGGTACGGTCAAACCAAATTCGTATAAGTTTTCGGTAAGGGTCATATACAATGCCCATACCAATTGTATATCACTATAAGAAATGAAAACACTCTATTGATTACAAATGGAAAATTTGTAATAAATAGATTTTGTCACAACTTTAAGGTATTTGTAATGAATTAGTAACATAATTAAATGAAAACATAAAACTACAATCGCCGACGGAATTATTGATGGAATATTTTGTCGGAAAATATTCAATTTTGCAAACCACTTACCGATGGTTTAGCATCGCATTAATGATGAAAAGGTTTCTGATGTGTAGTTCGTCGAAAATCTGTCAGCAAACACACGGGCCAAGGCGGGAACAAGAGCGCGCTAGTTTTCGACAATCTTTCGACAAAACATAACCGTCGAAAAATAATTGTCTTCTCTTTATTTTTTCCGACACTTTCCGTCTCCTTTTCGAAGGAAAAAATCGCCCAAAAATTTATTTTTTATATTTTTTTTATTTACCGATTGATTATTGATGATTACTTTTTGTCAAAAATATATTGATATTTTATATTTTTCTCTAAACTTTGTGACAGATTTTCGACGATATTATTATCGGAAGTATTATTATGATTTTAAATTTTTAATTTTGTTCTTTTTCAACATAATACTGACAATTATATTTGTCGAAACCTCTTTATCTTGTTTGCAATGCATTTTTCGAATCCTATAGGATTTACATTCAATACTACTGAGTTCAAATTCGATAAAAAATTCAGCACTCATAAGAAAATTTGTTTCGATTAATAGTTAAGAAAATTGAAACTTTAAAATCAAATAACAAAAAAAATTGTTTCTTATGTAATTTTTTTTTTAATTAAGTAGAAAATTGTTTTAGAGTATGTATAAAAACTATACACTATTTTGTTAAAAAATGTTACTTTGAAAAATAAAAAATTGGGGTTTATTAATTATTATGGTTTATATATCACATTTTAGTGAAACTTCTTTACTAACATTTTATACAAAAAGGTTATTAATCTAATAAAAAATATCCTTAAAAGTACGGCTTTGGATTTTTAACGAATCGAATTGTTTGATTCTATATCCTATATATTTGTTTGAATTATAAATATTTATAATTAGATTTGATCTATCGAATATTTTAATTTACTAAATATGCTAAACTTGACTCGAATCAGATTCAGATTAAAACCCGCTCCATTGACACCCCTAACCCTATCCATACTCATACTGAATATTGTAATGCGTTTGAACGTGTGTATGGGCCTCATGTAAAGATGCAGAATTTGGGTCTGGGTATTAAGCATTTTATAGGTTTGGGTTTAACCCACAACCAATTATCGGGCCATTTTATGTGTCGTTTTTACCTTTTTTTTTTCTTTTTTTATTTTTCAATTCCACTTAACGATGACCACGTGCATGTAAAATTATCATTTTTTTTCTTCAAATTTGAAAATTCCCCAAGATTTTGTCGTGGGCTTCGTAAAAGATAGTTTTTGAAAATATTAAAAATTCAGCAAAAATCAAATTCAATGCTCTATTTTTGACAGTTACAATACAAAAGACTAAAATGAAAAAAAAAAAAAAAAAAAACGGTTCACAGCATGTATTTTAGAATTCTAATAATCCTTATTAGAATCCAAGTCCAACAAACCAATAAGCATTCGAGTATTAACGATATTTTGAAGACCATTGTCCCTTTAATCCACTCTCTCAAGTATTATTAATTATTAAATTGAATTAATTATGCAAAGAATCACGTGATTATCCCCTAAATTAGGCGGGGGCAATCACGTGGCGCTGTGCCAGAGTGGCGAACAAGGTGACAACACACAATTGGCGGTCAGAAAACAGTTGCAAGATTCATGCACACGCGTGCACACACACGATTTTTTTTACACAAATAACTCAAAAAGGTGTATTATTTAATATTCTAGCCTATTTTTTTTGAATTTTTTTAAAAATTAACATAAATTTACATTAGCAATGCCGACTATTAATAAAATATTATTTTTGTCAATTTATATTACATTTAAAAAGAAAAATCAAGGGAAGTCGACGTTGGCAATGCCGACTTTCCTAATAATCACGCTCTGAACATGTTAAACGAAGGAAATTATTTGTTTATTACTGGAGGTGTCGACTTCCTTAAATTTTTTTTAAAATTTTAAACAAGGCTGTGTTGTGACTCGCAACAGTGAGCCCTGCTGCCCTACTCCCCCCTTCCCCACCCCACCCCCCTCGCCGTGTGACAACTGCCCCTGCTTTGTGTAGGCAATTGTCACATCGTTTTGACTACTTTTTTTTTTTTTTTTGAAATCGACAATAATTGTAATGAATTTGGCAGAGGGATTCATTATATAAGAAGGTGAAGGGTGCGTGAGCGAGATGAGGCGAAATTTATTCTCCAATTTTTATTTCTGAAATTTATGAAGGGTGCGTGAGGATTCATTTCTGAAATTTTTTGTATTTGTTCTTCAGGGCTCGTGTTCGAAGAATTTTTTAAGGTTAGCCGTAATTTAATATACACAATATTGTTTTTTTGAGATTTTTTTTATCATATATGTTATATGTTGGATGTTAGTTTTTTGATAAGGTTAGTATCACTTAATATGTGTAATATAGTTTTTTAGAATATTTTTTTGATTATATATATTGTAAGTTAAGTTAAATTTTTTAATTGAAAAAATTTATGGAGTATTTTAGAAATTCATATGTAGTTGTATGTGTACTGGTGAATTTCATTAGAGAAATTTGTGGTTGCATTTGTGGATCTTTATTTTTTCGATTTTACATGTATTTTATATATGTTAGACAAATTTATTAGAAGGTATTTTTGTGATTTTTAATATGTGTATTATAGTTTTTTAATTATTTTTTTTATGATCTATGTTGGGTTGTATGTTGTGTTAATTTTTTTTAGTTAAAAAAATTTGGAGATGTTAATTATATTTTACTATTTTTAATATAGGACTATTGTTTTTTTATAATTATTCCGATTTGCGTTTTTCGAGTTTAATTAAACCTTTTTTTTGTAGAATAGATTTGGAGAGGTTGAAATTCTATTACGGACCCAAAAACAATAGCGTTTTATATACTCAACAAGATCATGTATCTGAACGATTATTCGATAGTAGAGTAGACCCTGACCAAATTGTTAGAGTTAGACATTGGGCTCATAGAATATTTGGCTGAGATGGTGTGCAATTGCATGATAGAGTAATTAAAGTGTTACACATGATGGGGTTTTACGGTATCTACCAATGTGGATTTGCTAATTTAGATAATCATTTAATTATTGCTTTGAGAAAGGTGGCGTCTGGAGATCCACCCTTTTCATTTAACGGTGGGGGAGGCTACTATTACATTGGAAGATGTAGCAGTTATATGGGAATTACCGGTCGACGGACGTCTGATAATAGGAGTACATGAGTGTCCTGACATAGAGGGAGGGTGGCGAGCATATTGTCAGGAGCTCCTCGAATTTACTCCTGGACAGACTAAGTTGAAAGGGTCTCATTTGAAGTTAAGTGCTTTGAGAAATTTTATTAATAATGCAGAATTACTAATGACACCGTACTCGAGGAAGTGCATCGAGTTGCGCGATGTGTTGTGTTTATTACTAATCGGTGGTGTCATGTGTCCATCTACAAGCGGCACTTTGGTTTCGTTGTTATATTTGCATCACTTGGCAGAAGTGACTGAAGTAGTCAAGTATAGTTTGGGCAGCGTGATATTAGCACATTTATATCGCAAGCTTTGTGATAGTGCGGGCAAAAGAGAAGACGATGTTAAAGTTGGAGACATTGATGGAGCATTGCAATTATTGGAGGTAAATTAAATTTATTTTTCATTTTGTTATATTCATTATATTCTTGTCTATTCTAATAATTGTTTTATTAGATATAGGCTTGGATTTAGCATGTCGAGTTTGCAGCCATTGACACAGCCAGTACCACCTGAATTGCTCGGGCCAATTATCCTGAACTATGGTCTCCAATTAGCACGAGCCCCATATGGTGTCAGGTAATAATAATGTTCATTAATTGCTGAATATGTTGTGCATATGTTCTTGTCGTGATTTCGTTACTTTTAGATATGTTGTGTAGATGGACTTGTCGTAATTCTTGGACACATACAGCGAGACATAATGTTCGTATATTTAGCGATATGCTGAACAACATAAAACCTAGCGAGGTATTCAATTTCTTCAAATTTGAGATGAATCTTTTATGTGCTAGCTTTAAATATTAAATGTTAGTTGATTTTTTTTTTTTCCAATTAAATTGTAAGGCAGTTTACATGGATGCCTTATGATTACCAATCGGACTTGATGCATACCCTACCCCCTTCCTATGGGAGGGAGTATGAGAGGGCTAATTGTCCCATTTTGAACTACCACGGCAACTCAATGTGTATTGTTGTATGCTGATATTTGGACAAGTCCAAGATATACCGACTAACCTTGTTGTGCCCCATAAAGTGTTACATGGAACTACTAGAAAAGGCAAAGCTAGGCACAAATTGGAAGCTCATCATGCAAATCGTATACGATCGGGGTTAAGTAGGCATGGTCAAAGTGTTCAAGCGCCAATAATCACTAATCCCAACCACACAACAGTGCTAGGGTACGATGCGTGGTACGTATCGCACACCAAACAATTAATTACACCTCCGAGTCAACATATTAAAATTGGGTATCGACCAACCGAAGTTGAGGCATGGCAATTTGGGGTAAGTAACAATTTTATTTATTGTTATTGAATATTAATAAAGCAAACCACGATGTCGCTAATGTTGTTTATTATTGCTGGAGGATCAGATGCATCAACTTTCGTTAAGTTGTGATGCACAGAGCGATCTTATTAATCTTGAATTATATAGGCAATTCGTAGATTTGACCAAAAACTATGTTGACGGTGCCAATGCACTCGCTCATCCCGTCCTTGATTGTTCGTATCAGAGGCAGGAGTCACAGACCACTGTACGTAGCCAACGTCATAAACATAATTCGAATACAAGGTCCCGGAGTGATGAGGTAGGTCCATCTAGGTCACACCGTGACGAGGCAGGTCCATGTAGGTCACACTATGTTGAGACAGGTCCGTCTGGGTCATTCTCAAACTTCGAATTAAGATGAGGCAGGTCCGTCCAACTTTGAACGCTAAATCCTTCAACTGAACATTTTTAAACTTCGAATTAAGATTAGAGCAAACATGTTTAAAACAAACTATGTGGCAACCAAGCAGCTCATTGAAGGCAGAGATACGTTGTGCGGTGCTGATGATGGCATTGTGCCTATCTGACAAGAGGCAAACTCTTTGGCCTCCTTGAACAAAATGTTTGCTCACAAACTCTAGGAACCAGCTCTAGGAAGCTAGATTTTCATCATCTACAAGTGCAAATGCTAGTGGTAGAATCTGTTGATTTGCATCCATCGCAGTAGCAACAAGGAGTTTGTGCTTGTATTTGGTGTATAGATGGGTACCGTCTACACTAATAAGTGACCGATAGTGTTGAAAACCATCTACACAAGGTTTATAAGCCTAGAAGACGTAATGTATCATTTGTTTTCCTAGGACTACTGAACTACGTGGATTGTGCACCCATTTGACAATTGTACCTGCATATGCAAACGATTATGATTTATTTTGCCTGTAACATACGATAATATTTTTGTTTAGCCTGTAACATAAATAATACCTGGGTTTTATTTCTGAAGGGCTGCCATATACCTTGGAAGCTTAGCAACAGAGCTATCCCATGTGCCGTATACTATTTGGCGTGCATATCTTAGGCCATGATATAACTTGGAATAAGAGATACTAAAGTTATATTTATCTTTCACCGAGTCAGAGACACTTTTAATAGGGTAATCATAGTTTGTTCTAACATGTCTTACCAACAAACCAGCAATGAAATTCCGCCGAAATTTATTGTATATTTTTTAAAATGAAATTTCAAATGCCCAACATAGGAGTCGAACGAAGGACCTCGCCCCAGCTCGCGCGCGCGCGTGTACACGCGCCCAAAATTGTCCCAAGTTTTGGAGCAGCTGGGAGTTGAACCTTCGCCCTCCTAGTTGGCAAACAATTCTCTTACCGTTGAGCTATCTTCACTTTGTTGTCATAATTTATTACGTTATATATTTATAGCAGACAACAATTTAAATAAAAATAATTAAAAATAATAATAATAATAATAAGTTTTTTATTTATTGAAAATTTTAATATTTTTTAATTTTTATAAACATATATATAACACACAAAAATTCATTTAATTCTAATTAAAATAATAATAATAATAACAATAATAATAATCATTTTATAATAATAATTCAAATAAAAATCAAAATTTAAATTTTTTTTAATTATTTTTATTTTAAAAATATTATTTTTTAATTATTTTTTATTTTTCCACCGAAAATCTGCCGAAAATACACCAAAAAATTCAAAAATATTATTTTTTAAAATTATTTTTAATTTAAAAAATAATTTTTTTATTATTTTTAATTTTTTTTAATTTTTCGATCGAATTTTTCGCCGAAAATCCGTCAAAAAATTATCAAAATATTAATTTTTAATTATTTTTTATTTTTTATTATTGAAATTTTTCGGCTGAATTTTCCAGCGAAAATCCGTCGAAAAATTCAAAATTATTATTTTTTATTTAAGAATTATTATTTTTTATTAATTTTTCGACGGAATTTTCCACCGAAAATCCGCCCAAAATTTTAAATTTTTTTTTTAATTTTCCGCCCAAATTCAGCCGAAAAATTTCGAGGGAATATTCCGCCGAAAAATGGGCGTTTTCTTGTAGTGTCTCTCCTAGCCCACTGGATATGATACTCCTTCACGACAATCATTACATGACCTTTGCGTTTGAACACTATACCTAGTCCAAGCTTTTCTTTGGTTGGATCGTAGTATCTTGCTTGACATGTCAGTAAATCTATGGAATTTGCAAGAATCTCCGAAGCAGTGTTTAAGTAGAATGGTAGAATCTCAAGAAGATGTGGCGCTATTGTTCCAAATGGAACGGATGGTACATTTTGTGTCTCTTCAACTAGAACTTTTGTCTCCAGTGGAGGTGGAGACGATTCATGTTCGACATTTTCATCGACTAACTCAGCCACAACTTCGATCTCTTTATTTTCCTCGTCGTTAATTTCGTCATCATTGTCTGAATCAGAATCAGATAATTCTTCATCATGTAGGCTATCTGTGTAATGATTTGGAACGTTATCATCTTCCGGTACCGCGGCAAGTTCGGATGGCCCATTGTAGTTCGATGGACCTTCGTCGGGATACATCAACGTTCCTGCGTACAGTCTGATATTGGATTCCATGTACCCCCTACAATCTGTCAGAAACTCATTCAAATTAAAGTTCCAAACGGCCTTGGTTACCATTGGCATATAATTCCCCGTTTCTTGTTGTTGTTGCATCTCAACTTTTTCAACAAACAATTGCACTACTTCAAGTTTGGAATGTGGGTTCGTAAAAAAGACAACATCGAATCGTCGTTAATTTTCAAAATATTCTCCATAGGCGGATCCGAACAGAAAAAGTACGTGCCAAATATTTTGATATTGTATGCATTCCGATCCACTTCGATAGCGTTGTAGATTATGTCTACAATATTAGCAAATGATGATGATCGATTAATCCAATTTACTCCAATCGGTGGACGATCATACGAAATGGAGTAATTTGAATGATTCATTTGGCCTCCATAATGTATAGCAATATCGATATATTCCATCTTTTTTACGTCAGATTAGATGAAAAAATATATCAATACAAATTTGAAAAAAGATAGGAATAATATGAAAAATATAGAAAATATATAAAAATTCAAGATGTTGAATGATATTGAAATATAGGATATATATATATAGAGAGAGAGAGAGAGGAATTGTGATGGATTGAAAATGTTGAGAGGGTATTTGGTATATTCATAGGCTAAAGAATTTTACCCGTTGGCTAGACAACGACACTAAAATTGGCCGTTACAGAAGTCGACATCTTGGGTGTCGACTTCTCAAATGCAATTATTTAATTAGTCGTTTGAGAAGTCAACATCCAAGATGTTGACTACTCTAATTTTAAAAAAAAAAAATTATACAAGTCGACGTTCACGTCGTCGGCTTCAATATTTTGTTAAACAAAAATTAATTCTGGATGTCGACTCTTAGTCAATTTTCATTTTTTTAATATTTCAGAAATTATTTTTTTAATATGAGTCGACGTTGGGAATGTCGATTCTTCAAAGAATCGATATTTTCGATGTAAACTTATGTCAATTTTTAAATTTATTTTATTTCAATTTTAAAAAATTAAACAAAAAAACCTTTTAGGCTATTTTGGCAAAAAGTCTCCCCCACACTACATATCCATGCAAATATGCTAATAATTATATATATAATAATATATACATTGCAGAAATAAATGTACATATTCCATGTATGTATATATATTCAAGTTTCCATATATGTTAATGTACAAACTACTGTGCAATACATATTTTTATATACATGTTAGTGCACCAATTTCTGTGCAATATTATATATGTTTTTGTATGAAAGTTGGGTTGAAAGTTTCAGGTTAAAAAACTGACAGCGTAGTACTAATAGTGAGAAAAATAAGGATGGCTCACATCTGAAGATGAGATGTTACTCTGTGCTAAAAAACACTGCCTGATATGACAGCTCACAGCTGCTCATGTAGTGTAGTCTACACGTCTGTCTCTCTCTTCCATTTCTTGGACAAATCCTCCAAATTTTGTAACGCATAATATGACTAGACCTTTTCACAAATCAGTTAATAAATATTTTGTTATTGTTAATTTGTTGATAGAATTTTATTACAAATTTATCTCTTGTATGTTTTATAAGTGATGAAATTTATCTAGAGATGGTAACGGAATCGGTTTAGCTAAACTCGAGACTCGCCACGTCTAGGATTATTTTTGGATTCGGACCCGCTCCAGGTTGTCGGGTTCGGATTGGACCTCAGTAGATTCAATTTATATTTTTAAAATAATTAAACAAATTTTTTTTAAAAAAAATTTGATATTATTATAACTTTATAAATATAAAAAAAATAATAGTACTACAAAAACACTAATTATTTACAAATTTTTATGAACAAAATTTTAAAAAATTAAACATCATTATCATATATTTATTTGCGCATATTTTGAAATAATAACTTAATTATTAATGTTATATAATTATTTTTATATGCAAGAGTATCATATTTTTTTTAAGTAACTATTAATATAATATATATACTTTTATGTATGAAATATAGATGTATATTATATAAATTTACATAAAATAATAAATAAAATATATATATAAATTACTAACTTGACGGGTTCGATTTTAAAATGAAGACTTAGGGTCCACCTCGAATCCAATTAGGAGTGTTAAAACCCGCTCCATTAGAAACGGGGATCCGAACCCATTGTCATCCCTAAATTTGTCCATTACAGACTCTCTATGAATGTGACTGACTAAAATGATACAATTAAAATGGGATTTGAAATGGAGAATTAAACCATGCTATTACATATATGCGGTATATATATGCTTTAATATATGATGTTCATGTAGTTCATTTTTTCAGGAAGTAGACCGTGCGAAACGAGGATGCCGTAAGACTAAGAAACGTGAAAGGCCTTAAAAAGGTAAACGCGTACTGAAAAATAACGACATACGTTCATATTGGATCTTTAGGAGGCAACATGAGAATATAATAAAGATATGAATGACGAATATATAATGAGAGAGAGAGAGAGAGGAGGGAGAGTCAAACAAGTTGTAGACAAAGATATGACTCGTTTGAAAATTTTCAGTAAAAGAATATAAGATTCAATGGATTAATTAAGATAATCTTGTCAAGCCATTAGGCATTAATCACTTGACTGGGAAGCATCAATCTTCTTTTAATTTTAAGAGTAAATAGCGTTCTCGAAAACAATTAAATGGATCAGCTGTTTTTTCATGGTTAAGACATTTTAATTTTTATTTATTGTGTTTATAAAGTGGATTATGATATACTTCCTCTATTCAATAATATTAGTCGTGTTAAGTTTTTTCACACAAATTAATTACTCTAATAAATAACTTTCTTTTTAATTAAATTTAAAATAATTTGATAAAATTACCATTCTTATGCCTCAAAAAATTCCATTAAAAATAATAAATGAAGGTAAATTGGGGGGGGGGGGATTAATGCTTTTTTTGAAATCTTTAAAGTGACAAATATTATAGGATAATTTTTTTTTTCTAAAATGATTAATATTATGAGATAGAGGGAATAATAAATTATGAATCCATTTAAACTGATGTAATCATCATTATGTTCATTAAATTCTTAATTTATGTGGATTGTTCTCATTTATTTTCTTTATTTTTCCTTTCGCTTCCGGCACATATCCAACAAGTGCTCCTTTTCTCCTAAAGTTAGTATTTTTATTTATTATTTGGGACTTACAAAATTTATAAAGCTCTTCTTTCTAAAACTAAAATCCAAAATTACCCCCTTAATCAAAGAAATATTGCCACACTAGTTGGTAAATGCTAATTAGAAAATTACCAAAGCCATTTATGTTGAAAATTTTTAATTAAAACATGAATTTATAATTCGCTAAAATAAATGCAAAATACGATTCAAAGTAACACAGGATAAAAAAAATGATTAAAGAATGATGATTATAAAAAAAAAAATAACCTTGATCCATCAAAACGCATAAGAAAATCAAATTATGGGTCATGTGGATCTTTTAAGCCATGAAACACAGTCATTTTTTTTCTTCTCTGAGATGGGACAGAAAAGAATAGAGGCCACAACCCCAATATACCTTATGTCAAAACATTTTAATTATGAGTCCATTAATATAATCAAAATGTGATTCTACTTCTACACATGTAAAGAACCAATATTCAGTTTGATATTTCTACGAGATCATTCAATTAATATTTTAATGGATCACATAATTGAGCTCTTTTAATGAGATAACACACTGTGTATAATATAATTAATATGTGAGACCATCAAAATAAAGAAAATCCCAACAATTTATTTTTTTAAAATTCAACCAAAATACATTCATACATTTTGGGCTAATTACATTATGCACCCCTACATTATACCATATATCTCGTTAAACCTAGCTGAACTACAAAATATAATAAATCAATCCTTTAATTATAGATATTATGAGTTGAATAGTCATATTTTTTAATTTATAAATATAAATAGGGCACAAGCTGTAATTCGGAAAGTAAAATACAATTTAATCTATTATTTTTGAAAAATAGAAATAAAAAATGAATGGCAGTTAACAAATATGTGTGTACGCCATCAATCAGGCGTTGTGTGATTTGAAAAATATTGTTGTACAAAATGCATTAAAATATAAAGTTTGGCAGGGGCATGCATGCCTCAGCCTTTGACTATAATATGTGACTACATTCGTTACAATAAAAAATAATATTATTAGTAACATTTAGTGACTATAATATGTGATTAGATTGTATAAAATGATAATATATTTTATTTTATTACTATTAATTTTTTGGGTAACAGAAATTTTTATATTATCATCATATCATTCAATGGTGACAAGAAGTAATGTTTTGACTGTTACCGTTAATAATTAGTGACACACTTATAATAACAACTTAGTGATAATAAAAATTATTATTAGAATTTTGTGACAAGATTTCATTGTCACTAAATTATCACAATAGGAGTGTTATTAATTATTATTTTTGTATTATATTATCATATTTTTATAATAAATTATTATCATTGACATTATATATATATATTATATTTTATGATAATATTAATTTATTGTAACTAAATATATATAATTAATGATAATTTTTTAATTATAATTTATTATATTTCCATAAATTTATTCATTTTCTTGACTTTGATTTCGAAGCATAAATTGGACTCATTTTCCCACCTTAAAACGCGCCCACACACACACACACACACAGGCAAATTAATGATCAGTTTGTGAGTCAAACAAGTAGAGCCTGGGCAGGTGTCGGCCCATTTTATGATTTCACCAATATGCAATCTAATAGTAATATATATATATATATATATATATGTGTGTGTGTGTGTGTGTGTGTGTTCTCTTCACTTTTTAGGATTCTTTTTCCACGCTTTCTTTTCAATTTTAGTCGCTGGCACAAATTAGCTTTTTTGGCTTGGGACCCAATTCCAATGTGTGTGTAGTTTCTTCAAAGTTCAAAGTCTTCTTTTTCCCTATTGTGATTGCTCATTTGCCATATTCACACAAAAGTATCATTATCTTTAATTAGAATATAACGTGTTTTTTCAAAACAGCATCATTTGTGCCGGCGAGGTCCAACTGATCGAGCGAAATTTATGCCCTAACGCTATAAAATCTTAGTCCTTATAAGAAATTGGAGTGCCGCCCATGTGACCTAATTCAACTGCTAGTTGAAGCTACAGGACTTTAAAGTTTTAGGTTCAATTCCACATTAATACATGCGTGAGTCTTTATTTATACTTTAACTGTAGTTTATTATTTTATTTTGATAATATTTTGTTGGTTTAGTTATGATGTAATAATTTGATTGGTACTCTTAGAGTTATTGATATAATTGAATTATATGTGTTTTAAAAAAAAAAATAAAAACAAAAAGATGGGTGCCTTGAGACATACAAATATAAGTGGCGCACGATTGTTGTAAGCTCGTGCAACAATGTGTTGGGCTAAGTCCCACAACGAACTCATTGATTTCCTACCAATACATGTGTGGATCTTTATTTTTATTAGAATAGTAACTTTTTTGTTTTTAATCATGAATAATTTGGTTTGTAATTTAGATTATCATCTAATAATTTAATTTATAGTTTATGAATTACTAAGGTATATGAATGAGATATATTCATCCATTCTCAACCAGAAAAATAAAAACGGCATCATCATGGTTTAAAAATAATAAATAAATAAATGAGCGGCCATCGAGACAGTGGGAAAAAGAAAAGAAAAAGAAAAGAAAATGGCATGGTTAATTAAACAGTTCAACCAATTGCAAATTTTAGCATGATCACATTTTAAGAGAAGCAAAACTCATCATGTAATACGTAAATTACGCTAGTCATGTAATTAATATATATATATATATATATAGAGGATAAAAGTAAAGTGATTAATGATATTGCAAGTACTGTAATATTTCAATTTTAATCGGGTAGGGTGAAACTTAATTTTTGTGGAAAGTTTTGATATTTGCATTTGCCATCCCACAGAAAATTCACACAAGATCCTCTATTCCAAATCGTGTTTCATCTCCTATTCCAATCCATGGATATACGCCAAGCGTATAATTAAGAAAATAATTTTATACACACGGCATAGATATATATGAATTATGAAATAGGAGATGAAATATCATTTTAGAATAGAGGATCCTATTCGTTGAAAATTAGCCTGAATGTTATATATGATGTTTGTTTGTTTGATGAGCAAATTGCAAGTATATTATTCACCATGGACCATCTCATTGAAATGCCTATCAAAACATAATGACTGTGACTTCTTTAATTGTGCAATGTTTGGGTTGCATGTGCGGATGAAAACTTTTTCACTCATACCCAATGATTAAGGATGGATTAGCTCATCATCAAAAGATTAATCGTTTTAGAAGCAACATTAATTCAATCTTCGCTTAATTTATTGTCCAAATAATCACTGATCGATAAGTCAACTAGCTAATTATGCACTCGCTTTCAAGGAGATATCATGTCCTAGTTTCATCCAACAATAATTGATGGTACTGATAATCACTGCAACTAAGTATGATATAAACGGTAACAAATTGATAAGGTGATAATATGTTCTTAATTATCACTATTAATGTGTGTGATAATACTTTATATTTTATCCGTAATAATATATATTAGATGACAACAACTTGATAGGAATTCGAGCCTGAAAAAAAAAAACGAAAAAAAGGGCAAAACTCGGTTCGGCTCGACTCGTTTGTACCCTATACAACAATTTTCCATATATATCAGATAAATGATAATTACATATTATGTGCAAATAACAATTTTCCAGATGACCAGATACTTTATGATGTTATTTTTTTTGCTTTTGTTGAAATATGAAATAACACATTGGTTTAGAAATATCGCGTTCTCATATATAATAAAAATCTATTAAAATTGTTCAAGGTTTGGAAAGAGTTGAAAAATCAATCATTTTCGGGACAGAAACAGATATATGGTGTGAAAGTGAAGACTCACTAAAAATGATGGTTTTATAATGGACCTTTTTATTCATTTCTTTCGTTTTTGAGCCATTTCTTGCATGCTTACATGCCATCATATCCCACGTGAAGGGACTTTTTTATTTTTCTCAACAACTTGTTAAAGCTTTGTTGTAAGTTAAAATAGATCAAACACCCCATGCTTTCTACTTCTGTTAGGTTACCTATAACACTTTTATCATCATTGAAGTTAACTCAAAAGTGCCTTAAATTACATGGGATCATTTTCAAATACATAAAGTTAGCATGCGATTTTTAATCTTATGATCTTGATAGTGGTAGTTGTAATGTAATTCTTTCACGGTTAAGTTTGGAAAAAATTATTATTATTAGAAACATGACCAATACTGCCTTTTGTCCCTAATATTTGACATTTGTCTCAATTTAGTCTCTAATGTACCAAACGAAACATTTAATCCCTAAAACATGCTTTCAGTTGCACGACAGTCTTTCGAATCATTTTCTGACCAAAAATTGCCGGATTTTCCATCGTGTGACTAGCACATGACGACACTTTTGGTTAAATTAAGATTTTTAGTTGCATTTCAATCATCGGATAACGTTTTATATATCGGAGGAGAGAAAAGAGAGTTTTGTCTTGTATATAAGTCTGCATGTAAAACAATGCCTAATGTTGAATCCGGTGACAAATCATTTATATATCAAAAGTTCCAAATGAGTATTGATCTTTATCAACATTATTCAACTAAAATTAAATTATATGAACAATAAACCTATATAGAGTTCTAGCTTTTTCTGAAAATAGAAAAGTTAGGGGGAGGCCCCCAACCTCATGCACATGGAGACACCACCATGCACCCCCTACCTAGCTATTACTAATGTAAATAAATTCAAACTCATGTCTTTAAGGCTACTAGTAATAAATTAAATCAATTATTTCTACTACTATATATTTCAATAAATATGAGTTCCTAAATTCTCAACTTAGGTTGGACCACGATTATGAACTACAATATATTAATACATTGGATTGGACCACTATATCATATTCACATTCATATGTGCCCATATATGTTGACATCGCCCATACTCTGGACGGCGACCTTATTGCCCACTCTATGTATACTACCTCCTTTCTTTAATAATAAATAAATTAATTAATACTTCTAAAATATTTATAAACTATATATGTAAACCTATATAACATGCGTATACATTTGACTGAAGACCAATATAACTGTTGATGATATCATATCAAATGAATTTAAGATATCTGCTCAACGTATAAAATAGCAATACATTCGACAAATATGACTATATTCTTCTATATTGTACAAAGAAAACTGGGGTAATTATCAAAAACACATGAAATTTGTGCCGATCATAGAAATTTTCTTTCATCTATTGAAATTACAATTACTTAATTTGAAATTTTATTTTATTTTGTAGATAGTACCCAATGTTAGTTGCCTTAATTACAACGAAGGTCCTTTATCTGTTAGTGTTAGGGGGTAATTATAACTTCAGGAAAATGGATAAAATAACTTCTTCTAATTGAGACAAGGGGTTTCAGTAATTATCCCAAACAACCGTATTTTTATTATAGAGCAATAATTACAACACCCCTTGTCATGCCTTGGATTCGTGAGCCCGTTAAATGTGAGAGTTACCTCCACATTTGTTGAGTGTATCTTCAATTGGACTACGAATAATTTGCCCCCCGCAAAAAAAAAAAAAAAATTCCAATTGGTGCACCTAAATTCTTTGGCCAAATTTATAATGAATTCAATTTTTCCTTAGTTTCCTGATGGGGACATGGTATTACAACCCCCTCCCCCATAATATTGTATAATTATACAAACTCATATTTGTTTCAAGATTCCGGTATACATTTGTTGTAATTAATTTTCACCTCATGGTTACTCTTTCCAGTGAATTATTACACATAATTAAATAATGTTATAACTCGAAATTCAATAAACATTTTAAATTTTATAACCTGTATCGGTATTATCATCCAAAATTTTTAATAAAATTTTACAATTTTAATTAAATTCCGACAACCAAGAGAAGGTATTTATGGCATCGAAACTACGAAAAAAAATAAAAAATATGTTTTTATCAAGAGAGAGCTTAGGTTAAAATACAGACTATTTCATTTTCTTGCCAAACCGAACAATGTTTTTTTCCTTACTCACCAACCACATACAAAACTTTCTTTAGGTTTTTCCTCTGTTTTTCTCACCTTAAAGCGAGTCCACACAATATATATATATATATATATATATATATTATTACATTCACATCCATACTCTCCCCTGTCTTCTCCAATAGTCCAACGCATTTAATTTAATCCCAAACCTAAGTTTTTTTTTTCTCACTTCGGGCCCCCTATTTTCTCTCAGGATGTCTCTGTACTACTCTAAAAGTCCAATCTTTTTCACCACTACAAAATCTCCCTTTTTAACTCCCAAATCTTGAAATGTGACGCCTATTTTAATCTTTCTTCTATATAACTCAACACAATCATTTTCTTGCATTTACAATCGTCTTCAATGGATCTTGTGCCCCGAAAATTCCAATCTCTCTCTCCCATCAAGAGCCCGCCTCTGCAACCGTCTCCGCACGCCAGCTTCCCCATTATCGCCGTCGCCATTATCGGCATTTTAGCCACGGCTTTCTTGCTTGTCAGCTACTATGTCTTCGTCATCAAATGCTGCTTGAACTGGCACAGAATCGATCTATTGAGGCGGTTCTCGTTCTCCAGGGCCCAGCCCGCTGAGGACCCCTTGATGTCCTACTCTCCCGCCGTGGTCGAAAACCGGGGGCTCGGCGAGGCCGCCATCAGATCAATCCCGCTCTTCAAGTTCAAGAAACCCGACGACGGCGTTTCGGGGGCCCGGGACTGCGAGTGCGCTGTTTGTTTGAGTGAATTTCAACAAGATGAGAAGCTGAGAGTCATCCCGAATTGCGGCCACGTTTTTCATATAGATTGTATCGACGTCTGGCTTCAGAGCAACGCCAATTGCCCGCTTTGTCGAACGAGTATTTCGGCAGCCCGGCCAGATATTCGTTTCCCTGTGGATCAAGTTCTTGCTCCGAGCTCGTCCACTGATCAGGATCCGAACCCCGACAACGATGATATTGAGTATGTGGTGATTGAAATAGGAACCGAATCACAACAGGCGAATCCAAGAATCCCGGAAAGATTAGATTCAAACGAGCCTTTCACGATCAATCCCTCGCTGAGGAAGAACACGGAGACGAAGATTTCGAGGAAGAAAGCGAAGAAACTAAGCCATATTGCTGCTAGCAAGGGAGATGAGTGCATTGACAATAGGGAAAAAGATGAGCAGTTTATAGTACAGCCCATACGGAGGTCTTTTTCCATGGATTCAGCAGCTGATAGCCAACTTTATTTAGCCGTTCAAGAAATAATTCTGCAGGTAAATAATGAAGTTGTTAGCCCAATTGAAGGCTGCAGCAGCAGTAGTAGCAGCAGCAATAACAGAGTTAAAAGATCATTCTTTTCTTTTGGCCAAGGAAGGGCTAGTAATTCAAGAAATGCAGTTCAAGTTCAGCCACTTGAATTACATTCATAAGGGTAGATTTTATTTTTGTATTTTTTAAGTTTCCCATTTGTAAAATTTTATAGTTTTTAGGGTATTATTTGGAAAGTATTTGCTCTAAATCGGTTTAGCCCCACATGACAAATTATATAACAAGTGATTGGTTATTATTCTCTAATTCTACATCAATTTTATGACAGAAGCAATATACACTTCATGTAATTAGTTTCGATGTGGTTGAATCCGATACGAGCAATAATTTCTTGTATTACGGGGTTTATGTTAGGTACAGAAGTACAGATATTAAGGGTTGTTTTTTTGGTTAGATTTTAGTTTCTTGGGAGTGTTGGACGGTTGTCATGTGGTGAGGGTATTTTATAAGAAAATATGCAGTTTGATGACTTTTTAGTTGTATTGGGATTTTGGATTATTTCATTAGAGGACAAACTGGAAGGCTTCCATGGACCACCCTGTATCTATTTTTGACTTAAAGCAATTATTGTAAGCATCATTGCTTTTAACATGGTACTCCCCATTGCCTCCCATTTTTCTTTGTTTTTAATTTGAATTCTAATTATCATGATTCAATCAAATGATAACACAACACGTTTTGTTTTTATGCTTAAAAGTACAAGGCCCAACTAGTATAGACAATTTATGAGAATATTTTTCCTCCTCTTCTTTCTAGGAGTGGTGGAGGGAACATTTGATACATATATAAAATTCAAACCGGATGCACGGAAGAATTTCCCAGGATGGATTGGGGGTGTAGAGGGTAGGCGTGTCTTATTCTAATTTTCCGATTCTCCAATTATCTATTTCGAAACTTGAACCCGCGATCGATTTGTTCATATGCACAAAAAATTATCACCGAATTATCTGTTTGTTCCTTTAGCGGGTAGGGGGAGAAGTTAAGGGTTCCTTTTTTCTTGAGGCAGAGCGGTTGTATAAAAGGGGGTCCCCTACAAAGGCTATGTTCCAATTGGCACAATGACATATTACCAAACCTGAGGGAAATGCTAATAATGTCCAGGCTGGAGAATGATTCCTCACTCAACTACTGGTTGATGAGCCCATAAAGACCATCAGCTACCAAACCCAAAACATCAGTTTTTATTTTTAAGGTCCATTGCTGCACTCTGTAGATGAGAGTATTAAATTATATATAAGCCCTTTTGAAGTCTGAGTCATCAGTTGAATTATTTGACGGGAAAATAATTATTTCTTCACACCTATCAATGCGTACGCCAAACATTTTGTATCGACTTCCTTATTTTTCTTTCTTTGGGCACTCCTTCCAGTAGTGTGTCTATAGAAGTTTCTAGATGGGATAGTGCCAAACCTCAAGTCTCTTAGGTCCCAACAAGGAAAAGATGATTAAGATGTCTTGATTAAAAGGAGCCATTCACCTTTGTTGGAGTGATGTCACTTCTATTTTGTACAAATGAGTTTTTCATTTGAAAGGCAAGTGATAGTGAATTTTTAGAGTAACATCGTTCTCCTCAAATTTATACCGAACGAAGTTTACATATATTTTCTTCGGATATGCCAATTTGGAATCGTTTCCACAAACAAACATCGTCTTCCTCAAAAATCATGCAACAGATTAGTACTCTTTTACCCTTTAAACAATAGACGGGTCAAAAAAATTCTAAGTCATATCGAATTTGACCATATCAGTGCCGATCACGTACTCCTTTCTGTGGTTCGGAAAAGTGAGGAGATCTTGGTTGGATGATGGCAAAGACCTTGAGGACATGGCGCATGCATTTTGGTCACCCCTTTGCCTATATATTGGTAATATGGCTAGCAACTATATTACATAGTCCATATCATTGTTGGGCTTTCTTTATTTTTCCTATTGGTGGAAAACAATGAAAATGAAGACTAGTTGGGCCTTCAACAAGCTTATTTTGTTATGGACTTCATGAGTAATCTTTCGGGAAGAAAAAAAAATGGAAATTGTCAGGAAGAATGCATCTGAATTATTTAAAAAGAAAGAAATTAAAAAGTTTAGATACGCAGTTTTACATATAATATATGTATACGTACAACACATTTGATATTTTGATGTTTTATGTACAACATCACATCTTGGAAGAAAGAAGAAAAAAGAAAAAAAGGCATGAAATCCTTTCAAGAAAAAGTAGGCATGAAATCCTTTCAAGAAAAAGTTATGGATGAGCTATACGGGTAGAAAATGAAGCTGTCATGGTTGACCAAATTAACATCGTAACCTTTCACTTTCAGCAGGAGAATCCAAGATTTCATATTTTCATTTGCTTGTACATGTTTCTTTTCGTTCTATTGTCTCGTGGTCTTTGGAAAGGGCATTACAATTGAACTTTATATGTAATCAGCTCTCCCTCTCTCTCTCTCTCTCTCTCTCTCTCGTGCTTACTCCGGGTTGTGGATAATGTTCTGAAAACTATCACATGCATTGCTTGTGTAGACAACTGTGGTGCATTGTAAGGCGTGTATCATGTTGCAAGATAAAAAATTCTCTCTCCGTCGTCACTAAATGTATCTTACCGCTTTTGCTTGATTATAACCAATGTTCTGAAAACCGGACCGGACACTGAACCGGCGGCCTTACTGGTTACCAGTTCGATCGGTTCGACCGGTTCGACCACCGGTTCAACCGGTGTGACGTCATAAATATGTAATAATTATTAAATTAATTTTTTATATTAAAAAAATCATAAATATATAAAAAAAATTAGAGAAAACTCAATAATAATAATAATAATAACCAAATAAGAAAGTTTTAACATTCAAGACAAATTATTTACAATAAGTACACATTGTACTAAAGTTAACAATGAGTATTGAGTACACATTACAAATTATTACAATTTGTATTATTATTAATAACATCAATTAACACATTATTATAATTAGTATTATTATAATTAATATCATCAAATAACGTATTATTATAATTAGTATCATCAATATATCATCAATATACTCATAAAAAAAATTAATAAATATTTATAATTACATTCTACAAAAATTAAAATATTTAATTAAATTATATAATTTTTGATTTTACACACCCATAGAATGTGCCCTTAACTAATTTCAATTATAATCTTTCTTAGCCTCTTATCTCTTAAACTTTTTGTAATTTAATGATTATAAACTCAGTCATCCCATTCAAAGTCAAGGACAAAAATAGTTATTCATAAATTTCAGAAAATGTCAAAGAAATAAAAAATATTCAACAGCTTCCAATTTTCGCAACAGTAAAAATTTTTGAATGTAAAAATAAAAATAAAATAAAGAATGAGGCTCAGTCTCTCAGATCTGTTCTAATCGTACAAGAGAACCGCCACGCCCGCCATGGCTGCGAAACCACCGGTTGCGATTGAGAAAGAAAGCACTCAAGCCCTCAAATCCAACAGCCATCCGGGTCGCCCCGCTAAGATACGGGCTGGGTTTCACCATGGCTCGGGTTCAAATTAAAAAAAGCTCAGAAGAATCAAGAAACATCATCATAGCCCCACAAATTAAGGGTTTGGTTTGGAGATGGGTGAATGGGACTGGATCAGTCCCAGAAAAACAACAGTACGTTGCTCTCTCTCTTTCTCTCTCTCTCTCTCTCTCTCTTACTCTTTTTCTTGGTGCTGAGGATGAAGGAGAAGAGCCCACAAAGTACAATTCATGCCCAAAAAAACAGAAGCAAAAATGAGGGAAAAAAAATATATATATACACGGCCCACCGAACCGGTTCATGAACCGGGACCAGTTCAACCGGTTTTTCACCGGTTTTGTCCGGTTCTCGACGGGCCGACTCAGCCCCGGTTTTGGAGGGTCATTCGGACCGGACCAGGCGCCGGTCACCGGTCGGACCGGTCCGGCCGGCCGGTCCGGTCCGGTTTTGAAAACATTGATTATAACACAACATTTTATCATATATTATTAGGGCGTTTACATCCCTGGACATATGGTGTAATTATAAAGTAGCACACTTTATTGTATTTTTCTTAAATTCACTAATCACTTTCGAATTTTAAATTTTAAATTTTATTTGTTGCATCTGTTAATATTCTCAATTTTAATACTAATTTGAATGTCAAAAGATCATAGTCGAAAAAATATTCATCGCCTTAAATATGTCTCGCATGACGAAATATACCTTGCGTCACGCGTATTATGTTGGCGCTTGACATATGGCAACCCACGTGTCTCCTCGATCGGTTTCTTGAGGAGACCCTAGTATTTGTACTCACTACTCACCTTCATTACCATAAAAATGGTTTTTTTTTTTAAAAAAAAGTTATCATTTAGGACACAAGGTGGTTTTCCTCAATTGGATTGCTCAAGCAAGGTTTACTCGATTGTGGTCTCCTTGGACATCTTCATCGAGGACCGATCTATCTTGTACTAGAAACGATATCACCACCCTAATATTAGATATATTTAGATAGAGGCATTAAAACGACACCTGAGCCTATAGGTGTATATATCAACCCCTCCTATCAATAGCTGAACATTATTATTTACTTGTAAGACATATTGTTAATTTAAGGAAAAAATGCCAAAATTGTCCTCTAAATTTAGGATGTTTGTGTTTTTGACTTTTATCTTTCCCTTTTTCAATTCAAAAAAATTGCATTTTTGGTCTGATTTTTCTTATGTGGAATAAAATTAGGGCGTTTTGTAATTTTCCCTTCAAAATGTGCTGAGGTGGGTGTCTACTTGGAAATTGAGAAAATATAGATAAGTCCATGTACTACTACTAATTTTCCCTTCAAAATGTGCTGAGGTGGGTGTCTACTTGGAAATTGAGAAAATATAGATAAGTCCATGTACTACT
This sequence comes from Petrea volubilis, assembly GCA_026212405.1. Lineage (NCBI taxonomy): Eukaryota > Viridiplantae > Streptophyta > Magnoliopsida > Lamiales > Verbenaceae > Petrea > Petrea volubilis. The sequence goes on along the minus strand of CM047879.1, from coordinate 19,586,404 downwards.
ACTACTACTACTACTAATAATAATAATAATAATAATAATAATAATAAGGGTTAACTACATCTACTATCCCTCTAAAGTTACGAAACTGCAGTTGGTCCCCCAAAAAATTTCAATATTACCAACTCATACCCTCAGAAATTTCAAAATTACAAAAATCCCCTTGGTCAGTCGGTTTCCGATCATATTTTGTTGTAGCAACAACAACAACAACAACAACAATAATAATAATAATAATAATAACTAGTATATTAGGTACATTCGAATCTGTATAAACATGTGTATAAATAGTAATTATTTTTTATTATTTATACTATGTTTTCAACTATGACTAAATTTATGATAAGTGAAAAATCAAAATTAAATTAAAATTAAATTTTATGATTAAAACAATAAATAGAAAAGGAAGAAAAAAACATTTTAGAAAAAGGGATGTGAGAGAGGAGAAAAGAAAGAGAATATAAAAAATAAATAAAAACACGTTGGAAAGATAAGAGAGAAAATAACAACTAAAAATGTATATATTACCCTTTGTAAATACATAATGATGTGAGTTTTTTTTTCTCTTTTCATTTTAATACGTGCTAGCCATGTAGGCAAAGTTGGAGGGAAAATTTACAAAATCCCCAAAATTTTGTGCCAATTAGACATCGAACCCAACACATTTTGAAGGGAAAGTCACAAAATCCCCAAAATTTTCGCCACATCAGCAAATTTTTTGCCACATAAGCAAAATCGGACCAAACTTGTAATTTTTTAAAAACTTATCGGACCAAAATTAAAAAAGTGAAGCATAAAGGCTAAGAACACAAACACTCCAACGTTAGAGCACAATTTTTGCATTTTCCCCTTAATTTAATAACCTTTTGCACTTAAATTTTGTCTTCGTATATTTTTCTCAAAATTCCATTATTAGCTTGAGCGTTGAAAAGTTAAAAAAGTGAAGGATAAAAGCTAAAAAAACAAACACTTCAAAGTTAGAAGACAATTTTTGCATTTTTTTTCCTTAACTTAATAACCTTTTGCACTTAGATTTTGTCTTCATATATATATTCTTATCAAAATCCATTACTGACTTGAGCGTTGAAGGGTTTTCGCTAGATACATTTCCAACGGGTTCATGTGTGCTTAAATCTTGATGAATTGAGACTCGTTTTGACTTTTAACATATCATTGGACTAGATTGTTGAGTATGCTCGAGACAAGAATTAGACATCACTAATGTCCACGATTAAAACTCATATGTGTACACTAGAGTTGCGTTTGATAAGGGTGATTGCATTGGACATAATGGATATCCTACGCATTAATTTATTTGGTATAAACAATCAAGGCCCGACATTTATAGTTTACCATTTATACAATCAACCCTTTTTTTTTTTTTTTCGGTTTCCCAGGGTATCCCTCCGGCCGACAGCCAGAGGACTAATCCCCCGTCCCTACTGTCAGCGCACTAAACGGTAGGGGACTGGCCAAATGATTTGCTCCATTCACATGGGTTAGGATCGAACCCCTGACCTCATGCTATTTATACAATCACCCCTATTCTCGATATATATATTACAAGTGGTTATTATGTGTCTACCCCTTAATCAATTTATAAAATGTGGAAATGAGGGTAAATAATGGCGATTTTTAGTGCATTTTCCTTAATTCACTCTATCGCATATAACCTCATCAAATAACTTGTTAAGATATGATTAGAATATCCAATAATTAATTCATTATTACCAAATAATAAATTAGATGATATTGATAAATTTCATTGAAAAGAGTATTCCATTAAAATACATATCACGTACAATCCCATCTCTCTACCAAACGCGCCCCAAGATATGTTACCTGCACCATGAATATATGATTAGCACTGGGTCGATTAATTAAGAATTTGCTACTATCCTTCCATAAATATCATGTACACGTAACCTCATCCGGTTAACTTTCATTAATAGAAATTTCTACATATTACTTTCTCTCTCTTACTATAAATTATCGCATATTTCACAATATTTTTATGTCACAGTTGAGAATTAAATATCTCATAAAAACTTGAATCATACATTGAAGCGAAATTCCTCCAATGAATTTGACGTGGAATTTTATCAATTAATTAACTGTCTATAGTGTTGTAAAAATTTTGAATTGACTTTAAAGATAGAGAGAAAAACAACGGGAAATAACAAAAATCATACAATATTATGAATGTGATGTATTTGATTACATATTTAGAAAACAATTTTGTAACATTATTAAGATAATAAAGCGCTTAGTGTAAATTAGCCCAATTATACAAACATTAAAATAAGGTTTAATTATACTTTTAGTCTTGTGAGTGAGATCCCATTTTCAAATTTAGTTATGTAAGTTTGATGGTTGTACATTTAGTCTTATATGTTGGTTCAATTTGATATATTAGGTCCTGAATTGATACATTTGATCCTGTATGTTGGTTCAATTTAACACAGTTGATCCTTCCAAGAACAGGACTGTATTTGAAAATTTAGGACTAAATATATCAATTTAAGACCAAATATATCAAATTAAAACAATATACATGACTAAATGTACAACTATCAAATTTATAGAATTAAATTTAAAAATAAAACCTCACTTACACGGCTAAAAGTGTAATTAAGTCTTAAACTAAATATCAAGTTTTCATAAATACAGAACCAAATTCCCAATACCAATAGATAGCATAGCATCACATTCAAATCAAAGTCACAAATATGCGGCGACCCATGTCAGCAACTTGCGAATTTTCCTGAGCCCAATAATTGACCCATGTGTCGTCTCCTGATTGGTCCAGTTCCCGGCCGCCAGAATCTTTTCTCCTTTTCTCCACCCCAAAAATTTTCACCATCAAATCAACATTCAAATCCAAACAAATCGATCGATTTCTCTTTTACTTTTTGTAGATTTTTTTTGGATAGGCAACACATGGATTCGTTCGATGAGAATTGTTGGACTGATTTAATCGATTACGGCAGCCTCCTCGACGACGTCGCCGCGCCGGCCGATCTTTATTGGAACCCTCAGCAGCAGCCGACCAAGTGAGTGGCTGAATTGATTCATTTAATTTAGTCTGATTCAATTTTGTTTGTGTGGTTTCTCGAGATTTATGCGATGTTTCGGAGATTTGGGGGTTTCAACTTCTGGCATCTTCTGTTGGAATTTGAAGATTAGGAGTAGTAATTGAATATTGTTTTTAGCCTTTCGTTTATTTGTATCTGGGTTTTTTTTTTCCGTTTATTTCAGCTGGAATCTAGAATTTTGAGTCAATTACTGATACCAAAGGCAACAATTTTTTTTTTCAGATTTTAGTTATTTTTTTTCTTTTTAAATTTCATTTTGATGATGACTCTGACAGTGATGATGATGGACACTTTCTGCGTCTTGTGTTTTTCAAAGAGAGAGAGAGAGAGAAGGGAAAAAAAAAACAGAAAAAGAAGGGGAGAAACAGAATTTTTGTGGAATTTTCCAGCAAGATGTTAGCTTAATCAACAAATTTTTGGAAGGATGGATTTTATATGCTTGATCATCTTATCTTATTGCAGTGTTGGTGTGGCTATGGATGTCTCAATTAGTGGAACTACTACTCAAGTAAGTGAATCCGCAGAAAGAGAATGCCCGAGAAAGAGGTAACTATTTAAAAATTCTTGAATATTGCTCGTGTTTGGGTGTTCTTTTTGTTACGGCCTGAGCCTATATGTAATATGTGGGAAGGTTTAAGGAAAAATAAATTTGACAGAGACAATCTGAGAATTCAGATTTTGATAGAGATGAATGACTTGAGCAGATTTGAAACCTCAGACAAGTTATAAAGAAGTAGGAGGACTGCTGATATGACTCCTGTGTGAGTTACACACTTTTTCCACTCTGTATTTCCTAATCTTGCAAGATTATGAAGAGTTAAACTATGTAATTAACATTTCAACAATCCTCCACCTTCCCAAGGACCAAAGTTTTTAGTAAATAATATTACACAGCCAAGCATGATAAATGAAAGTAACTTCTTTCACCAGTCTTATTCTTTGTTTTCTTGATGTAATAGAGGTTAGGAGACACTGTGAATGAGAAAACTATATTAAAAGAGATGGCGATTGGTCAAATCTTCTAACATTGCAACTATTTATCAGGAAAGGTATATAGTTGATAGATGATTGATAGCTTATAAGTTTTCGAAAGTGTGACAATCTTTTGACAGAAGAACTTAAATTCCATAAGTGAGATGTTTGAAGCTCAATTATAAGCTCCTGAAGAAAAATAAAAGAAACCTCCCCGGATTTATTTTTATAACATCTTATCAGCCCTCTAATTATAAACAACAAAAGAACATAAATATTCTTCATATTTCTTATATTTCTACCTTCTCAAGAAAATTTATCTACATGATGTTTATTTTACCATGTTCTTTTTTATCATTATTACACTAAAAATTGCTTATAAGCTTTCTTATCAAACACAACTATAAGTTCTCAGAACATTTTGTAATTTGTAGCTTGTTGCATCTTGTTTTATCCAAACACTTCGATATCTTATTCTGAAAGTAAGAACTAGGAGCTTATAAACTCCAAAAGCATCTTTAGGCTCTAGAAACTTATCAAAACTTTAAAATAAACTTAGCCAAACACCCTCTTAAGAGTTTTATCTAATTTTCAATGCTTTATTTCAAATATTTAAAACTTAACAGCAAAAGTTTCTTATTTCCCTTTTCTTTGCTGGCTATGTTGTATAGGGGACGCAGTGATCCATGTGGTGGAATAGGAACAAAAGCATGCCGTGAGAGAATGAGGAGAGAAAAATTGAATGACAGGTAGAAAAATCATTAGCATTCTTTGTTAAAATACAACCTCTTATTCTCTCATCTTCCACGGGGGCTCCAAAATATTTGCCTCTTTCTTCAGTACAAGTGATGAATTGTATGTAACCCCTGGAATGCTATTTTCCTAAGGTTGTGATTTTTACAAAATCACAATTTATTGAAAGAAAGTGGGAACTCTGATGCAGCCTGTGGATAATTAGAAGATGCCAACTATTATGATTATAAATGCAGATTCAAAATACATACAAAAGTTGTTCCCCTTGATTCAATAGTTCTGGTCCTTCATGTAGGTTCTCCGAATTGTCTGCTATTTTGGAACCTGGAAGACCTGTGAAAACGGACAAATTGGCTATACTTGGTGATGCCATTAGACTTCTAAACCAGCTGAGAAATGAATCCCAGGAGTACGAGGAGATGAACAAACGGCTTTTAGAGGAGATAAAAAGTTTGAAGGTTAGGCAGGACATTTATGCAGCATTACAGTATTCTGTACTGTTCTTTATTTGCTGCAGACAGCATACTGCATACTTCATATTAAACCGATCAGTTTAGGACTGTTATTTCCTTTTTGTTGGGTCTATAGAGACCGTTCTATTATTGGTTTAAAGTTCCATGGTTGCATGAAATGGCTGAGCTTTGCTTTGCATGGATTGCACGGTATGAATTTTCTTTAACTTGCTCACAATTTCTCCTATTGATTTTTGTGATAGTGCGAGATATTATTACATTTGTTACTTTTGGTGTCTTATTTCAATTCCTTTTGCAATTCTACCCAAAGTGAATGATTTTGCCTTTGCTGTGTAAAGGAGGAAATGTGGCCCGTGTGTAATTGGAAAGAACACTCATTGTTCGACTAGTGGAGTTCGTGTACTTAATTGCCTTTGAACTTTTCGTCTGCCTCAACAACCTTCTTATCACTGCTCTGACAATAACGAAACAGAGAACTTGTCTACAGGTTAATATAGAGTAATCAATCATGCATGCCCCTGGTCCTTTAGTCAAAGAAAGTACCCATGCTGCATGTTGCATTTTTTTTTTGGGAGGGGAAAACATCTTGCATATTTTCATATGGTCATTGTAGAGCATGATTTTATATTGGAAAAATTCTTTTGGATTCTTGTTTTTGGCCCCTTAATATCATTCTCATTCTCACTCTGGAATTCATGGTTAAATAAGAAAAGCTGTAGAATGAATCAGCCATATCTTCATTTTACGTAAATGAAAATCTGCTTCTGATCCTATTCACCTTTCTATTATAAACAGGCTGAGAAGAATGAGCTCCGCGAAGAGAAAGTTATGCTTAAGGCAGATAGAGAAAGGATGGAGCAGCAGTTGAAAACCATGCATGTTCCTCCTACTGGGTTCATGCCAGCACATCCACCAGTATATCAAGCAGGGGTAAACAAGGTGCCAATGATTCCAGGCTACGGGTTTGTTCCAATGTGGCATTATTTACCACCATCTGCCCGTGACACTTCTCAAGATCATGAGTTGAGGCCTCCTGCTGCCTGATATGTGCAAAAATTGCTTCTTTTGAAGACGATTTATCTCGGAATTGAGATATGTTCTACCATACAATTGTATATATCAATTTGGTGAAAGTTGATTTAATCTCGATTTAGTATTGTTGTCTTCCATCTCTGTATAAACTGAATATCGGATAACTGGGAAAATTACAATGGTCAATGGATGGCATTTTTATGATCCTGTGTCCAAACTGTTCAATTCCATTACATATTTGTGCTTTTTCTCTTTCACTTTTCCTCGGAGATTTTCCAGTTGTGTTTCTGTTGCACCAATTGTTAGTTTGCTTTTCTTGATGCCACTGCAGAAATGCTAACAGTTTATTTGGCATTGGAAAGAATCTTGTTTTTTGACGTTTCATCAACTGTTACATAAAAATTGAGTGTGTGGTAAGGGGCTACTGCAGCCATTTGCATCACATATTTTTCTGGTCTTGTATGTAATATTTTGTATATCGAAAACAGTTTGATCATCTTTCAGTGGTGTAATCATGACTGATAGAGGTGCTCATGGATTTCAATTAAGATGCCCTACGTAACTGGTGCCATCTTAGTATGATAAGGTTTGGTGATTTTATACGTCGAATAAGGTACGCTTTCATCCTAAACTAAGTCATAATAACTGCAGCGTAATTATCTATGTGAAATATAAGTCATTCCAAATATGTTCTCGAAGTGTTCTGTTCCTTGGTTCTGACTTTGGTAAGATACAAGAAAATTTAGTAGTCGAGTCAAAAACCTAGGCCAGACTGTGAACCACCTCAATGGGTCAATCACTCTTAACTTAAACTGTTTGATCTTTCTCTTTATCGGTCTTTGTTTCTCCAGGCACGTCTGGTTTATCTTTCTTGTTTTGTTTTCACCTGAGCTCCGAAAGCTCATGATATATGTGTTTGTGAATGCCCAAAGAAACCTCAAGAATGTCTTAGGGTTCTCCTTTGAAAGTATTTTCATCTGAAGTGAGTTGCAGTGTCTTTGGATCTTCAGGCTCATTCAGTTTTAGCAGTGCTTCATCATGTTCTTTTCCCCACAAGAGCAAGTAGAGTCCCACAATTACAATAACACCACCTAGTATGCTGCAAATAACATGATATACATGATTAGAAACTAAAAATCCAAATTTGGTAAACATCACACACCCACGCGGAGGCATAAAAAGTTGTCTACCTCCCAACATATAGCTTTTCACCAAGGACAAAATATACTAAAACTGCCACTAACAATGTTGAAAGGGGATTAAACATTGTCACAAATACAGGCCCCTTTGCTTCCATGCACCACAGTTGTATAAAGGTTATTACGCCTGAGATCACTACTCCCTGTTTCATTACAATAATCAGATTACCTTTCAAATTTATGGAATTGATTTCCAATATTATTGTATTCTTGAAACTTACCCCGTATAAGGTATTCCAGAGATCAATATTAAAACCAATTGTCCATGCTGCTCGTCTATGTTGTACTATAACTGTGAATACAGCTGATTGTGCTGCGCCAACAAAATTCATCCATGTAGCCAGCGAAAGCTGTGCCGGATATCGTTTCAAAGTATATGCCTGCATTATTCGCTGATTGGTAAGTTTTCTATCGTTTGCAAATCTTTTGTTTCTTATGATCCATTATGCTGATTTTGGAAACTATGGGATATAGATAGTACTCAAGATAGGCAAGGTTTCGCGATAAAAACCTGCATAATGTACCATATAGACCAAGTGATGCAGCTTGCAACTGTAAGAAGGGAGCCCTTTAACCAGTTCTGTTCAACAATTGTTGTGCTTCCTCTTATATGAATGAGTGCATCTCCTATGTTTTTCAGAGCAGGTCCTTTGTACAGTGTCATCGTCATGACACCAGCCAACGAGACCCCAGTTCCAAGAACTTTCGCAATCCCACGAGGGCTGCGGAAATTTACTACCTCCACTCTGCACATAAATCCACATTCTGCAGCTCGGACATATTAACTGTTTGTATGGAGTATTTAGTCCAAAAATGTGTTACCTGAGTATAACTGCCAGTATAAATGTCAAGGAAGCTATAGTGTTGACCATGCATGCCAGTAGCGTTGGAGAGGTGTACTTCAAGCTTGTGAAATACATGTTCAAGGTTAAACTCACCCTGCAACCATTGACGTTGTTGTTATTATGTATGTCTGAGCATCCCTTATAAGCATATATAACACTAACGTGATTTTACCCAAGAAGAGAGAGAACATTAATCTCCAAGAACAGAGCCAAGGTTAGCTTTGGTCGAATTTTTCTGCATTTTATCAGGAGAAATATTTGGATCAATGCCAGTCATCATGCTTGTATTTTTCATTTTATGCTGACAAAAGGGACGTATATGTAATATTCATAATTTTTGATTTACCTTTCGATGAAATAGGCGAAAGGCAGAATTACCAGGCCAGCCACAATATGCCGGTAAGTGATATAGACGAAAGGATTCATGCCATGGTTGAAGGAAGCTTCTGTCATGATGTACATGAAAGTGTAGCCAATCTGAGCAAGAACCATAAGTATGTGAGGCTTGAAACGCAGGTAAACACGGGTAATTGACCCTCCTCCCTCCATGACTACTCACGTATTGTCTTGTTTGGCTGCTTTTCAAATCTGCATTCTCGACAGTTAGAATGTTAACCATATTTATGGCAGGAAAAGTACAGGAGGACTCGGTTCTTATTCTTGGTATATATTCTTGATTATATTCCATGCTGTTGCATTTTTTAGTTGGTTGGGATCTTTGGATCGACCAGTACATTTGTTTGTTTGTTTATAGCTCACATGGATTTCGTTCTTGCAAATGTGAAATTTACCTTAAAAACTGTCTGCTAATGCTCTTGCAAGGCCGTTTTGTGTTACGCTGCGTGAAGATCATGTCAAACACGTGATTCCAATTTTTTTTCCTCGTCTTTTGTCTGATGAAAGTTGTTTGCACCTAATCTGTCATTTATATTTCGTTACGTTTGAAAAAAAAAAAAAGGCAGATGTAGAGAAGATTAAACTAATCTTTGCCAAAATAATTTGTCGCCAATTGTGGTATTTTTTTTGCTACGAACATTTTAAGACTGTTGGTTCAACTATGTGTGTGAGTGCTAATCGTGTCGTAGTTAGGGATGCAAATAAATCGAGCTGGCTCGACAAAGGTTCGAGCTCAAATTGGAATAATTTGAGCTCGAACCGAGCCGGTATAAGTTTCGAGCCAAGCTCGAGCCTAGTATTTCTTGTTCGTAGGCTCGCGAGCCTTTATTTTTTTAATTTTAATTTTTATTTTTATTTTTATATAATTATATAAATAATTATAAATAATATATTGATTTTTGAACTTGAGCTCGAGCCTATAGCTCAAACATAATAAAATATTTGAAAATATTTAAACTCGAGCTCGAGCCTATAATTTACTCACAAATTCAAACCAAACGAGTCAAGCTGAGCCGAGCTCGAATATGACTCAAGCCCAAGCTTGAGCCTGTTTTTTTCTAGCTCGTCGGGCTCTATCTATTTGGTTCGAGCTCGAGCTCGAGCCCCAAAAAAAGGCCAAGGCTCAGTTCAACTCGACTCGTTTGCATCCCTAGTCGTAGTGGATGGCGGTGTAATGAAAGAGACAACACTTGATGAACCCTTAAGAATCATGAAATTGTTCTATGGACCCTTTAATATATTCGACTTTTGTATACTCTTTCCTTACTGATATTACATTTTAAAAAGTATTAATAAGAATAGTGGAGAGGTAGTTGTCTCCCATTATTGCTTTTAACAAAGTATGCTTATGGAAAAAGGATTTATGCTTTATCCCTTAATTGCAGGTGGAATTTTTAATAAAAAATCACACATTAGAAATGTGATTTGTTATGAACATATTTTCACCCATTCGAAGGGTATATTACAAAGTTGTGCCCTGTCCATAAAGAACATTTGCAGTTGGTTAGTGAAATCATATTCCACTTAAAAGCTATCCAAGATACATTATCCTTCAAAATCAAGGAATATCAATTCGGCGCACTTTTGTATCAAACAAGCCATCTAAATTCCACTCACTATCATCACGAAACCCAACAAATACTTAACTTAATCTTCACTGTGCAAGTGCTGACAAACCAAATGTGTCCTAAATTGCATCACTCATGAAGCACAAGATACTAAAGTGACGATATTGTGGAATTTCATAGCATCAAGAATTTGTTCATGTTCGTGGCCTTCTCATTTGTACCACTACTGTGGTCTTAAAATCGTTGGTAGTTTACCATGTGTCAATTCATCAGTTTCTTTATTCATTTTTCGAGATAATCTGTAAAATTTGACTTTATTACAGTGCCATTACAAGACATTCTACAAATCGAGCATTGTGGTGATCTAATGATTAAATTTCACTACACCCATCTTGAATATTCAAATTATTTGGGGTATTATGAACTAACAGTAAATGATCTATGATACTTGACCCATTGGGAAGTAGGATTTGATTCACTAGTGTGTCAGAGGAATTGGGGGTAATCAAATTGAACTTAGTCCCAATAAATTTGGATTAATTGTAATTTTGGTCCTGTAAATATATTTTTGTCCAATTTTGGTTTCATTTGTTTCAATGTTCTCAATTTTGGTCTCATATGTTTCAATTTTCTCAATTTTGGTCCCAAATGTTTTAATTTTTTGCAATTTTGGGACATTTATAAAATTTCATCTAATCATTAACGGCGAAGACAGGCGCGCCTCACGTGACCATTAAATCCCATAAGTTTCAAATTTTTTCAAAGTCCTAAAATTGTAAAAATTTGAAACTTATTGGACCAAAATTGAGAAAATTGAAACAAATGGGATCAAAATTGGACCGAATTTTCATCCAGTGTGAGACGCACGTGTCTTCGCCGTTAAAAATTAGACGAAATTTCAGAAAAGTCCCAAAATAGCAAAAATTGAAACGTATGTGACCAAAATTGAGAACATTGAAATGAATGGTATTAAAATTGGATAAAGACATACCTATGAGACCAACTTTGCAATTAACCCAGTAAATTTTAACAAAAAGAACATTCCGTAATAGTAAAATTTTGAAGAAAATACATGAAGCCTTCTAACCTTTTAATTATCAATCTTAGGCCATAAAATATACACTCTAAAGTAGGGGTATGCATTCGATTAGTTAATACTAATACTTTCGGTTTATCAAAAATCAAGGATGGAAAACCAAAAATCGAACTAGATATGCTTCGGTTCAATTCGATTCAACTCGATTTTCTCAATTTCCGATCCATTTGGTAGGTTGGCAGATTTTTTCCCGCCACACCCCTTCACCAAACTTTATGATAAGTAAATTAGAAAGAGAGAAAATATGATAAGTAAAAAAGGGTCCAAATTATGCTACACCCATAAATCATTTGAAAAAATTTATTTATACGCAAAATATAATATAATATGACAGTTGGGATCTAAAACAATTGGCCACCATATTGTCAGGTGATTGATAAGATTGATTCGTACTGTAGCATGACAAGTCAAGTTCTAGGTCGGGGTTCGGTAGAACCAACCCAATTGGACAGAAAGTGACAAAATAGTTCTCAATCTGTGGATTGAACTCAATTAATAATAGATTGAACTGGATCTAATATATTTTAAATAAGTTAAATTGGATTAAATTTTATGTAGTTGATGTTGATATTAGATTTTTATTGGATTGATGATGGGTTGGTAATGAATTCTTGTTGAGTCCTAAACGGGTTATTCCATAAATAAAAAAATATTTATTTTTTTTATTTGATTATAATTCATTTTAGTATCCTAAAACTATTTAAAGAGTATAAAAATTAATAATTTTAATTTTTTTTTTAGTTTTGATTAAACATACAAGAATAATGCATTGAACCCATTAAAAACTATTTTAAATCCATCTACAACCCACATCTAACTCATTTTCAATCCAACCCATCTTCAACCCATCTTCAATCCAACCAAAGCCCAACCCAAATCCGCCCAACTGCCTCCCCTACAATTGGGTATATACCTAATTGATGCATTAACTGTTGCATCTAAATATGATGATAGCCAATTGGATAGGATCTTATGCTCCCCGGGTGGGTGATATATAAAGGTCATTGTTACCACTTGGGTCATATTGCTCAGGCTGTCAAGCATGATCAAGACACCAAATTCATTTATACATTTGATCGGAGTCCCACGTATATACTAAACAATTCAAATTGCGCCACATCATTAATTTATTTTTAAAAAAAATCAACATACAAAATATAACACAGTCTCAACTATTTGATTCATACGTGGGACATGTACACCGGATTCAGAATTTTCCGTCAAGTGAAGATGACATTTTGGTAGCTTGATTAAAGCTACATGCAGATGCAGGTGCTGGTGGTGGTGCTGGTGCTGGTAGAAATTCTGAATATCTCAACATTGGCCTGTATCAGTACATGCATCATATATATAGAAATGAATTTACTTTCATATATTTTAGAAAGAGTTACACAGAAATGTATATAGCCATGTGCAAAATATAGGTTTCTGTTAGATTTTGGATGGTCATCAGGAAAACACAAGTTTCTGTTGAAAAAAAAGTCACTATACACCACCAAAACTTCAGCTTAAAAACATGTCTAAAGATTCAGCCCAAATTTCCTTTCCTTTCCCTCTTTCTTACACATTTTCGATTCACTATTTCGAAAGTCAGAAACGGACGTGCTCAAAAATTACAACCTTTGTTAGACAAAAAACCTAACCTGCGGCAAGAAGCCACAACATGATGAGGGAGGAAACGGCGATAGTCATCCAACTTAAGAAAGCCAAGGCAACCGCCATTTGGTATTTTGTGCATTCCTCTCTCAAACTGCAGCCTCCCATGTCTCCAAAGTACAGCACTGTTATCCCGGCTGACGAAGCCGATGCTGCAAGGGACAATGTCGCTGTAACCTGCGAAGCGGTCAATTCAAGAAATTACTAAATGTGAAAAGGGTTAGCTTTCTTTCAATCGGAAAGTTCTTGTATGGATTGGGTCTTGGGCTCAACTCATGCATCAAATGGCTAAGATTCATGCTGCATCTTACATGTAAATATTTTGTACTAGAGTAAATAAAGCTTGCATGAATTTCGACCATTTGGTGTATGGGTGGCACCTGAAACGTGGCCCATTCAAGAACTTTCATATTTTGAATGTTAAGAACCATATAGCCACTAGATACCAACCCAATCTCCTACTACAAAGAGGCTGACTAGAACAGGATTGTGAAGAACCTTTTTCTTTAGTAAGGCATAGGCATCAATGAAACCTAGCCCAGAACTCCAGATGACTTGCAAACCCATCGAAGCAATTAAGTAGCTGTAAAAATGAAAATGGGCAGGGTAAATAATGATGCTTTTGATGGTTGCATGATAGAAAATGAACAGTTGGTGCAAAACAAAGGAAATCATTTGGTTTAATTTCAAACATGTACAGTTTGAATCTGCAAGAATCAAATGGGAACTATCAAAGGAACTAGTAACTTCAACATTAACATGATAACAGAACATTGAGGGTAAAATTTTACTCCAGAATCGCAGCAGTTAAAAAGAATCAAGAGTCTTTCTTGAATCTAATTCCTCCATCTACAACTATTCGAATACGAGTATACATCATTCTACATGTTTTTACTAGTGCCTTTACAATGGTTTTCATTGCAGATATGTATAGAAGAATGCTGAGAAATGAGATCAAGTATCAGTCAATCTGATGACGAATGCTAGCTTTTGATTCCTGGTCACATGCTCCAGGCAGACTGACTTGCCGATGGCAAAAGGACTTGACGAGTGACGGCTCTTACGCTTGCTTGGAAAAAGGGTGAATGGTCCCGAAAGGGACAGGATGATGGCTGTGACCTGCTTTCCTTCGCTTACTGAATAGCAGATTCTTTATTACTGACTTTTCGTGGCTAATTGCACAAAAGAGTCGGTCCGTGTGAGGAGGGTTAGAGCACCACCCTGTCAAGGTGGAAGCTGCAGGTTTGAGCCCAGCCAGTCCCGACGCATCCAATATCTAGAATTGATCTATAATCTAGTATTAAAATGCTTAATTTGCTTCCTTTGCTCTAGTCCTATCATAGACCAATGAGGCTTTGACTACCTAGTAAGCATCAGATTCTGATATATCTAAATTTTATACCTTAACAAGATAAGTGGTAAGAGATATTTATTCTACTTATTATTGGATATTAAAATCTATAGCAAGAACAATCATATTGATAAACCTAAAGACAAGCTCACAGCTCACAAGTAACTCATCACCGAAATCAATCACATTTTGCCAAATTATCTGTTAAATCTCTCTCTCTCTCTCTCTCTCTCAGACACACACACACACACACAGAGGTTTATCTGCAACATATGAACCCATTAACAAATCTGAAGGTTTGATTTCACTGGAGAAACGAAGAAATACCAGAAAGCTGTGTAATTGTAGAATGTTGTAGTAGTGGCCATTGAAGCAATTGAACCAACAGCGAAGCAGCACTGAGCCATCCTTAGACCTAACGCAGTCCAAGTACCAGGAGTCCCAGCAAAATTCTTCATTAAAATCTCACTCAAATTTCACAAATTTCACAATCATTCTACAATTTTGTAGCAGAAAATGCCACTTTTACAATAGAAAAACCGAAAGAGAGGGATTCTTGACTATATTTTCCCCCAAACAAACAAAACAAAAGGCAAAATTCAGATTCTTGATTGTTCTGCACAATTACGCATCATAATCAAGAATAATGAAAAAGCCCACAACTTTATTATCAAAACCCAATTTTCCCTTTTTATTTTTACACAGAAGAAGGCATTTTAGAGGACCCACGAGTTGAAAACTAATGATAAATTGCTTCGGAGTTGCAAGAAAATGATGGAAGAGTAGACCGAGAAACACAAGTGTGAGAAGCTGCAGTACCACAATATTTAATAACTTTTAAACAATTTTAAGTGATATTATATAATGACAAGAAAGAAAGCAAACTGATATGACTCTTGATTTAATTATTGTTTGATGATGACACCAACTGGGCGGACCACATTTTAGACCTATATATTTTTTTTCCCCTCAACTTAACATTAATGTTTCGTTTGGTGGAGTAAAAAATAAGACGGAGGGAAGGAAAAGAAAGAAAATTTAAAAGAAAAAATATATATATATTTTTTTTGGTTACGTATGAGGTCTATTGATTTTTTCTATTCAAAATCGAACGGAAAAATATAACTCTTTCCTTCGAATCCAGCCTGCCATCAATCCTAATCTAATAGTTGGAACTCCTCCTATAAAGCCTTGATCTTTTCAATAAAGCCTTTTTATGCTCCATATGCCTATTATTCTTGGATCACCTCTGGCTCAGTTCTCCTGGGGTGGGAATAGGTTCTTTATCTTATCTTGATAGAAATATAATAATCAAATAAAGCTAGGCTAGGATCCTTGCTCATGTAGAAAGTCTGAGCTTTATGAGAAGAAAAAAACAAAGGATAAGCGAGTTTTCAATGGTTTCTATGAGAAAAATAATATAAAATAAGATTCTTAAAATGGTCCATATGTATAACTAGATGTTTAAATAATATTGTATCTTCCGCTAGTATGGATCCTTCCATTTTTTAAATAGTAATATAACGTGTTTATTTGTATAATACATTAAAAATATATTTCACATATTTATTTATTTTATTTTCATTAAATTATCTACGACATAGTTATATTTATAACTCAATTATATTTATAATTATATAAGATTGTAGTTGTCATTTGACACAAGGTAAACAAATATTTCATCATATTAATTTATATATTTTATTTACATTATATTTATTTATTTTAATACATGAATTCATAACATAATTATGATTTATAATGATATAAGGGTATAGTTATCATTTAATACAGAAATTATTTTCTTTCCTTCCACTTTTCCATTCAAACAAACAAGAAAAAAATAAGTAAAATTTTATTTTCTTTCCATCTATTTTTTTTTTTAACCAAACATGCATATGGAAAATTAAAATCAACCAATTTTCTTTTATTTCATTTTCTTTTCCTATACCAAATGCAGTGTAAATGTGGAATAGCTAGAGCAGATCTTAAAATGGGAAATGTTACTAATATTAAGGGCATTACAGCCACCTCCCTGTAGTTTAGTAAAATTACGAAATACCATACACCGAAAGATACAGATCAAAAATGCAATTTTGTCTTTATTATAATGCATCACCATCTAATTTTTTAAAAAAAGAACACACGTAAATTATAGTTTAAAAATACTCATCCATGTTTATTCAAAATACTCAAACTTCCCTTGAAGTTATACTTAATAAATTCATTAAGGTAACAAAAAATTAAAATGTTTTGTTTTCATGTTTATTTTACAAGTATTATTACATTAATTTGTTAACTTAGTTTTATTTTAATTTACTCAACCTATAAATTATTTTATGGTTAATAAATTATTTTAAGTTGTATTTAGGATACTAAACGCAGAAAATATGTTCAAAATTATATAAATAGAAATGGTATAAGGATAATTTATCTAATTATTTAATGGAGGGAGGATTTTTTTTTTCTTTTGAGTTGGGGGGAGTGGGAGGATGAGATAAAATATAGTTGAGGGAGGTAAAGCGTATTCAACTATATTTCGAAATAAATGAACAATTTGATCCTTTAATTAAAAAGTGAAAGTTGCGTCCCTATAACAAATTCCCTAATTGGTCATAACTTTTGATATGGTGATAGTCCTTTTCCAACTCGTAATATGTATATAGGTTTGCTTTTGAAAATCTAGAAGACTTGTTTGATTCACTTGTTTGTGGTACTTTTTTTGAATGATGTTTGTAGTATTTCAACATCCTCAACTACGCATATAAAATTGTTTGATTTATAATTATTTGTATTTTGAGCCGCAACTCAACATGTGGCTTGAAATTTGCCCTTAATTTCAAGTCTCCAAAATGACCTATAACGAACTTTACCTTGGGGGGTAATGTTGGAGAATTTTAATTAAGAATTTCAAAAATGCTATATCAAATAAGTTTACAAAATTCCCTAACTATTGACTGCTATCTCAAATCAACCATGTCAATGTTGTCCTATGCTTTTAAAAGTTTTAAAATTTTCTTAAAAGATGTTTTTTAATTAAACGCTGCAAAATATTTGATGAAAATATCAAAGATGAATTTATGAACTACATCCCTGTATTTCTAAATCCTATCCTCTTACGATTATACATGATTTTTCAGTGCACATTTCGTTTCTCATTTCTGTATTTTTTTTAATGAAAAAAGAAAATATGCCAGATACAAATTATATTAACTCATGGACAAGTATGTTTCAACAATCATGTTTTTGTCTTTTTTTTTTTTTTTTAACAACCATGTGATTAATCCTGTTACCGTTGTGTATGACTCGAATTAAGCCAAGATTACTTATGCTTTTAAAGATCCAGTGATAACTCTAGTTCATAGAGTTATTTTGGCTTTTTATTGTGTAAATTTTAGCTCCATTTAAGTTAAATTGCTGGTTTTTGGTCAAGGAAATGTTATTTAGCTTGCTTAGTTGTTGTTTTTTTTGGCAGGATGAGTTTTGGAGACAAAACAATTGAAAAAGGGGCAAACAAACAGTGAGCTAGCCGCTTAGGCGTAGAAATGTCCCGCTCAGGCGGTAATGAAGAAAATACAAACCAAGTTCCAGTGAGCTAGCCGCCTAGGCGGAAAAATGTCCCGCCTAGGCGGCACTGAAGAGTCGAATCCCAACGAGCTGGCCGCCTAGGTGGCACACAATCCCGCCTAGGCGGAGGGCACATATTTGGAAACTAGATTTTCGGAATTCTGTGCGTTTTTCCTACTTTAAAAAGGAGAAGAGGGGCAGAAAAGAAGGTGGCTGAAAAGAGAGGAACAAAGAGAGAGACTTTTGGGCAAGAGAAGAGAAAGAGGGGAAAAAGAAGAAGATTTGCATCATCATCAAGAGTTCTTCTTTCATCTCTTCCTTATTTTCATGTTTATTTTCTTCGTAATTTTTGCCATGGATTCTTGTAGTATGGCGAACTAAACTATTTTCTAGGTCTTTAATGGAACCTTATATGGATTTTTATTGAAACTCTATGAATCTCTATTAAGTATTTAGCATATCAATTGTTTTGTTTCGTGTTTAATGTGTTCTAGTGATTGGCCACCATTAGAATTGATTTGTTAATCGTGATTGAGTTCGAGAGAGGATTTCATGGTTTAAAACTGAACAAAGCAACCTAAGTTTATATTCCTTGGGAATACAATTCGTAGGAAGGACGAGAGTACCAACTTACCTTGGGTAATCGTTAGAAATTGATTCTTGATGCTATTATCTAGGTTCGATTCTCATAGAGATGTAGAGAATTAATCTAGTTAATAAGGTTTATGCTATATCGAGAGAGTAGCTTAGATAAAATAGAATTTCGGATTATTGAGCATGCTTTGTTACTTGATAGAGAGGATTAGGAGAATCGCTTAAAAGACATACAAGGGGAAGTTAAAGACCTAGGTTATTTTCTCTTGGTATTTCCCAGTTTATTACTTTCGTATTTTGTTTTACTTGTTCTTAATTTCACAATTCTCTTATTTTTACTTTTAATTGCTCGAATTAAGAAGTCACAAATTGTGTGTAGAAGATTAGAAAATTGCTTAGGAGTTAGTCCTCGTGGGATCGATATTTTTATACTACTTGCACTAAAAGAAAATACTGTATTTTCGGCCAGATTTTCGACGGATCGAGTCTGCCGAAAAATCCTTCGTCGCTATATAATTTTCGGCGAATTTTCGGCGGAAATATTTCGAGATTAAAAAAAATAAATAATAATTATTTTCGGCGGAAATTCCGCCGAAAATAATAAATTTTTTTTAAAAAATAATAATTCTTTTTGACTGAATTTCGGCCAAAATTCCGCCGAAAATAATATTTTTTTTTTTAAAAAAAATTATTATTTTTTTAAAAAAAATTATTATTTTCTGCCCCAAATTATTAATAAATCTTAAATTCGAAATAAAATATTATCTTGTCCCTAAAATTGGGGTTTTGTTGCAAATATTCAAATTAATTATATTTTTCTTCATTTTTATAAAAAATATATTTGAAATATTATAATAATAACATAATTTAATTTTTACAAGTAAATATCATATGAAATATATTAAAACCTACATATAGATTCATAAACCACATAAAATTTATCCAAATACATAGAAAAACATAATCAGTCGAATATTTTTTGCGATACATAAATTACGAAGTTAGTTTGTAGCCAAGTACATACTAATCACAATCATCCTCATCAGACTCGTTTTCATCATCGGCGACATGCTGAGCCGGCGGAGGGGCATAAGTCGGTTGCTGTGAGCCGCTTGCTGTGAGCCGCTTGCTTTGTTCTGCGAAATCATCGATATCACCTGATGCATCATTTCCATGATTTGTGAGTTTTGTTGGGTAAGGTGATCAACTCGATTCTCTAACCGCAACACCGCGGGGTCGGAGTGGCTCGACGAACTACCGGGCGAAGAAAAACTATATTGCCGAGGTGACGATGTTGTTTGATAATATTGCCCGTACTTTCGGCCTTTCTTGGTAGGCTCCCCAGCAGCCTGATCAAACAACTCGTTCATGCTTTCTTGAGTTGAGGGATCAGATAAGTCGGTGTCCTGCATATCCGGACGATTCTGAACCAAATTCTGAAAATTATCCTGTAATTGTAAATAGGTCAATGTTAGCAATTTGAACCAAAAAATTAAGTTAAATAAATCTAACTTACATGAACTTGTTGTGGCGCCGGGTGAACCCATGTGCCTGCTTTTTTATCCGATCCCTTATCTTTTTTCCTCAAGTAACAATCTTGAAGGACCTCACTTTTAAGAGTAGGCCTGTTTAACTTCCCCTCCTACAAGAAGCAGATCAAATTAAAAGAAAAAAATAAACTCTTTTATTATACGTTAAATAACTAATACGAAAAGGTACTTACCAAGTCCATCCGATGCTCATATATCGACTTGGCCCCACCGCCATACAACGAACCTCCACCAACGTTCCTATTTATCCTGTTCTGCTCACTCTTCTTTTTCCATGCAGGCGTGCCCCAATACGCAGTGAGCTCTTGGAATATTGGTTTGGGGAGCCACAGTGGTCGACCTTCCCCAATCGCAATCATTTGTCTAATATTGCGATACATGTCAACCATTTTTTTGGCCGCACGATTGTCAAAAGCTATCTTCATATGCCCCGTCTCCTCCGGCCTAAAACAAACATATTTCTAACAAAAACAAATAATACTTTATCACTCACATATGTTAAAAATTAATGAAATACTCAAATATAAATGGAATATACGCAGCCATTAAAATTTGACACATTTATTGAAAACTATTTATAAAATATATAAAACAAAACGTATTACGAAAAATAACTTCAACAAAATAAGAACACAAATATGATCCGAGAAAAACCATAATAATTATACTAACTCCTAAAAGCGGAAAACAAAATTTAAAAATATCATTATTTAAAAATATTATAATCTGTTTTTTATTTTGTATTTACTTTCAAATTTTTTTTATTATTTTTCGGCGGAATTTTCGCCGACAAAAAATTCATTTTTTAAAAATAATTTCTTTTTGGCGGAATTTCCGCCGAAAATAAATAATTTTAATTAAAAAAATTTTTAAAATATATTATAATATTATTAAATTTTTTTTATTTTAAAATATATTATAATATTATTAAAATTTTATTTTTTACTTTTTTTCGACGGATATTTCAGCCGAAAATCTGCCGAATTTTTAAATTAATAATTTTTTTTTAACATTTTCGGCGGAAATTTCCGCCGAAAATTATTATAATTCAATTTTTTTTTTAAAATTTTTCGGCGGAAATTTCCGCCGAAAATTATTAACCGTAATTTTTTTATTTATTAATTAATTTTTCGGTGGAAGTTCCGCAGAAAATTTCGAAAATTTTTTAATTAATATTTTTTTTAATTCCCGCCGAAAATCGTCCGAAAATCCGCCGAGAATTTTCGGCGGAAAATTCCGCCGAAAATATCCGCCGAAAATAGCGCATTTTCTTGTAGTGTTGTGCGATACGTACACTTGCGTGTGCTCATTACAAACGCAACATCCAGTTTCATCTTAAACTATTTAAAAAGCTAAAAATACAATAATTTATTTTCTTTTTGAAATAAAGTTAATTTTCATACTTTGGTCGGCATTCTTAGTTAATTTGATATTTTACCAAATGAAAAAGTAATTACATAAAAAATTTCCTTTGTTTCCCCTCGAGATGATGCGGACCATTTTGATAATCAGATCTACAAATTCATGGTGTAGCTTTAAACCATTATTTCTAATCTAAATTTAATATTTTTAACCTACTCAATCTGTTGTTTTCATATTTTCATATAAAAATTAATACCCAGATTCAAAACAATGAAAACAAATTGAGAATAAAAGCACAATTACCACTTAGAAATTTAAAAAACAAACAAACAAATATAAAGTCAAGAAACATTAAAACTAGTCATAGGATTTTGCCAAGGAAAAGAAAATGACAAATAAAAAAAAAAAAAAAAAGTAAATAAAATAATTCAGGCCACGTTCTGCATAAAACCCGTAGTTCCGAAATCAAGCTCAACACACAGATTCATCATCAGATTTGGAAATGGCACTAGGCCAAGAAAATGACAAAATGGAAATGCTAAAGGCTTTTGAAGAAACAAAAGCTGGTGTCAAAGGTCTCATTGATTCTGCATTGATCAAAGTTCCCAAGATTTTTGTCAGACCGTCCGAGGAACTTGCTGAAGGGTTGAATTACAAAAAGACTCAAATTCAAGTTCCTGCCATTGATCTCAGCGGCATGATATTCCAGGACAACGCCGACAGGCGAAAGCAGATTGTTGAACAAGTGAGGGCTGCATCAGAGACCTGGGGATTTTTCCAGGTGGTGAATCATGGGATTCCTCAGAATGTTCTTGATGGGATGGTTGATGGCGTCCGGAAAATTAATGAGGACATTGAGGAGAAGAAGTATTCGCGGGCTGTTTGTTTCGAAGACTGCTAACTGGAGGAATTACTTGACCATTTTCGATGTAGTCGGATTTTGTATTCGATCAGGTTTACCCCGTGTATCCGAGTAAAGGTTTCTGTGAGTGTCCAATAATCCGAGTAAGGGAATCTGTGTGCTAGTCGGGTCCTATTTATGCAAGGATGGAACGCACGTGAGCCTAGCCGGAAGTGTCTCTGACGAAGACCCTCCGATGTTCAAGTCAGTATTCAAGTAGGGATTTGGAAGGTGAGGCAGTGCGTAGTGAGTATTTAGGAAAGCTTACCCTTATGAACAGTAATAACCTGCTATTTCTAGCAATCGGAGATGGATGGGCCGAGCTAGGGTTGGATTAGACCAGCCTCATCGTTCGTACAGGGGACATTCCCTAAGACATGGTAGTGGGGGCGTTGGGCGCAACCGTTGTGTCAAAAACGGTTATTTTGGGGACCACCTCGAGGAGGCGGGGGGACCACCCGAGGAGGGTTGGACCCCATATTGGAGAGTTCGTTGGTGAGGCTTGTGGAGGTACGGCGTGAAGCCAAGGGACGCCGACTGTGATCTCCTCGGACTCCGAGCAGAAAGCAATACGTGGCGCCTCGTGGATTGCCGACGTGTGCAACCTCTCTACCACGTGGCAAACCGTCGTTGGACTCATGCTTTCTCCACTTGAGGTATCTATTGGATCACAAACCTTCCGAACATGGATTTTAACTGGGTGACCTCCTCGAGGTACTTCATCATCGATGTTTCCCTTGCTTCGTAGTTACCGTTAACCTGCTCGGTAACCAATTGCAGGTCGGTCAGGGCCGTCAATTTGTCTACCTTTTTATCCAATGCTATCTTCATCCCTGCTATCAGGGCTTCGTATTCTGCCTCATTCTTGGAGACCGGGAATTCCAGGTGAATGGCAAAGTCGAGCTCATTGCCTAGGTCGTCCCGCTAATAAATTTCGGCTCCTCCTCCAGAGGCCATGGAGGAGCTATCAATCGTGAGGGTCCACGACGTTCTCGGGCCTTTATCCTTCTCAGAAGCCGTCTCGACGATGAAGTCCGCCAGGACTTGGGCATAGATTGCCGTCCGAGGTTGGAATTAGATGTCAAACTCTCTAAGTTCTACGGCCCACTTCACCAACCGACTTGAAACATTGGGATTAGTTAACACTTGCCTCAGAGGTTCGTTCGTTAGAACAACGATGGTGTGGGCTTGAAATACTGCCTCAATTTTCCGGCTGAGTGGACCAATGCAAGGGCTAACTTCTCGATCTCCATATAATTTCACTCAAGTAGTACATAGGGCGAAGAACCCTATCATCCACGTGGACCAGAACCGAGCTGACTGTGTTTGGGGAGACCGCCAGGTAAACGTAGAAAGGCTTCCCCGGAACAGGCTTCAAGAGCAGCAGGGGTTCAATCAAGTATCGCTTCAATTCGATCAGGGAACGTTGGCATTCCTCGATCCACTTCCAATCTGGTACCACCCTCAAAGCTTTGAAAGATGGGAGGTTTCGTTTCTCCGAGCGAGGTATAAATCTATTGAGTGCAATTCTCTGGACCTCTTTCACGGACCCAGAGGGCTTGATATCCAGGATGACGCGTATTTTTGCGGGGTTGGACTCAATCCCTCGGTGGCGGACGATGTATCCGAGGAACTTACCTCTACGGATCCCGAATGTGCACTTGTTGGGGTTGAGCGCCAAACCATACTTCCTCAAGATTTCAAATGTTCGAGCAAGGTGTTCCAGATGATCGGACTCCTGCTCATTTTGGAAGATCATATCATCCATGCATATTTCGACTATCTTGTCGATCTCCTCTTTGAACATGAGGTTGAGGAGTCTCTGGTACGTTGCACCAGCATTTTTCAACCCAAAGGGCATCACGAAAAAGAAGTATGTTCCCATTGCGACAACGAATGACGTTTTATCCCTGTCCTCCTCGGCCATCTAAATTTGGTAGTAGCCCTGGAAGGCATCCATCATACTCATCAACTCGCACCCCCCCTCCCGTTGAGTCTACCAGCTGGTCGATCCGGGAAAACATGTAGTGATCCTTCGGACAAGCTTTAATGAGATCGGTAAAGTTGTTGCACTCTATGAACTGAATCTCGACGATGTACCCAACATCAAGCAGCTTAGTCATTTTGTCCTCAATAATTTGGTTCCTCTCTTTGCAGAAAATTCTTTTCTTTTTCCTGACGGGTCTGATCGATGGATCAACATTTAGGTGATGAACAATGACCTTGGGGTTGATGCCTAGAAATTCGGAGGCCTTCCACGCGAACACATCGATGTTCGCCCTTAAAAATTTGACAAGGAGCACCTCTTTAGCAAGCTCGAGGTGAGTGCCAATCCTGGTGGTTTTTGCTATCTTCGAGTCTCCTTCACTTGGTAGGGTCGAGCTTGGTAGACTCGGGGATATTCGACACTGGTGCTTTGACCGCCACAGGTTAGGGGGTGGGAGTCCGCTTTCCCTCCAAAGAAATGGAGTAGCACCTCTATGCATCGAGAATGCGGTAGGTGATCTGCCCAACCCCAGCAGGGGTGGGAAACTTTACCTTTAGGTGGTAAGTCAATACCACTGCTTTGAAAGCATTGAGCGCGGGGCGCCCAAGGATAATGTTGTAGGTAAAGGGGGCGTCGACCACCAAGTAGGAGACCATCAAGGTCTTCCTCCTCGGGACCTCCCCTAGGGAGGTGGGGAGCTGGATCATCCCGAGGGGGACAACCTCGGATCCCCCAAACCTTATCAAGGGAGACTGAACGAGAGTGAAGCTGTAGCTCCCCAGATCCATCTTGGCGAAAGTGGAGGCGAAGATAATGTTGGCCGAGCTCTCATAACGTTGTAATTGGCTACATCCAATTTGATGACCATCGGGTAGTCAGAGGTATCCTCGAGGCCATTCATTTTCGGGATGTGCTCAAGGTCCCGATCAGAAAATTCAAACGATTCTTCCCCGAGCACTACTCCTCCAGATATGGCATTAACTTGCATCTTCTCATGGTAGTAATGTTCCTTGATGTGGTATCGGGCTTGGTCAAGGCACCTTTCCACCTACTTCCTCCTGCTTTTTGTGTCCCCGCCGCTTGGCTCCCTCGTGATGGTGTGAATCGTTCTTCGAATAGGGAAGTTATCCTGCACGGTGGGTTGCTTGTCGACCCGAGGAGGGGGGTACGGTCCCTTCGAGGTGTATGGGATCTTTCCCTCCTAGGGGAGCCAGAGTCGTCGTCCATAGAAGACGGGGAGCGATGTCGGCGACTGCCCTCGCCCTTGTGGCCTTGGCCTTTCTTCTTGACATAATTTTCGATCTCCTAGCAGTTTGTATTGATCAGACGTTGAATCTCTTTCTTGAGGGCGAAGCACCCCTCAGTATCGTGGTTGCCCACCTGATTGTGGAAGGCGCAGTATTTTTTTCCCCTCGGGGGGGCTCCGTTCTTGTCTTGGATCTTCCTCGGCTTTCGGAAGATCGTGGGATCATTCACATTAATTGTAGGTGAATATATCCTTTTCGACATCAGGAAGGGGGTGAGGTCGGTGTCGCGTCGGTGGTCCTTCTTGTCTCCGGCATCGGGATTCCTATTATACCTCATGTCCTCTACGTTCATGTACTGTTGGGTAATAGACATGACCTTTTCCATGGTGGCAAGGTGCTTTCTAGCCAGGTGGTCCGAGCAGGACTGATTCCGTATCGCGCCCATTATAACATCTAGGAGAAAGTCTATCTGGACACTCTCCACTTTGAGGAGCTCGTTCCGTATTGAAGCGATTGAATTCCGAATTGCAGCGATTGAAGAAGTCCTTCGAGGACTTGTTGTCCTTTTTTCGGATCTTGTGGAGGTGGGACGGGGGCAATTTGGCCAAACTCTTCATCTGGAAATAATTGACGAATTTCATCACCAAATTGGCCAAACTCTGGATCGACCTAGGGGCTTGGCAGACATACCGCTGCGAGGCCACGCCTTGGAAGGTCCTCACCAGCAGCTTGGCCGCAAAGTCTTTGTTGATCATATGAACACGCATGGTCTACTTAAATTGTATCAAATGTTTTTTGGGGTCAGCCTCCCCGTCGTAACGAGGCAGGTCGGTGGGGATCCTGACTCCTCGGGGAGCCCTGGCCCTTTGGAGGTCGTGGCAGAGGGGGTCCATTTCGTCTGGCGCGAAGTCGCTTTAAGCGAACCCTTGATCGGATCGGGCAGACACCTCCTCAAATCGTCGATTAAGATCTTCCATTTGGTGAGATAACTCTTCGATGTCTTCTCGGGGTCTTTTCTCCCGGCGGACCTTGTCAATCCGCCTCTAAATTTTCGTCTCTTGATGGGGGATTTTCTCTAGGCGTTCTCTTTGAGTCCGGGCCAGGTTTCCCAACGAGGCTCCAACAGAAGACTTCGCCGCCTTCTCGATGAATCGAGGTAGCGGAGCACTTCGTTCTCTTCGGGGCTCCCTTCCAGAGGGGGGGCGTTCGCGTATTCGTGCATCATCCCGCTCAGCTTTGGTTACTCGAACACCGTGCAGGGGCAAAACTCCTCCTTTGATGGGAAAGGGTCCTCAGCAGCAGTAGCCAGAGTGGGGTTTGGGTCCGCGCAACAGCGCGTTGAACTGATTTGTCGTCAAAAAAACCAGGTTCTGCTTGGTGTGTGGTGCAAGCGCCACATCAATGGCTGTTTGAGCAGGGTGTGGCGGAGCATTGCGCGACTCCGCGGTGTTAGTAGTAATTTGCGCCGCCAAGGGGTTGTTCAAGTCCCCTGGCTCTGCTCCGGTTCGACGAGTGTTAACCATTTTCTCACTTGCTTAAATAGACCATTTCTCTAACGCCAAAATGATGTGTCGGATTTTGTAGTTGATCAGGTTTACCCCGTGTATCCGAGTAAAGGTTTCTGTGAGTGTCCAATAATCCGAGTAAGGGAATTCGTGTGCTAGTCGGGTCCTATTTCTGCAAGAATGGAACACACGTGAGTCTAGCCGGAAGTATCTCTGGCAAAGACCTTTCGACGCTCAAATCAGTATTCGAGCAAGGATTCAAAGGGTGAGGAAGTGTGTAGTGAGTATTTAGGAAAGCTTACCCTTGTGAACAGTATTGACCTGCTATTTATAGCAGTCGGAGACGGATGGGCCGGGTTAGGGTTAGATTGACCCAGTCTCATCGTTCGTACAAGGGACATTCCTTGACACATGGTAGTGGGAGTGTCGGGAGCAACCGTTGTATCAAAGACGATTATTTTGGGGACCACTTTGAGGAGGCGGGGGGACCACCCGAGGAGGGTTGGACCCCCTATGGGAGAGTTCGTTGGTGAGGCTCGCGGAGGTACGACGTGAAGCCAGGGGACTCCGAGTAGAAAGCAATACGTGGCGCCTCATGGATTGGCGATGTGTACAACCTCTTTACCACGTGGCAAACTGTCGTTGGACTCATGCTTTTGAGCTGGCATCGACGTGGCGGAGCCGGACTCCACCACGTCAATTTCTTTTCCGGACCAAATTTGTGCTGAGGAATTGCCAGATTCTTGTAGGTATGAATTCATTTTTCTCTATGTAGATGACTCATGTAAGTTGTAACATGGTACATGCATGGATGATAATTGAAACAGAAGATCGGGATCGTGAGTATTTTAGTTGATAGACAATTTTTAGTCCATTTTGATATACTGCTTTGGCCTATTGAGAAATGAAAAGATTAATCTTGATTTTGAGAAGTCAAAGAGCCATTCATGGTGGTGGCAAAACGGTCATGAGTTACAAAACTTATTTTATATAATTAAGTTTGTAACCTATGATATTAGTGTTCTAAGAGTCATGTCATTCATTAGCAGACTAGTATAAATAGTGGTCATGCACTAGGCATTTTGTGTGTGTGTGTGGTGAGTGAGTAAAAGAGTTAGAAGAGTAAAAGAGAGTTGTAAAAGAGTGTTTTTTTTTTGAGTGAAATAGAAGTATTGATTGAATAGAGAAAAAATTATATGTTTTCCTCTTCACTTCCCCTCTATTAAATTTGAATACTCTTCTACACCACCCCACTACATTTTCACTAACATGGCCCATGTACTTTTCAAGTTCAAGTTTCACATGCTTTCCTGCAACTTGAGTTGAAAAGTTGCAATACAGTTGGAAGGCATATTTTTGATCCTGACAAGATGTCTAAGTGCATTGTTGCACATGCTGCTGATTTCTCATTTGGAAAGAAGCAGATTTGGGATCAAATTAACAGTCAACAAAGGCTCATCTTTTCAACGACTTGCTCCCATTTTTCTAAGGCTGCTGAAGCCTATTTAAAGGGCTTGGCTTTGAAGTTTGAATGATTCAAGTCATATTTCACTAATCTTTAGGACAATGCAAAGTTAGTGAGGGCTTGTATTTTGATACAGATTGTGCTTGAGTGTTGTAAGCGAGTGAATTAATGTGTGCTATTGCCACTACCAACTTGGAATACCGGCCTATTTGTCCTGACTTGAAAGAAGTGTTTCTTTTATGTACTATATCGTTCCATTTTATCTTCAACTTTTTTGTTGTACTCCTTTATTAATATTAATAATGTTCTTACTAGTTAAAAATCCTAAATTAATATACATTTAGGCGGTGAATTAAATTTCGGCACAAACACTATAAATAATTGTGTGATTTGTGTCACTTTTATCTTCTATATTTTTTCTCCTTGATTTGGTACTTATTGGTCTAACAAAAAAAGCACCACAATCTTCAGTGGAGCAGATGAATTAGTGGCCACACATATTAATTGATTTTAAGATACACTTATCCACTCTCTCAGATACTGTGCTTAGCATTATATCCTCTTAAAATATATATAAAGGCAACGTCATTGTCACCAAGACATTATTAATAATGAAGGCCTGAGTACCATTAACAACTCAGTAAATAGTACGGTTTGGTTGAAATTCATCTGACATATCCAGTTCTCACAATTTTTGGCCTCTAATCTGTGTCTTTCTTTGTCTGTCTGTCTGTAGTTTTCCTTTTGCCGAATAAGAAACCTGGGATGAAACTTGATTACTTGAACAATGATGGCAGAAGAGAATTATTATTCAATTCCAATGGAATTGGAGGAGTGTCAAGAAAAATATTCAGTTTCAGCTTTTGCTGAATGCCTGGAGACTAAACTGTGTTGGTCATCGTGGGGACGAAAGCATCATCTATTTAGATGGGTTTTTTGGAGCCCGGAGCCCGACGAATTCGAAGGCCCTCAAACCATATCTTCCACCTGTAAGCAATCTTCATTTATTTGTATATTTGTATCTTTTCTGATTCATAAACATATTAAACAAGAACTCACCGATTCGTTTTCCATGCAAGGTTATCCCAACACTATCCCTGTAACTCCAAGCAATCATGGGTCAATTATCAGACAGAAGATCAAATATGCGCTTCAAGGAATAATCGAATGCTACATGGACAATTGTCTAGTTCAATTTTGGACACCTGAAATGGTTGGCGGCCGGTGTTTGCTATCAACATCGGGCGAGCCTTTCGCTGTTGATTGGCTTTGTAAAGGGTTCTGTCAGTACAGGAAGTATTGCTCGATGTATAATTATTTGGTGGACCACGAAGCCGGTGAAGCTGAACTAGGTCCCCCGGGACGTGTCTTCCGAAGCGGGCTGCCTGAGTCGAGTCCTGATTTAAGGTTGTACTCGGCTAAAGAGTTTCCATTGAGGAACCAGGCTCTAAGCTGTGGCATCAGGGCTTATATGGCTCTGCCTGTGTTTGAGCTGCTCGGGCAGCACTGCATTGGTGTTTTAGAATTTGTGGTATTTTCTGCGGAGTACATCAACATTGTCAATGAAGTTGAGGAAGGGCTAAAGGTGAAAATTTTCCTGTTAAGCCCAAAATTACGCATACGTCCCTTTCAATTTATCTCGACCTTACAACTACTCCCTTCTGTCAATCATTATCCATAGTTAAATAATGTCATCTTTCTTTGACTAAGTTCTCAACTTTCTCTTGAACACATGGATGGTTATATCAATCTCCTGATATATTTTGTTAGTTTTGATCAAATTCGATAGTATAAGAGGGCATTCGTAAGGACGGTGTTAACTATTTTTGATAATTTTAAGGGTTGTTTAGTGTTTACTAGTAGCGCGCGACTATTACCGTCTGTCTTATTTGTTTAGAAAAATATTATTTATGGTACATTATAAACACATTGAAACTATTTTAGTTTTTTAAAAGAACATTATGAGTGAATAAAAACTAATGAAGTTGATCACTTTATTATTTTGTTATAATTAGATATATCATATTAATAGTTTTTAAGGATATTTTGATTCTTAATAATTTTTTCTTAATAGTCACTTTTTTTTTTATGAGTAAGTTACTAAGACTAATCTATCAAATGTCTAGAATATTGTAATTGAAAGTTTTTACAAGATCAAATATATATCATAATTTATTCTTAGAAAAGAATTATCAATACTTGACACTAGCTTTTACTTGTTTTTAATATTTGTAAATAAAAAGACGTGCATATATACTACTGTTAATATATACAATTATTTAACATGTATATCTACTTAAAGATAACTACTTATCATCTTTCTTTGTTAAAGTATTTTTAGCAGTTCTTTCATTCACTATTGATTTTAAGTATGTTTAAAATATCTTTTAAATGTTTATCAAAAAAAAAAAAAAAACTAATTAAGCTTTCTGTACGTGTATGCTTTAAATAAAATCAATCATATTAAAATTAAAACTCTTTCTTTCATATGTACATATGTTAAAAATGATATTGAATAACCATAAACTTTTATATCATTTGTCTAAAGTCTGTTTGCATATGTTTTCTTGTAATAAAACTTCATTGAGTTAATTTTTAATTGTAATACACGTCATCACTGTTGTATTCTTTAATTAATAAATGTAAAATAGCTTAACTTATCATTCTTAATTATCATTATATTTGTGAAACTTCGAGTATATAGTAAATTAGATATACTACGTATATCACATTTCATATTCAAAAGTTCTGCAGTTCCACTTCTTTATACCATTATTTTCCATC
The DNA here is from genome assembly GCA_026212405.1 of Petrea volubilis. Classification (NCBI taxonomy): domain Eukaryota; kingdom Viridiplantae; phylum Streptophyta; class Magnoliopsida; order Lamiales; family Verbenaceae; genus Petrea; species Petrea volubilis. Next base: position 19,555,009 of record CM047879.1, on the reverse strand, counting down.
ATAGAACCACTACAACTACCGCTAATTTTAATATAGTAAAGTCGAAATTTATATTAATTACATTATTCTACCATATACACTATCCTTATCATGCCTATATTCTTTTCTAAATCTTTGATTATTTTTATATACCTTCACCTTCATCACGATCTTCACCGTTATTGTCATTTTACCATTATCATTAAATCCACATCTCATATTATAACCACTACTTTAATAACAACATCCACTACCACCTCTACCATTATTGCCTCCTCCTATCCATTGCATCATATAGCAATCATGCTATTAGTTTGTTGAGATTTTGTTTATATGTATAAAGTTCTAAATTTTTATTTCATGCAATAAATTATAAAAGCTATGTAGATTCTTTTCACTTATTTTCATAAAATTAATGTAAAAATTGTGAAATCCCTTTTTTCCCCCTCTCTAACTTGATAACTGTCTCTTTATTTGAGATTCCATAATATCCTTAATCTTCTTTTGGTTTTATTATTTTTACTTCTCTTTGTGGCATATATATTTTTTTTCTTTATGAAATTTTCTCTATTATTTTCTTTTCTTGGTTGATTCCTCATCCAATGCAAAATCTGTGGAATATAATGTCTCCACTTATAACTTTTTTATATTCATTTTATCGTTTACATGTTTGTTAAACTTTCTATTTCTACATTATCATTTATTCACTAAAATATGATATAATTTTATATTTAATTTCTTTTTCCAATTCGAAGCAATTAGTTAAAAATAATTCTAATTTCAGCTTATAAGTCATCTTTTATTTACATTCACATAAGACATATGTGGATAATTTTTAGTTCTATTAATTGCAAATGTAAGTTATTTACTTGTGTGTTAATATCATAATTTTTCCATAAATGATAACATACTACTCAATAAGTTTAGTTGCACTTTATAGTTTTTTAATTTTTTATTGCCTACAAATTTTGTATTTTTTCTTTTTCATGAATTACTCGAAAAATCATAATGAGAAAGACACAGTAAATTGGTCTAATGAGTTTAAAGTTGTTGAAAAGGGATATCATTTTACAATTGCTATCCAAGAGTGTTATAAAAGAATAATTTATTTAATAAATTATATCTTCGGTGAAGTCCGAATGGGTTCAAAAGGGTTGCCATTTTTTTTCATTTATTTACTTTTTTGTATATAAAAAAAATTTAATACTATATAGTTCATTTAATGGTCTAGCTCTTTATTCATAATTATGGTATTTATTTCATCTAGTATTTAAATTGAAGTCCAACTCTTAATATTTAAATTACTAAAAGGCCATGAATAAATTTTATTTGCTATTATTTATATAAAGCAATTTAAGTATTCACAAAAAAGGAAGAAACATAAAATACCGATAAGTTATTCGCACTTTTATAAGAAGAAGATAGATAGATAGAATAGGTAGATATTCACTCTGCTCATTCTGTTCTGAAAGTCACTGAAAAATACTATTAACTCATTCCTCAGCACTCTTGCAGATAGCAGATTTAACATGGAGTCTGAACATCGACAAGCCATGCCCAGAAGCAAGTCATTATGCTCATCAGCAATTAGCACTGCAGGAAATCGAACAAATGTTTGAAGTGTTGAAAAGATCACCTCAAGTACATGTGGTTCAAGCCTGGATCCCTAGCAAGAAATGTGTTGAAATCAATGACAAAATAAGTTTGATGGAGAGAGCTAAATTTAAAGTATTTGTGGACTACGAGGACGATTATAATTCCTCCACAACTCACTTCCTCAAGGCCTCTAAATTACACAGCCTCTTACTAGGAAAGGGCATCACCGGTAGACTTTTGGCGACCTGTAAATCATTCTTTTGCCAAAGTATTTGCAATTTCAGCATAGCAGAGTACCCCCTGGTTCACTACGCTCGACTAGCTAGGTTGACAGCTTGTTTTGCAATCTGTTTGCAAAGTTGTCAAACGGGAGATGATATTTATGTACTTGAGTTCTTTCTCCTCCCTGGAAGTAGTGATGGAGGGTGTTCTTGGTCTTTTCTGCCCATCCTTCTAACAGTAATGGAGCAACAACTCAAAAGTTTTAAGGTTGCCACAGGACAACTACTTGGTCAGGGATTAATTTCCGTTAAGACCATAGAATTCTATAAGGATATTGGATCGTTGGAACTAGGCCACTCTATTCCTTACCCACTAAAATTGGAAACATTGTATTATGATGAGGAGATGGAGAAGCTGCATTCAACATTTCATAAACTAAACGTTGGATGTGATGACGTTATGGATTGTTATACTTGTGTGGGTCAGGAAAGTAGTATGGCTGTAGAAAAATCAAGGAGATCAGCTACTACAACAGCGTCTAAAAGAGAGCGTGACAATATGAATTTTCGTATTTCTTATGAAGATCTCAAACCTTATTTTGGGAAGACGCTCCGAGATGCTGAAAAGGGACTTGGTGGTAAGTACATTTTCCACAACATTTGATTTCCTTGTTGAAAAATCTATGTTTTTTCATGCATGCAAATGTTGTTCACTGCAGTGAGCCGATCGACAATAAAGCGTGCGTGTAGAATCCATAATATTAAAAGGTGGCCGTCTAATGATAAAAACAAGGTAAATCCTTCTCTCTTTTCGACAAACAAAAGTGTCAATGGTTCTTCATGTGAAGCGCAGCCAGATAATTCTGATTTCATGATCGTGGAGGCTGATTTTGAAGATGACACTATAAAGTTTAAGCTGCCGTTTTCGTCGGGGATGAAAATTCTGGAGGAACAAGTGGCCAGGAGACTGAAGTTGAATGCCACAAGTTTCAGAGTGAAGTATATGGATGGTGGTGATAAGTGGATTTTATTGACATGTGATGACGACTTGGAGTTTTGTATGGAGACATTGGCATCATCAGGCTGTAATATGGTGAAGATGTTGGTTCAATTATAGATTTCAGTAGTTTACTAGCACTAGTATTGAGAGCGTGTAGCCGCGCGCCTATTCGATTTCCCACGGTGCTCGTCTTGGAATTAGTCAGGCGTCAGTGTGGTGCTGGATTCCGATGGTCCGCTGACTAAAACAAGTTAAGCACCTTGTATTGTATTGTCTTCATATCTTTTGATGCATACAATATTTCTACTATCGTTAAAACTAACATTAGTAAAAAAAAAGTTTGGGACGTGTTGGAATCTGAACAGAAATTAAAAATAAAGATTATGAGTGTATGGAGTTGGTCCGTTTATGGTGATGAATATCACTGAATAGGTGTTGGGAGAAACACGTATTGTATGCCAACAGAGAATAGAAAAAGAATTGTATTACTAAATTGTATTTCAATATTACATACAACACATTTTACAATCTGTAAATACAACGCTTATATAAAATACAACTGCAAAGAGATTACAAATAGATAATTAGATATAAATCCTCCTACAACTTCAACTTAAAATAGTTCCCCATTCTAAAAAGAAAAATTAGTTTTAATTCCCCACTTACAATTTAAGTTAGACTTAAACTCCCCAAAAATCGTTAAAATACAAAAATACCCTTCAGTGGCTATAAATATTACAGTCCACACATCTAGTCTTCTCCACAGGTTTATGCGCCAAACACCGTTCCTTTTTTCCTACCATTTTAGCTTTCTTCTCAACCAAATCTAGTATATTGGAGTTGTGTCGTTTCTACAAAAAAAAAAAAAAAAAAGGAAGCAAAAATTGTCTTTCATAATCTTTCATCTTCTTCTACTATCATTAAAGTTTTATTGATTTCCATAAACAAATCTTGATCTTTTTTTCCCCAACTCATGACTTCATTTTCACGTGGGTCGAATTTTAGAAGAAAACCAGAACAACCATATTTGAAATGTCGGTTTGGTCCCAATACCAAGTGCAGTTACTTCATTGCATGTTGGGATTTATTACTCATGACTTCATTGCATGTTGGGATTTATTAAAGCCATCTTGGATTTGAAAAATATGGTATGTAAATGAAAAGGGAAAAGAAAACGAACAAAATGACAACTTGACATGGTTTGGAGGCAATGGAAATAAAAATTATAATATGTAAAAGAAAATAAATATCGTCAATATAGAGCTAAAAATTTGTCACACAATTTTTCCTTGAAAAAAAATTAGATAACTTTCTATTAAAAAGTAATTGTTCAAATTTAGTTTAATAGTTATTAAAGGTCCACAATAAAAATAATAGTATTGATGGTTCCAATGATTTGCTGAACTACATAATATATAACTATAAAAAAAAATGCAGCTTTTTCGACAGATTACTTTCTGTGGACCGTTGAAAAATTTGCAAAAACATGGTAGAATTTTGGTGAATATTCTAAAACATTAAAATATGACTTTTTTTTTTCTTTTTTTCACAAAACACCATTTAAGGCACATTTTAACCTAATTAACTGAAGAAGATGCAAGATTCGAAGTATTCGACTCAAGCTCATATGAATTGAGAGTCCCGTCTATCCTTAGTCACAGCGAAAGACGTATACTTTTTGAGCCTTTGCCCATAAAAAAAGAACTTGCCTTTATAGGCGGTACTTACAGAAATGAAGGCTGAAGTTGTCCTTACTAGAAAGCGTTTTTTGGTGGAATTTCGATGAAAAATTACGTCGAAAATTAAAAAAGTAAAAATATTAAAATTTGGATTTTTGGTAGAAAATTCTACTAATTTTTTTTAAAAAAAATAAAAATATGAATTTTTGAATTTCGACAAAAAATTGAATTTTAAAAAATAAAAATATTAATTTTTTGACTTTTGGCAAAAATGTTGCAGAAATTAAATTTTTGGCAAATTTTTTACCAAAATTTAAAAAATAAAAATATATTAATTTTTAAAATTCAACCGAAAATTTTAAAACAATAAAAAATATTGATTTTTAATTTTTAGTGAAAGTAAAAATATTTTGCAAATATTAAAGAAAAAGTAAAATTAACTTAATTTTTTAATGTGCTGTTATATCTAGGAAAAAAAGGTCTTAAAATAGCAATCCGTAAAATAACTTTTATTATAATAATCTCGTATAAATATGTATAGAGATTAATCAACATAGATACTAATTAATTATTAATTTTATAATAATTAAACCTTAATCAAAATTGTTGTATGCAACATATATAATTTTTGTGTATGAACATATGTGTATACATATATATATATATATAGATATATAAATCTGATTATTAACCCCTGGGTTTGCAAAAACTAAGCTAATTACACACGCATGCAGCACGTCTTTGTGTAGGTGCATGTGTAAGTTGCGGACCTTGGATTGTTTCCTAGGTGGCACAGTTGAGATCTATGACCGTTTGATATTTGTCAAAGTTTTTGGTGGAACAAACCCATCGAATTTTAAAAGCGGGGAGTATTTCTCCAACCGAATTTTTATATCAAAATCGTTAACTTCGAGCGGATATAAAGCACATGGATACAAGTTATGCCTTCGAATGAAAGACAATTTCGAATCCACTTTGTCTACGAACAAGTTATTAAGTAATGCAACTATGAATCTCATGGAGAGTTCGATCCTGGCTCAGGGTTAGCGTTGGCGGCATGCTTACTACATGTAAATTGGACGGAAATGTAAGCAATGGTTATGATAGGTTCGATAGAAAGGAAGGAATAGTGTGTATTTTTTGTTAGGGATTTCTCGAAAAAATCATCGCATATTCCTCTGATTCCTTATAAAAGATATTCAATCCATTAGAATACAAATTAAAGAAATTTCAGCAGTATTTGTTGAAAAATTTGCCAAAAATCTCACATTATTTTTTGTAATGTATATTAAATTTAACTGAGTAATAATGAATGATATAAATTTATTTTGATTAATATCCAGTAGCGCATAAATTTTAAGCATAATATATAATACCTTTGTAGTGCCTCGGTCCGAGGCAGCTAAACCCGAGCCAATCACTAAACAAACTGAATTGAAATTTTACATCATAAACACCGTCACCTTGAAATTTCAAACTTCACAATTAACAAAATTTTCCATTAAATAATATTTACAACAAATACAATAAGAATTCTTTTGGAACACCAATAACCTTTGCTGTCACATCAACCCCTATACTCCCTGATATTGCTTTCGAGCATCACTAATTGGTTTATAGCCTATCTTATGCAAAATACATTGGGCCAAAGAACAGAAAATGAAACAGATGTTGTAAGTCCTAACGACTTAGTGAGGAGAGCATACAGACCACTAACAAGAATATCTAAATTTCAACTAAATACGTAACCTTTTATAAAATAAATCAAACATAAAATTTGAATATTTCAATTATAATTAAATGCACTTAAAGCATTTCGATCAATTTATCACAAAATCATTTGATTTACGAAACAAATCATAATGTGTTATTTTCACCAAATTTCAAATTTGCAATCCACAGGAACACTTTGTACTAAATATTGGCAATTTCAAATTTCATAACAAAACTTATACAAAATGTCGGATAAAACATTTAATTGATTTGTCTCAACGCTATCCCATACCAGTTAAGAGGCCCCTCAAACATTAGAATTTTTGGTCTCAAATATCTGAAAGTAATATTTTCTTTCATGACCAATTATTCGATCTTTACAAAATAAATTGTGTGTTTAAAACTCAAATCTTATTACTCCACAATAGGTCACATCCAAACATAATATCACCTTGTTCCTTCGATTCTAGATGGTCAATCCAAACAAAATAGAATATAATAGCATGACCAGTTACATGCCAATCCAGCACCAACAGTAGCTAACCTACAACTACATTGGAGAATGGATCCCAATGGGTATTAGTTAGAAGACCAGCCACTGTCGGCCCAATATCGCCTAATCATCTTTTCGAAACTAGTTCTTGGAGCCAAACTATCCAAGGGCGTCCCCAAGGGTAACAGAACTTCTCTAGAGCGTCTTCAACGGTAACAAAGCATGACATATCAAAATGCCCAATAGTTTGTAATTTCAGATACATATCACATAACTTATTGCACCCTTCAAAGGTGTTAACAACAATCTAATCCATAACAAATATTCAACAATTCATAATCATTTGGGCATTTTCACAAAATCAAATTCAAAATCAAATATGCCTAGTGATTTTCGGTGTCACAAGTAGGATATTTAAAATATTAAATATTAAATATTTCATGACGGGATTACTCATAATACACGAAATCCTAAATTGAAGAAACTAATATTTGTCACAAATCAATAATTACTTCATATGTGCTCTTGGTCGGTCAAGAAAATCCCATAATAAAAAGTTTAAACCTTGCCTTTTATTCATGCTCATTGTAAAAATCTAGTCTGCAAATCCTCCTTGATCTCATTACCCATATGACCATATAATATTTAAATTAGCACAACTTATTTGATTGTACCAGTCATTTATACTGGCCATACATCAAATTCTCTCAATTAAATATTGTCTATTTCATTTCAAGGATATTATATATATATATATATATATATTATATTATATTATTTGGGTTTAATTTGACCAAATCACTTCCAAACTCTAATTTTCGCTCATCATCCATCCATCTGAATTAAGCCATAATACCCGATTATTTTACGAACTTGGCTTCACACATATCTTTCCCACTCATTTTGTCCAAAACCGATCAAAAATAACCAAAGAAATCGCCGGAAAATGGTCAATCCGCCAACACGCTCGCGTCGTTGCCGGCGAACCGCCGCCGCCGACCATCTTTTGGAAAGCTAAAACGACCGAAACGATCCTTATCTTATGGGTAACATATTTCTTGAATCAATTTCGTAGTTCACCAATGTTTTGAGGGTCAATTAAGATTTGTGTGTGCGTGAGTGTGCGTGTGAGGAAGAGACTGACGGGTTTTGGGGAGAATGGAAAACAAGAAATTCCATTTCAATCACAATGTTTCGAAATATTTCAAGTTGACCCCAAATATTTTGAACCGCCTCCAATTGAACCCCCAAATACTTGTGCTATCTTCAAATGAACCCTATTTTCTTCAATTAATTCCCTTACCCTCCTTTTGTTTTTAGAATTTTGGTAAGAATTTTTTTTTTATTTTTTTTCATTTTTCTCTCATTTTTCCTCATCAAAATTGTTGTTCCAAACAGAGTTTTAAGTTTCATTTCTTATGAAATAGCCCTGGACATATGAACTTCGGAGTAATAAACTCTTCTGTGCCTTTCAATTAAGTCCTCCAATTCTCAAAATATAATACGGACATCAATTCCTTTTTTTTTTTTTTATAATTATTCCCCAATAATCACAATCCAATTTATTCTAATACAAACTTTAGGGGTGTTACAACATTATTATTATTATTATTATTATTATTATTTGTGTGTGTGTGTGTGTGTTATGTTTTTTTCTCCTCCCCCCACCCGGGACAAAAAAAGAAGAATAAACGCATGCAAATACGTAAATAAAAACACACACTTAGAAATTGATTCCTTAAATTTAATTCAATCTCAAAATTGATCACATATTAGGGTATCCCAAAAAACGAGAATTCATTTATGTTAAAAAATGTCAGCGAAGACCGCCGGAGACGCGCGTTGGCAGTGGCGATTTCACCTCCTTTGACTGTCTTCTCTCTGATTTTATTTCACATAAATGAATTCCTCATTTTATGGGGTATTTGAATATTTGATCAATCCCAATGTTGAATAAGGTCTGAATGATTAGTTTCTTAGTGTCTATTTTGATTTTTTTTTTTTTCCGTTTTTGAATTTTGCCGGGGGCGTGGAGGAACTTTTGCCTCCAGAAATCGCCTGCAGGCCCAACAATTTTTTGATATTCAATTACATTTCATAATGCATACAAAAAGAAACCTACAATATACAGTGATTCAAAACCCGATAAAAAAATATGACTCGATTAACTGTTAAAAAATTTAAAATTTTAAAATCAAATAAGTAATAAAAAAATTATTTCTTATGTAAAAAATAAATTTTAAATAAGTAGAAAATTATTTTATAATATGTATAAAAACTATACATTATGTTTTGAAAAAAATTACTTTGAAAATTATAAAAAGTGTATTATAAGTTGTAATAGTTTGAATATTGCATTCTATTTAAAAATCTTCATGAACATCATATATGTAAGGTTGCTAATGTAATAAAAAGTCTTATTAAAGTTTAAATTCGGATCTTTAACAGATCGGACTATTTGATTCCAAATTCAACCCATTTATTTCGTATTACGGATATTTGCTATCGGATCTGACCCATTGAATATTTTAATCGATCTAATATGCTAAAATTTGGATTCAATTCGGATCTGATTCGGATTAAAATCTGCTGCATTGGCAGCCCTACTTTGATCAATTTTCAACAAAAACGTGAGAGTACAGATTTAGAAAAAAATTCTTAAGCCCAATTAGAAAAATAACTTTTCGTCAGGCTTTTAGGCCCGGTTTGATTTTGTTCCCAGCTAGGGCTGTCAATGGATCGGATCTGGAGCAAATCAGTGCAATCCGGATCCGAATCCGATTACAAGGATCGACTACCGAATCCGACCCGAAATCCTATAGGATCTTTAGTCTTTATTCCGAATCCGAATCCGAATCCGGAATAAATCCGAGATCCGATAAAAAAATCCGATCTGATCCGATATGACAAAAAATTTTTATGCTTAAACCAAAAAATGAATAATAAAAAATTCTTTAATATATAAATATATAAACGTGTAAAAATGTATTATATATATAAGAGATCTTTAATAATTATGCACCATATTTAATTTTTCATTTAATGATAATATATATTTAGAATTATATATAAGTACGTTTATGTATAATATGTTTAGTAAAGATCTCTAATAACTATAGAGATTATTAGTTGTTCATTTAATGATAGTATATAATAGATATCTCTAATAACATATCCTATATGTGTATATATATGGTGTATGTAATAGAGATCTTTAATATATAGACTAATTAATTAGTATTCTATAAAAAAAATGCCTCTTTATGTTAAAAATAAAATTAAATAATGTAGAAAAATATTTTAGAATATGTATAAAAACTATATAATGTTTTGTTAATGTAAAGAATATATGTAAATATTATGTATTTAGGAAATATATTATAAGTATAATCTTATATTGATTAGGATTCCTAGATTGATTAGGGTTTATTCTTTCATTTTTGGTTAGCATTGTACTTGAATATATATGACGTTATTAGAGTGAATAAGATATGATAATTTTCTCTCCCAAACTACATGGTATCAGAGCTAAACCTAAAAGAATAGAACTAGGGTTTCGTGGGTCACCCCCTTATAGTGGTTTTTGGTTCTCACCTCCAACACGGGGAGGACCGCCGACCTAAGATCGGCCTGTCCGCAAAGTTCGGCGACCAGAAGCGGCGCGTGTGTGACACACGCGCCGAAGGAAATTTTCGGCAGTCCCGTCACGCGCCGGCGCGTGCGTGGCCGGAAAATTTTTCGGCCAGTTTCGTTGGCATCGTCTCTCAATTTCCAGAGGTCTGAAGTGTGCTGCGGGTCGTTTTGACGTGATTTTCTGGTGTTGCGTTACTGTAGCGGCTGTTCGCGTACTGTAGCTACTATTACTGCTGCCCTGTTTCCTGCTCCTGTTACTGTAGCAGTCCACCTGTTTCCTGCTGCCCTGTTTCTTGCTGTCCCTTTTAGCACAATGGAAGAGAATAAAACTACGATTACAGACGTGGTCCCGGTGATGAACAAAATTACTGAACACAAACTTAACGGGTCAAATTATTTGGACTGGAGTAAGACAATCCGGATTTATTTACGAAGTATTGACAAAGACGATCATCTCACAGAAAGTCCACCTACGGATGATACAAAGAAGGCGTGGCTTAGAGATGATGCCCGATTATTCTTACAAATACGGAATTCTATCGACAATGAGGTAATTGGATTGATTAATCACTGTGAGTATGTTAAGGAGTTGATGGAGTATTTAGATTTTTTATATTCTGGGAAAGGGAATATTTCTCGAATGTATGCCGTTTGTAAATCGTTTTACCGGACAGAGAAACATGAAAAATCCTTAACGGCTTATTTCATGGAGTTTAAAAGAATTTATGAAGAATTGAATGTTTTGTTGCCGTTTAGTACTGACATCAAGGTTCAACAAACTCAAAGGGAGCAAATGGCTATTATGAGTTTCTTAGCAGGACTTTCCTTAGAATTTGAAGCTGCTAAATCTCAAATTCTTTCAAGTTCAGAGATTTCCTCCTTACATGATGTTTTTACTAGACTGCTACGTATTGAAGATACCCCCTCTCCTCAACCTAGCAATGCCTTTGTGAGTCGAAATAACATTGGTCGACAATATAATAGAGATGGTAGTAGAGAACGAGGAGGAAACAATGGATCTAATAATCCAACATTAGGAGGTGTTATATGTTTTAATTGTGGTGAGCCAGGTCACACAAAGCGTTTTTGTAGACGGTGGGGTAAACAGTTTCAAAAGAATCGGTCAGCGAATGTTGCGACAAGCTCACCCTCTGAGAAGATCCCAGATACAGTGACATCATCTGAGAAAACCATGCTTGTCTCTGCTGATGAGTTTGCCAAGTTCTCTCGTTATCAAGAGTCATTGAAGGCATCATTTACTCCTATCACTGCTATTGCCGAAACAGGTAAACTCAATACGTGTCTTATTTCCTCCTCGTCAAAATGGGTCATTGACTCTGGTACAACAGACCATATGACAGGTAATCCTAGTCTTTTTTCTACTTTTGAGTCACGTTCATCGTCTTCGAGCGTTACTTTAGCAGATGGGTCAAAATCTCATGTCCTTGGGTCAGGCACTATTCACCCTACCCCTTCAATTTCCCTATCATCTGTTTTGAGTATACCAAACTTCTCTTTTAATCTAATCTCTGTAAGTAAATTGACTCGTGCCTTAAATTGTTGTATCTCATTCTTTCCTGACTATTGTGTATTTCAGGATCTTATGACGAAGCAGACTATTGGTAGAGGATTTGAATCTGGAGGTCTCTACATTCTGGAAACTCAAGTACCTAAAGCCATTGCTTGTTCCAGTGTTTTAACTCCATTTGAGGCACATTGTCGATTAGGTCATCCGTCTCTACTACTATTGAAGAAGTTGTGTCCTCAATTCCAAAGTATAGGTTCATTAGACTGTGAGTCGTGTCAGTTTGCGAAACATCATCGCACTTCATTAAGTCCTAGGGTCAATAAACGAGCTAATTCTCCTTTTGAGTTGGTTCATTCTGATATTTGGGGTCCATGTCCTATCGTGTCCAAAACTGGATTTAGATATTTTGTTACTTTTGTGGATGATTTTTCTCGAGTTACTTGGTTATACTTTATGAAGAATCGTTCTGAATTGTTCTCTCACTTTTCTGCCTTGTGCTGAAATACGAACCCAATTTAATGTTTCTGTGCAAACTTTGAGAAGTGATAATGCTCAAGAGTACTTTTCGAAAACTTTTCAAACTTATATGATTCAGAATGGAATTCTTCATCAATCTTCATGTGTTGATACTCCATCTCAAAATGGAGTAGCTGAGAGAAAGAATAGACATCTTCTTGAGACAGCTCGAGCTCTTTTATTTCAAATGAAAGTTCCTAAACAATTTTGGGCTGATGCTGTTTCGACAGCTTGTTTTTTTACTAATCGCATGCCATCAACTGTTCTTAATGGCGAGATTCCATATACTGTCCTCTTTCCTACCAAGTCTTTGTTTCCTATAGAACCTAGAATATTTGGTAGCACATGTTTTGTTCGTGATGTCCGTCCCCATATCACAAAGTTGGATCCGAAGTCTTTAAAATGTGTGTTCTTGGGATACTCTCGTCTTCAAAAAGGATATAGGTGTTATTGTCCCAGTCTTAGTCGATATATTGTGTCTACTGATGTCACTTTTTTAGAAAACACTCCGTTTTTTCCCATGTCTACTAGTTATAGGAGTCAGGGGGAGGAAGATGATTTGTTAGTCTATACTATAACAACAGCCTCTGAACATCCACTAGTAGCTCCAACACCTGTGGCTTCTGTTTCTAGTAACCCACCTATCGTTCATGTGTACTCGAGAAGACAAGAGCCTCCGGATACACGTCCTATACCAGGTCCTTCGACATCAGATCCTGATACAAATGATCTTGATTTGCCTATTGCTCTTCGAAAAGGTAAACGCCAGTGCACTTATCCCATTTCTTCCTTTGTCTCTTATGATCATTTGTCACCTTCTTCCTGTTCATTCATTGCTTCTCTAGATTCTGTCTCTGTTCCTAAAACTGTTCGGGAAGCCTTGTCTCATCCTGGTTGGCGCAATGCTATGATAGAAGAAATGAATGCCCTCGATGACAATGGTACTTGGGAGTTGGTTGATTTGCCTGATAGGAAGAAAGCTATTGGATGCAAATGGGTATTTGCAGTGAAAATGAATCCGGATGGATCAGTGGCTCGCCTTAAAGCACGATTGGTGGCTAAGGGATATGCTCAAACCTATGGTGTGGATTATTCTGATACTTTCTCACTAGTTGCTAAATTGACTTCTGTTCGATTATTTATTTCTATGGCAGCTACTTATAATTGGCCTCTTCACCAGTTGGATATCAAAAATGCTTTCTTACATGGTGATCTTCAGGAAGAAGTATATATGGAGCAACCGCCTGGGTTTGTTGCTCAGGGGGAGTATGGGAAAGTTTGTCGGCTTCGAAAATCTTTGTATGGTTTAAAGCAAAGTCCTCGAGCTTGGTTTGGAAAATTTAGTGAAAGTGTTCAACGATTTGGGTTGAACAAGAGTAAGTGTGATCACTTTGTGTTCTATAAGCATTCTGCAGCTGGCATCATTCTTCTTGTGGTGTATGTAGATGATATTGTCATTACTGGGAGTGATGATGAAGGAATTTCATCTCTAAAGTCCTTCTTACATACCCAGTTCCACACGAAGGATTTGGGAAAATTGACTTATTTTTTAGGAGTAGAAGTTACTAGGAGCAAGAAAGGTATTTACTGATCTCAAAGGAAATACGTATTAGATTTGTTGGCAGAGACGGGGAAGTTAGGTGCTAATCCATGCAGTACGCCAATTACTCCTAATTTGCAGCTTGCAAAAGACGATGGCGAGTTGTTTGAAGATCCTGAGAAATATAGGAGACTTGTTGGGAAGTTGAATTATCTTACCGTAACTCGTCCTGATATTGCTTATTCCGTTAGTGTTGTTAGTCAGTTTATGACTGCACCTACAGTTAATCATTGGGCTGCCTTGGAACAGATTTTGTGTTATTTAAAAGATGCTCCTGGACGTGGTATATTGTATGGAAATCATGGACACTCTAGCATTGAGTGTTTCTCAGATGCAGACTGGGCAGGTTCTAAGAGTGATAGAAGATCTACAACTGGTTATTGTGTATTTGTTGGAGGAAATTTAGTTTCATGGAAAAGTAAGAAGCAGAATGTGGTATCCAGGTCAAGTGCAGAATCAGAATATAGAGCTATGGCACAATCTGTGTGTGAAGTTATGTGGATATATCAACTCTTGAATGAAGTTGGTGTTAAGGTTTCATTGCCAGCAAAGTTGTGGTGCGATAATCAAGCTGCTCTTTATATTGCCTCTAATCCAGTGTTTCACGAACGAACTAAACATATTGAAATAGATTGTCACTTCGTTCGTGAGAAAATTCAAGAAAATTTGATCTCAACGGGATATATCAAGACTGGGGAGCAACTAGGAGATATATTCACAAAAGGTCTAATGGGGGTTCGAATTGATTATATATGTAACAAGTTGGGCATGATTAACATCTATGCTCCAACTTGAGGGGGAGTGTAAAGAATATATGTAAATATTATGTATTTAGGAAATATATTATAAGTATAATCCTATATTGATTAGGATTCCTAGATTGATTAGGGTTTATTCTTTCATTTTTGGTTAGCATTGTACTTGAATATATATGGCGTTATTAGAGTGAATAAGATATGATAATTTTCTCTCCCAAACTACAGTTAAAAAAAAAGTACCTTAAAAATTAATAAATAATATATTATTAATTACAATGACATATACATTACATTGAAGTATCTTTATTACTATTATTTTATATATAATGTATAAATTTAATAAAATATAATATAAAAATTCGGATTCGGATTTTTAACGGATCGGACTCATTGAATCCAAATCCAACCCATTTATTTCGGATTACGGATATTTGCTATCGGATCTGACCCATCGAATATTTTAATCGATCGAATATACTAAAATTCGGATCGGATTCGGATTAAAATCCGCTCCATTGACAGCCCTATTCCCAGCCACCTCTTTTTTTTTTCTCTTAATGTTCAACATATATAATCAAGTTTTATATAGTTATACTTCGTTTTCGTGTGTGATTGGAAATATAATTGGACTGTTTAGGTAAAAATATTGACCTATAAATGTATTTATTTTTTATTTTCTAGGAAGAATCTCATTTTTGGTTCCGTAACTCAACTTTTATTCAATTTATATCCCGTTTGTCATACTTGTGTTACATCAAGCTCAATAACTTTTTTAAAAAATAAAATTTCAATTCAAGTCATTTTGCAAATTTTATATTTTAAGGGTGTAAGTTGCAATCATTCCATTTTTCATACAAACCGTTAGATCTATTTTCAATAAACATTAATGGATTGAGTTTACTTTTAAATATAAGACAACACACTTTATAAATATATATGCATTTCCCTTTACTCCCCCCCCCCCACCCCCCCCCCCCCCTCCAATTCAGAAAATAAAGATATAATGTAAAAACAATCACATACATAATGCATGCACACACTTCTAAATTGAGCATTAAAACTACATTGAATGTCAATACTAAAAAAAAAAAATTGAGATTTTTGGCTGAATTTATTTTACGGAAAATTCCATTGAAAATTTCGACAAAATTTTGATGGAGATTTTTAAAAAATTATTTTTCTTAATTTTTTGTCAGAATTTCCACCAATTTTTTTTTAAAAAAAAATTAATTTTTCAATTTTCGGTGGAAATTCCGCCAAAAATAAAAAAGATATTAATTTTTAAATTTTCGAGGGATTTTCGATGGAAAACTCTATCAAAAATTTTAAAAAATATTAATAAATATTAAATTTTTAATTTTTAATGGAATTTTGGGCCTAAAAATTATTAAAATAATAATAAATATATTTTTTTAATTTCAATAGAATTTCCTATTGAAATTATGCCTTGAAAATTAAAAAACATTAATTTTATAATAATAAAACCTTAACTGAAATTGTTGTATGCTACGTTTATAATATTTGTGTATACACATCTCTCTCTCTCTCTATATATATATATAATATTGGGGAAACGTTTATACAAACCTTATTATTATTATTATTATTATTATTTGAATATATCGATACTTCAAAACTTAATAAATTGATAATATCAAAAATATATGTTTAGCATAAAAAAAAAAGACAGGACCAAAGAATAATAATGGTCTAGTGGCAAAAGACCCCTTAGCTATTGTACGTGATGAGGGTTTGAAACCTTGTGTTTGTAAGAAATATGGTGTAATTACGCATGCAGTGTAGTGCACATATGTCGAGGGGCCTGTTTGAGGCAGAGAACTGGGTTCGATTCTTGAGTGATGTAGGTTGGGATAATATTTCAGTTAAAAAAAATTAAAATAATTTAAATAGCGATTAAAAATCCACCAAATTTAAAAAGTGATGAACATTTATTTGACGGAATTGTTCGGCAGAAGAAGTTCAGCCGAAAGAGGCATCATGTGCCGAAAATCACATTATTTCTTGTTCTCACAGGAGAGCCAAATATGGTGTGCCATTCTGTTAATTATTTTAACTATCCTCTACATACCAAATGTGGCCCATCTTCTTGTAGTGTGAGAGCCAAATATGGCACTCTGTTAATTATTTTAACTATCCTCTACATGCCAAATGTGGCCCATCTTCTTGTAGTGTGAGAACCAAATATGGTGTGTCACTCTGTTAATTTTCTTAACTATCTCCTACATACCAAATGTGGCGAGAACTCTGTTAATTTTCTTAACTATCTCCTACATATCAAATGTGGCGAGATTTTTAATTGTTTGAGCAATCTACACCTCATGAGATAGTTTTTAAAGTTAAATTAGACCCCATCCCATAATATTTATATATGATACCTAAACAGAATAGGTCGTGCGTTATTACTGAATTTTCTACTATACTATTTTACACTTCAAGTTGTTTCCCGCTACATTTGGGTTTAGGAGTAAAGCACTACACAAAAAAAGAAGAGGATTTAGGCACGGATTTTGATTAAAAATCCGTGGCTAAGCGGTTAGCCACAAATTTTTGTTCTTGGCTAAAAGTGGAATGGCTAACATTTAGCCACCAATTTTCTGTAGCTACCATTGTTAAAAATAGTAGCAATTGTACATTTACACAAAAAAAAAATAAAAATCACTAATTTGATAAGCTACTTGAAGAACGAATAACTAATTCAATAAAATAATTCAATATATTAGTAAAAAAAAATCACTAATTTGATTTTACATAAAAGGATAATAAAATCAGTAATTTAAAATTATTGAAATAATAAATAAATATTCGGCCACCAATTTAGCCACAGATTTTTCGCACTTAAAGTTGTGGTTGGAATTAACTAAGGAAAATCCGTAGCTATTTGTAGCTAAACCCAGCTACAGATTTAGCTACGGAAAATTGGTGGCTAAATTGACGCCAAATTTCGCACAAATTTAGCCACCAAATTTGGTTACAGATTTTTTTTGGCTAATCGGTGGATATGTTTTCGTGGCTTTTTTTAAATCCGTGGCTAAATACCACTTTTCTTGTAGTGAACAGGCACATGAGATCATCTATTTCAAATTGTATTTCATTTCCTATTCCAATACATGAATATACGTTAAATGTAAATATTTGGAATAGAGAATCCTATCCGGTGAGGGGGGCGTGTCAACTAGCTTAACTATCTCCTACATACCAAATGTGATGAGGTTTATAATGATTTGGGCAATTCTTATCTAATGAGTTAGCTTTTGAAATTAAGTTGCACCCAAAGTTATAATATTTTTACACACTCTATCTGTGCTATGGAGTATTTTTAATATAAACGTGCGTTCAAATTCTAAGGGCTATTTTTTTTCTTTTTTTTTCCCTGAATAACAAAAAGTTAATTAGTTTTCAAATTAGACGTTCGAAAATTTTCATCCAGATAAATTTCCATACTTCTAACTACTTTCTTTTGTAGAAACCACAACTAAAAAAAATTTATTGGTCCTAATTAAAATTCAAAATAGCATGCAATAATATAATACCTTGTTGCCGCATCGACTAACATTTACACCAGAAATTCAATTGACTAGACAATCTACTTTTTCTTTTTTTTCGCACAAAAACATATTCCTCTTGCAAGGAGAACACCTATTAATGCTGACACTAAAAATTAAGAGTCAAAATCAAGCAACAGATTACATTGCAGAGTTTAATTACATTCACATTCACATACAAATTTGCATTGATATATAGTCAAAATCAAGCAACAGAATCACACTACAGATTTTAATTATCAAACATACAAATTTGCACGTTATATTCATATAAACATCATGTTACACGAATTTAAGACCCCACAAGTCCAGCTCGAATGCTGACCCTGATTTATCCATTAAAATCATCTTCAGAGCTTGTAATAATCCAGAGCACGATAATTATCCAGGCCAGTCGTCAGAAATTTGAGTATGTGTTCACTCAATGCAACATTTTTGTAAATGGCAGGATTTTGTTCTGATATGAGCTCTTCAATGGGGCCATAAACCTTAGCCCCATTCTTGAGAGGTCCAGAGAAGAAACAGGCCACAGATATCCTCGGTCCGATGATGCTCGCTGTTGCTCTATGCTCGTTACTCCTGAATTTCCCGTTTGATACTAACTAAGATGACAAATTAACAGCGAGAAGAAAAATTACTAATACTTTATATCCAGTGATGGAGCCAAAATTTTTACTCAGAGGTGTGAATTTAAACTATATACCTGGAGAAGAGCCCCGATGTTTATTACTAAAGCTCCTGGAATGGGTTGAATATCAATCCATTGGCCCTCATACAGAACCTGGAGGCCGCTGGTGATTTGGTTTTGGAGAAGAACAGTGAGGAATCCAGCATCAGAGTGTTTGGTTGTGCCGATAGCCAGTTGGGGCTCAGGGCATGCCGGATAATAGTGACCGACGAGGCGGTGCCCCTCGGAGCATTCCATGTTTTTCAGGTGATCAGTTTTCAGTCCAAGGGCCTCAGACAACAGCCCAAACAGAGTGTTTCCCAATATCTCCACATGTTTTGAGTACTCCACAGCTGACTCCCTGTGCAGAAACTTGCTTATAAATGAAGATATTGATAGAAAATGGGGAGTTCTACCGATTCTACGAAAAATCTTTGTCTCAATTTCATTCTGCAGTCTATCGTTATTTATTGCTGATATTGTTGGTGTAATTTTATCAAAAATAAATTAAATTTAGATTTCAAGCCCCAATTGTTTCTATAGCGCTCCAACAAATACTGATAATCATGCGTGTGATTTTCTTGGGTTAGTCAAATATTTTATCAGCATACATAAAAGAACTGAATCGCACATCCCCATCTTGTGTATTGTAACCAGGTTTTCAATTCATAATTTTCATTTCTCAGATCTGTATTTGTTCTCTGTATGGCATTGATCGACTTGATATTGGCCCTTCATATATATTTTACTTCAATACTAATACGGAATATTTGACACGTGTTCATGTTGAGATGCCGTCACTCGAGGACGGTCTCCTCACCCGTTGACCCCTCGTCTCGCGGAATGCTTACTTCGAGCAGGAAGTACATACCGTACCCTGATACTATCATTTCTGACATACGCAACTCCGTCTTGCAGAAGATCACCTACTCTACAACCACCCTAGCATGGTGGCCATGTCCCTTTTGTACCATTGGTCATTTTGTCCTAGGTGCTCTTAGGCCCTCCTAGTCATTCCTAATTCCAAGTTTAGGTGGGATCTCCCTTCACCTATAAATACTCTTGTGAAATTCTCCAAAAAGGTAACTCATCTTTTACATATCGAAACTCTGCTTAATTTTCCACAAAATTTCTTATATTCTCAAACATTTTATTGACTTAAGTATTGAAGGGTCTTCGTCGAATATAATTCCAACTAGACTTACGTGTTTTTCATCCTAATAGGACAAGAAGCACTAGCAAGACCGTCGAGTCGTCGTTCCATGTCATCTTCGAAGAGCAGCTCGAAGATTCGACCCCCTCATTTTTTGGCACTAGAGGAAGGGCTCTCTTGCCAAACGCTAGAGCAACAATGGTGAACACCCGACGCACTACACTTGATGGGCCATCTTACTTCTATGAACAACCAAAAGACATCCATGAACCCTACGGCGAAGTCCAAAGCCGTGATCGAGGAGAGGATCCTCCTGTTCCTTTTGGAGGGGCCCCTTCTCTTCAAAACTTTTTCGCCATGATGCAAGAGCAGCTTGCCATGCTCTTAAACGAAATACTCACAGGACACGGGCCTCAAAACCCAAATAGAAGCCGGTCCTTGCCCGCATTGTACCATACGTACGTCGTCGTACGTGATGTCTCCGTGGCCGCACGAATGGCCGAAGGCCCTTCTCGCCCCCGCGAGAGGGTAGTTCAAAACCCTCCTCTCCCAAAGGAGGTCGCTGAGTCTCAAGACCAAATCTCATGCTCCAATTATGGTGGCCTTCACCATTCGCGCCCCAAGTAGAAATCCAAATATGTTCCCTAGGATTTGAGAAATGATATGGAGGAGATGTCCCCGCAAATCTCAAAATACAGCACAAGATTGATGAGTTAAGAAGGTGTGAAGGCGCCAACCAGTTGTCATCTAGCTCTTCCAGTAGCTAGACGACATAAACCGTCAACTGAATGAGATGGCCGTGGGCTCGAATTAGGTTGGGCTCATCTAGCCCGGACGCTGCCACCGATATAACAACACGGATCCTTTTTGTCTCAAGTTGTGCAATGCCTGGGCTGCTCCAGGATACAAAATCCCCGCCAACCTGCCACGATATGACGGGGAGTCCGACCCCAATGAGCACTTGGTCTAAATTAATCCTATTATGCGGGTCCACAACATCGGCGATGACTTTGCTGGCAAGCTCTTAGTCACCACCTTATAAGGGGTGGCTTCCTCTTGGTACATTTGCCAACCCTAGCATCGATTGACAAGTTCGATGAATTTGCCAGAAGTTTGTCAATCATTTCCATCCTCAAACTTTGGCCAAGTTGCCACTCGACTATCTCCACAAGATCAAGCAGAAGGAAAGCGAGTCTTTAAGAGCCTTTTTTATGAGATTCAACATGGAGCTGGTCAAGGTTGAGAACGTCTAGATTAACACTCAGAAACAGAGATTGTGTGAAACACATCACCCGTAAACAGCCTCAGATACAAGCCAAAATAATGAGTATTGCCCAATAATACATGAATATCGAGAACATACTCTCTTGTTCATCCTCAAAAAAAAAAGAAGATGAAGATTAGGGCAGGAAGGGCCAATGCGACTTCCCCACCTGGTGTTGCCCTGGAAAGAAATTTACACCACTTTGAACTCCAACTATTCCACTCTCCTTCGTTGACCTAAGATAATGGTTCAAAAGGAAGGTGTTAAGAAAAGAAACAAGTATAGTGCTTTCCATCCCCAGCATGGGAACCATGATACTGAAGGTTACTTAACTTCAAAGCACGAGATCTATCGCCTCATCAACAATGGGCATCCCGATGTCCAAAAATTTGTCAAGAAAGAAGGTAAGACAAGCAAAGGCAGTATCAATAAGGAAAATCATTCACTCACGTTGGAAAGCGGCAGCTTTGGGTCCCCAAGCTAGGGCCCTCCAAAAGCGTAACCCTACAAACAGCCCACCTTCAATTAGAACTTGCCTACGAGGGGCGTCATCACCACCATCACCAAAGGCCCTGTTGGGGGAGGGGGGAAGCTCTAGAGGTATGAGGAAGATGATTGAAAGAAGGTTGAGGCAATGTTCAAAGAAGGTCGAAAGAGGCTGCAGAACTCTGGCCTTGAGATTCATGTCATTAGAGGAAACGACATAACCTTTAGTGTCGCCAACCTATCACACATCTAATACCTAGAAGGGATCGAGGAGTCCCTTGATTATCCAGCCAAATGCACCTTCGGGGTTTGAGAAGGCAAGTTTCTCGGATGCATGGTCAACGATCGAGGAATCAAGGCCAATTATGCCAAATTCCAAGCGGTCCTCGAGATTTATGCTCCAAAATTTGTGAAGTAGGGCCCTCAACAGGCTCATAACTCGATCAGCTGATCGGAGCTTACCTTTCTTCAAAGCTCTCAGAAAGATTAAGAACTTTGTCTAGTTCGAAGAGCGCAACCAAGCCCTCATCTATCATAAAGAATATCTATCATTACCCCCTTGTTGTCCAAACCGACTCCGGGTGAGCTACTTTACATATATCGTGCCATCTCAGCCAAAGCATTCAGCTCAGTCCTCGTCACCATGGTCGATGGGAAGCATCAACCAATTTATTATCTGAACAAGCTGCTGCAAGAACCTAAGAAGAACTATCTTCTCATCAAAAAATTTGCGTTGGCCTTGGTGAATTCGGCCAAGAAGCTATGCCAATACTTCCAGGCGCACTCCATCGTGGTTCTCACCAATAAACCACTCAAACAGGTCCTATCGCCCTAAGTATCCGAAAGGTTAACCAAGTGGGTGGTCAAATTAGGAGAATTTGTGCTGAAAGGTAGTCGAGGACATATCCGAAAAGTATTCGAGAATGATAATTCATACCTAAGTCATCATAGACTTCCTCCTTAAGATCGCCCGTGAGGAAGAACTCATCACGAACCTAAGCTGGACTCTTATGGTCTACGGATTCTTGACCTCCTCGGAGGAGGGGCAAGAGTCAACTTACACGATAATGATGGCCAAGAGCTTGATTTTGCAATCAAGTTGAATTATCCCTGAACAAACAATGAGGCCAAGTACGAGGCCTTAATTGTTGGAATAAAGATGGTTGTGGAGGTAGGTGTAGTGGATTTGGTTGCCCTCGCCGATTCACAACTGGTGGTAGAGCATTTCGATGGCTCATTTGAGACCAAAAGGGCGTCGATGAAAAAGTGCCTCGAAGAGGTAAAAAAACTGAGTAGGGAATTCAGAACCTTCACGCTCCAATAGTTTTCTCGATTAGAAAATGCGTGTTGATTCTTTGTCTAAGTTAGCCAGTTCTCTTAGAGGAACTCGGGAGAGTAAAACACACTCTTGGTTTCCTCCAACCCTACGATCGATCTCCCTGGTCAACCAACTATAAGAATAATACCCATCAAACAAATGCCGAGCTAACGACCTATTTAAAATGAGGGAATCTTTCCCAGCAAGCCCTTAAAGTGAGGCAAGTGAGGTACCAAGCCTCTAAATACACCCTAGATCTTTTTTGGAAGTCTTTCCTAGGTCCCCCGAGTAGATGTTTGACAGACCACCAAGCTCGAAAAATTCTCAAGAAGGTACGCACAGAATGCTACAGGAACCACAATGGTACCAAATCCCTAGCAAGGAAGATCACTCGAGTATGATACTTTTGGTCTTCTTTGGTGAAGGATTGCACTGATTTTGTCATGAAGTGCTCGGAATTCCAAAAATAATCCAATCTTTCTTATCGATCGAAAACCCCAATGACCAATGTGGAGATATCGTGGCTTTTTGACTAGTGGGGGATTGATATCCTTTATTTGTTTCTGCTGTCCTCGGGGCAAAAGAAGTTTATCATAGTCACATTCGAGTACTTCACCAAATGGCCAAGGCCAAAACGGTGCCCAAGATCACAAACGTTGTCATCATTGGCTTCCATTGGAGAAAATATGGTAAATAGGTTTGGACTTCCTTAAGTCCTTATTTCCAATAACATGACTCAATTTCAGAGTGAAAAAATACAAGATTGGTATCAGAGCTTGAGGATCGTGCAACATTTCACATCTGTGGGAAACCCGCTAGCCAACGACTAGGTCGAAGTCACTAATCAAACTATTATCCATGTGCTAAAGACAATAGTTGAGCAAAGCCAAAGCAGTTGGGCAAACGAGTTGCTAGGGATGCTTTGCGCTTATCGAATCTCTGCTCGGGCGGCGACGGGTGAAACTCCTTTTACCCTCGTCTACAGATCAAATGTGGTTATTCCTACAGAGGTCCTGTACAAAACGGTATGCGTGGCCCATTACAATGAAACCGCCAACAAGAAAGCATGCTCTCTCGAGCTCGATTTTCTTAATGAAAAATGCCACACTACATGGAAGTGCATGGAGAATATTTGAGCAACCACAGCTCGATCATATAATCACCCTATTATTCCTCAGAACTTTTAGATTGGGGACCTGATCCTCAAGAAAGTGGAAGTTTTCAAACACATAGGGAAACTCGATCCCAGTTGGGAATGACCCTACCGTGTTGCCAAAATCTCCAAGCACAACTCCTATCGCCTTGAGGATTTTCAAGAGAAAAAGCTTCCTCGATCATGGAACACAATAAATCTGAAGAGGTGTTACGTTTGAGGATAAAAGGTAACAATGGGTTCGAACTCTCCCTCTATTATCACATTGTAATCCTCGATTCATGAACTTCAACGAGAGTGCCATACTTTTCTCAAAAACTTTGTGCATATAAATCACTTATCTTTTTGTACGATTTGTTTGTATGTGGTCACAATGTGCATATAAAAATTTTTCATTGCATAATACAAAAATGTTTACAATGAATTTTTCTTCTTCAAAATACCCCTCTTCGAGCCCCAGGCTTGGCCAGATATGTTATTTCATTACAAATAGAAAATTAGAAAAGACTATAACATTTTGCATTGGGGTGGACTGGGGGGAATAGGTCAGCTAAGCTTCAAGAAGCCCAAGAAAGTAGTGCTACCAGATGCGTTTTTTCTATTGCCTCCGGGCGAAACTCTTCCTAGCCTCTTAGCCTACCCTCTCTGCCGTCTTCTTGGTGTTATCACTCACCACAACACACTCGAGTTCTACCAGGGAGCTATCCTCGGCATCAGCGCCCTCAAGGACCTCTTGTTGGCTACACTCCTTGTCGGCCCTTTGGCCTTGCTCGACCTCTTAGCCAACCGCCTCTATGGGGCGAGCTTCATCAACTCTCTCCACAGGACCAACCCTTTGTTCGAAGGCCACGATAGCCATCCTCTCCTCGGGCTCTTGCCAGACGCTAATATCGGAGACATCTAGAGCATTCGTGGCCTCGTTTACCTGATAGACTTGGCCTTCGACGATGGGCACTACTCATGCAAACTCCTTGCCTTCGATGCATGGAAGCAAGAGTAATTGTTTGTGACGTCTAATTTGCTCGTCCTTGAAACCATCCTTGTTCAAAGTCTGCTGGATGACTTTCTTAAATTTTTCGACCAGGTCCCAACAGCCTTTCGTCATACTAACATACTCAATTACGTGCCCGTTCACAAAGTGCCAAACGATGTCCTCCCGACCTTGGGCTGGTTGTTCATGACTTCCAAACTTTCCAATTTCTCATTAGCCAACTCCTGTATAAGCTTCTTATTTTCTTTCTCAATGGTGGCCTTCTCTTCCTAAAGTTTTTGGAGTTCCACCCGGTGCTCTTTCATTTGCTTGACCATGTCCTTGATCCAGGCCGCTTGCTCGTCCAGGGACTTAGCCTGATTTTAGTTCACAGTGATTTGCTTGGTCAAGTCTTCCTGGAGGGTGGTAACCGTGCCTGGGTAGTCTGTTAGGTCTTACTCGAGGTCTTGGAGGCGGTTGTGATAATGCATCATTTGATGGATGGTGTGGAAGCCCAACTAGGCTATCCCCTATACAATTAAACAAGTTAAAATCGAACAATGTCAACAGAACAAAACATATGTAGGTCGATAAGAGCCTTATCCCGTGAAAGATGGACATAAACCTCTTCTCAAGTTGGTGGTTGTTCAAATGTGCAGTGCTCAGCCTCTTGATCACCTCTTTATTGCCTCCCCCTCTCGAGGGTTGAGATGCCTTCTCTAGTCATGTTACCAAACCTCGGCTCTGAATGCATGAGAGGTTGAGGAGCACCTTTGAGGAAGGACCTTCTGGAAGTCTCTCTCGGGGCTCCACTCGAGCCTATTGGCATGCTCAATTTTGGAGCCTTATTCTTCTTCTTCTTTGGTGGCTCTTCTACCAAAGTCTTCTTGCCCTTGTGCTTGCAGGTGAGCACCTCCTTTCTCTTCCGAACCTTCTCAGTATTTGGCTCACAGATGGTAACTAGAGGTAAGACTGTCTCAATAGGGCAGGCCTCTTGGTCGATTGGGGCCCCGCTGGATTGAGGGTTCCCTTATCCGAACGGGGTACCCTGGGGGTTGTAGGCTCCCCTTCTTTCCTCGTGGGGATCATTCCAGCAGGTTGTGTGGAGAAGCTTGATACCTCTACTACCTACAGTGAAAGGCCCTCGATTTGCAAGACCTCTTCGACTTCGGCGTGCTCAATTACTGAGGCTAGTACAGCTTGAATAGGGTGGGTGAGATTTCTCCTCGAGGCACCGTTTGGTTCCCCCAATATTGTAGCAACTTGGGATAACCACGATATCTCCAACAAATTGAGGACTGCAATCAAGAAAAAATATCATGCTAGAATACAGTTTAAATATTGAGCTTGAGGAGTTAAGGGTCAGGACTACGTTACCCAAGCGAATAGGATTGTTGTCATACTAAGTAGTCGAGAGGCCTGCTCGATTATGAGTTGATTCGAGCAAGGCCTTTGGAGACTTTTTGTGCCTCAACCTGTTAGGAATATATGCCTAAAAATCCAATTTAAATAATAATATTTTAGTATTTTATTTATTTATGAAATTGAATTTACTACAAGTTAAAAGCAAAAGTTTGCATGAAGATATGGACTGGTCCAATGGTGAGGAGGAGTGTTGCCTTTTGGAAGGTTGAAGTTTGACTCCACCTAGCAACAATATTTTTTTTATACGAGAAAATCAATTTTTTTTTATTGATTTTTTCACTTATCCCACATCGAAAAAATATGATTTTTCCTCACACCTTTTTCCTATAAAAAGGAGCCTTGACAATAGGTTCAAAACACACCAAAAAGCAATAATTCTTTAATATTCTATGAGTTGAAGAATTTAAAGAATAAAATTGCTTTAGTAAAAAAAATTATAACAAATTTTATTTTTCTAGTTAAATATTTTTTATTGATTTCGGAGCCCACACTCCGAAGTTAGTGGGGGATTGCGAAGAAGATCTTGGTGGTCAAACGAGTTGATCCCAGGCTTCGTAAGGAATTAATGGGAGGTTTTTTTTTGCGGTCAATATGCATCCCTGTGCGGTTAGTTTGTTCTAATGCTGAGGTAGGTATATTTTATGCTTTCTAGTATTATGCAAAAGGAGTTGTTTAATTAATTAAATTGTTTAATTAATTATTTATTGCTTTTCATAATATGTGTTTTTGATTTAAATTTTAAATGCTATGCATGCATGTAGGTCCTTTGTTTATTTTCTGTTGTGTTTATCAATTTTTTGAGATTAATTTTGACAATTTTCCCAACACAACCCACTCATGGCCTATGGTCAGCCAAAGACACCGACTTGGCCGTGTTCCAGGTGGTCGTCACATTCCATCCCCTACTGCTCTTCACGAAGACCCATTTTTCCTTCTAGTTGGAGTCATGTAAGGAGGTGGGGATATTGAGGAGCTTCATCTTGTTCTTTGCTGATATTAAAAAAAATTCACTACTAGAAAAATTGTATATAGCCACGGATTTTAGCCATGGATTTTAAAAAATGGCCAATCCGTGGCTATTTTTGGTAGCTAAAATTGGCGCTAATTTTTAGCCACGGATTAGTCACGGCCAAATCGTGGCTATATAACATATATTAGATATATAATACACTGATATATGTTTATTTCATATAGATGATTGATATATAGTACATATGATTAGATATATAGATATATATATTAGATCGATATATATGTACACTACAGTTATAACATATATTAGATATGTTATATGTAGATATATAGTTATATCATATAGACTATATATAGAGGATTAGAATGTACATATAATATATTAATATATATGAGATACACATTGACATATATATATATATGTTTGATACATGTATATATGATATATATACTTGGACATATATATATACACATATATTGATACATATCAGATATATGATATATATTGATACATATATACACACACACACACACACACATATGTTGATATATATACTTGAACATATGTATATATATATATATTGATACATATATACTTGGACATATACATATATCTATATATATATATGATATACATACTTGACATATCTATATATATATATATATATATAATACCATATATATATATGAATATACTGGTAAATGATCCCGAATTAAAGTTGCTATTATCTAAATATAAATTATCTAAATAGATTTTTGTTATAATTTTTGTTTTTGATATTTTAATTTATTAAATATCTGTCACAAAAAGAAAAGCTGAATATTGAAGGATAAAGTTAAAGGCAAATATTTTTAATTTAAAAAAATAATTCGTTAATATATTATAAAAATTACTAAAATTAAATTACAAATATTGATAAAACTAATGAAATTTACTAGATAATTTAAATTTAAAATACTACAAAAACAATGTTTTAAGTATAAAAAAAAACCATTCAATAACCAAAGAATTCATTTGGTGCAACGGTTACATGCTCCAATTACAACACTTATGTCCCGTGTTCGACTCTCCTTGAGCACTAAAAAAAAAAGCACTTGAGGGAGCATGGTTCAGGTCTGGGCGTGGGCGTGGGTTTGGGTCGGGGCTCCGTTGCGGGTTTTGCACTTTTTTTTTTTCTATTAGCCACGACCCGTGGCTGAGTAAGGCTGTGGCTAAATGGCCATGGCTAAGATTAGCCACGCCACTTTTAGCCATGGATAAAATTCGTGGCTAATTTTCTTGGCTACGGATTTTTGCCAAAATCCATGGCTACATCTGTTGTTTCTATTAGTGATCCTGAATTGTCTTGAGGATTGTCCCATATGGTTGACCTCGTGGAGGCGCTTGCTTGGAAGAGAAAATCGAAGTTTCCCACGGAGGTCGGCTCCCTATTACAAAGCATGTAGATCACGAACATGTATATCAGGGTGTACGAGTTTTGGAGGAGTTGAGTTGGGCATATATCGAGCCCATTTAAAATGGCTACCAGCACATCCTCTGTTGGGGGGCTTTTGCTAAGGTACGCATTCTGGGAATCCGACTCCTCACCACTCATCTTTGCAACTACCCAACAAATCAAAGGGGAAAAAAGATTAAAAGAGCAGGGATTGGAATATTACCTAAGGATTTGGGGGTGCAACAATTTTGGCAAACTAGGGTTTGAATGCTTGAATGCTTAAAAGTTTTGCTCGGACTATTGATCAGAAAATGCTATAAGCGGTAGGCTTGCGCGTTGACCCCGATCCACCAATTTATAGGAGGGTAAAAATGTTGCCTCGGGAATCTCAAATATCATGTTCTGCTGGAGGAACGCCAATAGTCAAATAAAAAATGACCGTTGCCCTTCTTGACCCCAACGTTTAAAATTCAAAAAGGTTTTTCCCACCCTCTGGTCTCCTTGATATCCCATCAAACTGTTCCATTACTCTCGAATGTGCTATTACGCTTGCACGTCCAAGAGTTAGAGGACTAATGATATGGGATATTTGACTGGTGTCCATGTGGATGACCTTCGAGCTGCCATGTGTCACAGTGCCACATAGGTTGTGTCCTCTGCACGAGAACTCTATCCTTGACATGGCTGACCATGGTCGAGGAGAACGTTAGCTCGAGGAGATGCCGTCACTCGATAATAATCTCCTTACCCGTTGACCTCCCCATCTCGAGAAAAGCTTACTTCGAGTAGGAAATACATACTGTACCCTGGCGTTGTCCTTTCTGACAGACGCTACTGCGCCTTGTAGAAGATCATCTGCTCCACAACCACCCAGGCATGGCGGCCATGTCCTTTTTGTACCATTGGCCATCCTACCCTAGGTGCTTCTAGACCCTCCTAGCCAGCCCTAATTCCAAGGTTAGATGGGATCTCCCTTTCACCTATAAATACCCTTGTCAAATTTTCCAACAAGGCAACTCATTTTTTTACATACCGAAACTCTACTCGATTTTCTGAAGAATTCTTTATATTCTCAAACACTTAACTGACTTCAGTATTGGCGGGTCTTCATCAGAGATACTTCCGGCTAGACTCACATGTTTTCCATCCTAGCAGGACAAGGAGCCACCAACAAAACCGTCGAATTGCTATTCCACATCATCCTCGAAAAGCAGTCCCAAAATTTGATCCCATCAAATACCATGTGTGGACCTTATATTTTTGGAAAATTGTTTTCTTACCGTCTACACATCACAATGTACAGACAATTTTGGACCATAAAATTGCTACATCACAATAGGCAAGTTCCCCTTTTCCAAAATTTGAATATATATACATATATATGTATATATATTATATTTATAAAAATCGACTTTGTATTTGAATCAAAATTTAGAGATTAATCAGAAATTAAATTGTAATGAAATTTAAGAAATTATTTTCTTGCATGTTAAAGAAATAGGATTTTAAATTATCATAAAAATTAAGATTTCTATTATTATTATTATTATTTTATTTTATTTTATTTTAGTGAAATTCTCCTTGTCAAAGGGTTAAGACAAAAAGAGTCCTACATAAAACCTATTTAATTGGCCCATTTTTTAGTTATTAAAAATGTCAGTAAATTCTTAATCTCACAGTGCTGTAAGATTAGCACCATTCTATATTTTTTACGGGGAAAAGGTTGGACGGTAAATAAATATATCGGGTTGTTGGGATGGATTTTTTAAAAAAAAATTTGAATTGTATTTTTTATAATAGAGTTTTTTTTTTTAAACTAAACAATCTTGCTTTTGAATTAAGTAATGAAAAATGTTTTAAAAGATATTTTTATTTGAAATTACTCTAAATAGATTATAAAAGAAAATTACTTTTGAATTTTTTTTTTCTAACTTTTGCTTTTAAAAAAACAACTACTAAAATAATTTTTTTCACTTAGTAATTTTTTGAAAAAAATGAATGCTTCTCTCCTAAAAAATGCCCATCAAAAGGAGTACAAACATTATTTTGACAAATAAAAGCTTTAGGAAGTTTGTATTTAACATTTAAATTATTACCATCTACAGAACTTAATCTATGGGTAGTTTTATGAAAATATTTTGTAGGAATTATCCCTTCTTGGATACAGTTTAAGTCAGCACCACTATCTACTAAAGCAGTTAAATTTCTAGCAAAATGATTATCAATTAACAAGGTTATCTTAATATACCATTTTTGAGAAGTAACAATGTCTAGCGTAGCTAAGAAATTTGTATATTCATCATTATCTGGAGTTTCATCTACTAAAATAATTTTTTTCACTTAGTAATTTTTTGAAAAAAATGAATGCTTCTCTCCTAAAAAATGCCCATCAAAACAAGTTCATATGTGCAGACTATATATACTATCATTTGAAATTAGGATATAGTTTTCCTCTCTATTTCCTCTCTTAAATTGTCAAGGACCATAATAAATTAATAACAAAGAGATCATTAATATACCTGCAAGGAGGAGGCAGTTCCTCATGATCAATCAGATCAGGGCCCGGCCCCGAAAACGACATGGTCAAAGTATCCCTCCAGCTCGCAGTTGTCGAAGTAAACAGGTCATAACTGCTGTTGAATCGCACCCTTCTCGTGTTGTCTCGTGTATAGTACTTCTTCTTCTCCTCAAGATCCTGCTCGTTAAATTTTCGTACGCCATCAATCATTCCATCAAGCACAGTTACAGGAATCCCATGATTCAGCACTTGGAAAAATCCCCAGGTCTCTGATGCAGCCTTCACTTGTTCCACGATCTGCTTTCGCCTGTCAGCGTCGTCGTCCTGGAATATTATGCCGCTCAGATCAATGACAGGAACTTGGATTTGAGTCTTTTTGCACTTCAACTCTTCAGCAAGCTCCTCAGGTGGCCTGACAAAAATCTCGGGGACTTTGATCAATCCCGAATCCATGAGACCTTTGACACCAGCTTTTGTTTCATCAAAAGCCTTTAGCATTTCAATTCTTTCATATTTTTGGCCTTGTGCCATACCTGGTGCTACTAATGATCTTGTGTGTGTGTTTTCTTCCATCTTTCTTTTCTGTTTCGATTAAGGTGGGTGTTAGCTCGATTTAGCCTTTATGTAGAACGTGCCTGAATTTCTGTCTTTTTCGATTAATTGTTTAGTATTGCGTTTGTGTATCCGAACTATTAACTTTTTCTATGGAGCATAGCCACTACATTAATTTTATCGGTAGGAATTCATCACGTCTTAATTCAGCTGTAGAGTCTTGACTTTTGACTATGTCTTTGTTTGTGGAGCCCTTTTTTTTTTTAATCCAAACTTTTTTCATTGTTTTGAAATTACTTTTATTTTAGGTATTATTTTATTTTACTCTTTTTAAAGGTATTGGTTTCTTGTACGAAAATGAAAACATAACTGATTGGGTAAGCGTATTATTTTTTTTAGAGTAAGAATAATAGTTTAAAGCTATATTATTAATTTGTAAATCTTATTATTTTCTTTATAATACCATATTAATAAAATAATATTGGGATAGAACAATTTGTTTAGTTATTAATTATTGCTATTGTTATAATTATTATTATTCTCAATCAGTCAAATCGTGTTAAATTAAGCAATTAATATTAAATTTAATACGGGCGGCCGGCTCTTTAAAAGCATAAAGTATTCTTGGCTTAATTCCGAGTGGTGCACCCATGATAATATATTACAAAAAAAGCAATTTCTTACTAATAAAAAGTTTGTGGAGAATAAATTTGTTACAGATATACGAGACATTTTATGATGAATTTATAATGAAATTAACAATAGAATATAACTAAAGCAAATAGTAACCGGG
This sequence comes from Petrea volubilis, assembly GCA_026212405.1. Taxonomy (NCBI): domain Eukaryota; kingdom Viridiplantae; phylum Streptophyta; class Magnoliopsida; order Lamiales; family Verbenaceae; genus Petrea; species Petrea volubilis. The sequence goes on along the minus strand of CM047879.1, from coordinate 19,522,023 downwards.
CATTTATTAAAGAATTTGTAATGAGCAAAATTTATTATAAAATTATATTTTATGACGAATTTTTAAAATTTACAATGAGTCGCTCTGCTACTCTCTATTTGGTTGGGTGAACAATGGGGGTAAGGGGAATGAAAATTAAAGCAGGAAATTGGAAGGTAAAAGAATATTTTTGTTGGAAAAATAAAAGGATAAAATGAACAATACAAAAGTCGCCTAATTATTTTTTTCTCCCAAAATTGGGTGCAAAATAAATATTTTTTTTTTCTTTTCTTCTACTTTTCTATGCAAAAATAGTTATATCTCCATTTCAATGCCATTAATTTTCTCTCATTCGAATATATTTGTGAAAAATTAAAATTCTCTTATTTTTCTGTTTTTTTTTTCTTTCCTCTACCGAATATAGGGTTAGTTAAGGAATTGGATTTTTGTAATCCCATGATTAATCAATTCATCACATGCTTGTCATTCATTCCCCACCACACAAACACATAACAACAAAAAAAAAAAAAGAAAGAAAAAGAAAAAGGGGAAGAACTGATTGCTGAAACATAGTTGTCAATGATTGAATTGAAACATTATTCGAGCCTTTAATTGGTGATTTAAACAATGGATATGATTATTAAGCTTACGAATATCATGACATACATTAAAAAAACGTGATTGTACGTAGGACTATGTATATATTTCACTATTTCCAGTCTATTCTTGACTTTTGCAATGTTCAGTCCCAGTCACGGTTGAGGCGTACATTTTTTAATTAAAAACAACATGGAAAATGAGAGACGAAATTTGCGCATGAAAATGATAAATTATTGTGAAAGGATAAGATTTAGAAATCTAGAGGACGTAGTTAATCACATCCTAGCTTAATTAATTTCGATAATATCGTAGTTTCTATTCATCTTGTCAAACTTTTTCCAATAATTTCATGTGTGATTGGAAATATACTTGGACTATTTAGGTAAAAATATTGGCCTAATCTCACTACCCTTAAGATGGGGCTAATTTACAAAAAATTTATGTTGTTTAAAAAATTACCAAAACTCCCCCAAGATTATACTCATATTACAACTAGCACATAGCTTTAGCTTAACTTATTTTCCCTTTCGAAAATATTACACTGATCATCCCTGAGATTAGGCTAATTTATGAGAAATTCCCTATAGTTTCAAAAATTGCCAAAACTCTCCTGAAGTTATACTCATTTTACAACTATCATCTATTCTTAGATTGACTTATTTCAAGGCGGGAATGTAAAGTTCATATGCCCCTGAGGTGAATTTTGTTATATATTGTCAAAATGAGAACTAGTTTATTGTAATTTGAGAAATCAACAAGGGGTTTATTATAAGAGTTTAATTTATATTTTCATACTTACCCTTCAAAGTCGCTTCTGATGCTTGTTGAACACTGTTCTTCCATCGCCATCACTATTGCCGGTATATTAAATGACCACTTCATCATATTTATGTTGGGCGGTGAAATTGGTGTTTGCTCGTTTGCGTGTGGAGCCAATTTCACCTCTCAAAATAAATATGATGAAATAGTCATTCAATATGCTTGATGGAAGATGATGGGAAAACGGTGTTCGACAAACGTCAAAAGTGGCTTTGAAAGGTTATATATGAAAATATAATTTGAATTCTTACAATAAACCCCCTATTGATTTATTAAATTACAATGAACTAGATTTTATTTTGAGTATATATAAAAAATCCACCTCAGGGGCAAATCTATTAACTTTACATTCCCGCCTTGAAATAAGTCAATCAAAGGATAGGTACTAGTTGTAACATAGGTACAACGTCAATGGATTTTTGATAATTTTTGAAACTATAGGGGATTTATTGTAAATTAGTCTAACCTTAGGGGTGGTCTGTGTAATATTTTCAAAAAGGGAAAATAAATCAACCTAAGGCTAGGTCCTATTTGTAATATGGTATAATCTCAGGGGGTTTTTGATAATTTTTGAAACAATCGGGAATTTTTCATAAATTAATCTAATTTCAGGGGTGGTTAGTGTAATTCGCCCTGTTTATTTTAAATTTTTGAGGGAGAATCTCATTTTTGGTTCCGTAACTTGAACTCTTATTCAATTTACATCCCGTTTATTATACTTGTGTTACATCAAGCTCCATAACTATTTAAAAAATAAATTTTGAATGTAAGTCGTCATTTTGCAAATTTCATATTTTAAAGGTGTAAGTTGCAATCATACCATTTTTCATAGGAACCTTTAGTTCTAATTTGAATAAACATTATTGGTTTGAGTTTATTTTTAAATATAAGACAACATACTGTATAAAATATATATATATATTTCCCTTTACTCCCCTCAACACCCCCCACCCCCCCCCCCCCAACCAAATTCAGAAAATAAAGATATAATGTAAAAACAAGCACACACACGTAATGCATACACACACTTCTAAATTGACCATCAAAACTACGTTGCATGTCAATATTAAACAAAAATTCGACTTGTTCATGATGTAATGACTTCAATCCTGGGAAGAACATGAAGAAAAATGGTTAGAGGTGGGAAAAAGGGCATTGAGAGAGAGAGGGAGAGGGAGAGATTTTTGGCTGAATTGGTTTTTTTTTTTTTTTTTGATGAAAATTCCATTGAAAATTTTGACAAAATTTTGATGGAGATTTAAACAAATTATTTTTCTTAATTGTTTGGCAGAATTTTCCACCAAAAATTTCAAAACAAATTCTTAATTTTTCAATTTTCAGCAAAAATTTGGCCAAGAATTAAAAAAGATATTAATTTTTAAATTTTCAAGGGATTTTCGGTGAAAAATTCAGCTGAAAATTTTTAAAATTAATAAATATTATTTTTAAAAAAAATTTGGTGGAATTTCAACACTAAAAATTTAAAAATTAATAAATATTAATTTTTTAATTTTCAGTAGAATTTACTATTGAAAATTCTGCCCCAAAAATTAAAAAAATAAAAATTAATTTTATAATAATCAAACCTTAACTGAAATTGTTCTATGCTACATATATAATATTTGTATATAAACATATCTATATATACATATATATATATAATTGGGAAAAAGGTTTATATAAATAGTATTATCATTATCATTGTTATAATTATTTGATGCGCGTAGAATTTGGGAGGGGTCGCGCTGATTGAACGCTCCGGTCGAACGCAAGGGGTAAGGTATATGATTGGGAAAATATGACCTGCAACAAGGGAAGGCAACGTGAACAAGCCAAGGTAGGCCTCGACTAAAACCCTCCGATGCTTAAGTCAATGATCGGATTGAAAGAAGTGGGTAAAGAGCAATTAATGAGTTGTGTCTTACCATAAACGTAAGGGTATTTATAGTGTGTCCATGTGGGCCTCCCCCTATGGGACCCCTAGGTTTAGTAGGCTATCATTTTGATGAGGTGTAGTGACCTATAAGCCTAAAAGTTGGGTCTAGTGACATTAGTTGGTTCTTAATAAATGAGGTTATGTGGTTGCCCACACCTTGAGCTGACGGAGCATTTAATGCCAACAGGGGTTGAATGGACACTGCATGGCCCCGATCGATAAGGCGATCGACCAAGGATATCGATGGAGGGGTCGTTAACCCCTAACCAGATCAATAAGGGACGCGATCGGTCGATAAGCCGAGCTGGATACCTTGAATGCAAGTAGAGGTGACACGCAACCGGTCCAATATACCGTTCGAAAATATGTCACATCGTTATTATTATTATTATTTGAATGTAACAATGCGTCAAAACTTAATAAATTGATAATATCACAAAGATATGTTAAGCATGAAAAAACAGGGACAGGATCAACAAATAATAACTGTCTAGCGGAAAAACACCCCTTTGCTATTGCATGCGGTAAGGGTTTGAAACCCCGTGTTTGTAAAAAATATGATGTAATTATGCATTCAGTGTAGTGCACATATGTCTAGGCACGTGTGCGAGGCAGAGACCTAGGTTCGATTCTTGAGCAACGTATGTTAGGATAATATTTCAGTTAGAAAAAATAAAATAATTTAACTATATTTAAAAAGCGACAAACATTAATTCGCTCAAGTTGTTCTGCCGAAGAAGTTCCGCCGAAAGAGGCGCATTTTCTGAAAATCTCGTTAGTTCTTGATCTCACATGAGAATCAAATATGGTGTGTCATTCTGTTAATTATTTTACCTATCTTCTAGGTAACAAATGTGGCTCGTTTTTCTTGTAGTGTGAGAACCAAATATGGTGTGTCACTCTGTTAATTATCTTAACTATCTCCTACATACCAAATGCGGCGAGATTTATAATTGTTTGGTTACTCTACAACTCATGAGATAGTTTCTAGGGTTAACTTAGACCCCACCGCATAATATTTATATATGATACCAGATAAGGTTAGGTCGTGTGTTATTACTTGGTCTCTTACTATACTATTTTTACACTTCAAGTTGTTTCCGTTATATTCAAGTTTAGGTGTGAAGGGGCACATGAGATCATCTGTTCCAAACCTTATTTTATTTCCTAATGAGTTACTTTTTGAAATTAAGTTAGGGTAATTCTCATCTAATGAGTTAGTTTTTGAAATTAAGTTTGGCACAAAGTTATAATATTTTTGCACACTCTGGCTGTGCTATGGAGTGTTTTTAATATAAATGTGTGTTCAAATTCTAAGGGATTTTTTTTTTGTCTTTATTTTTTTTTCTAATTTTTCCTTACAGAGTCCATAGAGGGTCTAGCTTTTTTTTTCCCTTCCCTGAGTAACAAAAAGTTAATTAGTTTTCAAATTAAACGTTGGAAAATTTTCATCCAAATAAATTTCCATACTTCTAACCACCTTCTTTTGTAGAAACCACAACTAAATAAAAAAAATTATTGGTCCTAATTAAAATTCAAAATAGCATGCAATAATATAATACCTTGTTGCCACATGGACTAACATTTACACCAGAAATTGAATTAACTAGACAATCTAATTTTTTTCCGCTCAAAAACATATCCCCTTTGCACTGAGAACACCTTATTTATGCTGACACTAAAAATTAACAGTCAAAAATAAAAATCAGGCAACAGATTACACTGCAGAGTGTAATTACATTCACACTCACACGCAAATTTGCACTAATATGTCCTCAATATCAAGCAACAGAATCACACTACAGATTTTAATTACATTCATGCACACATTCAAACTTGCACGTTATATTCATACAAACATCATGTTACACGAAAATCATTTAAGATCTCCATAAGTTGAGCTCCTCGAGTTCAGAGCTTGTAATAATCAAGAGCACAATAATTATCCATTCCAGCCGACAGAAATTTGAGTAGGTATTCATTCATTGTAACATCTCTGTATTTGGCAGGATTTTGTTCCGATATCAGCTCTTCAATGGGGCCATAAACCTTAGCCCCATTCAAGAAAGGTCCAGAGAAAAAACAGGCCACAGAAATCCTTGGTCCGATGCTGCTCGTTATCGCTCGATGCTTGTTACTGCTGAACTTCCCGTTCGATACCAGCTAAGACGACAAATTAACAGCGAGAATGAAAATTAGTAATACTAGCAGAAATTTTTACTCAGAGGGGTTAATTTAAACTATATACCTGGAGAAGATCCCCGATATTTATTACTAAAGCTCCTGGAATGGGTTGAATATCAATCCAGTGGCCCTGATACAGAACCTGGAGGCCACTGGTGATTTGGTTTTGGAGAAGAATTGTGAGGAATCCAGCATCGGAGTGTTTGGTTGTGCCGATAGCGAGTTGGGGCTCAGGGCATGCCGGATAATAGTGACCGTGGAGGCGGTGCCCGTCAGAGCATTCCATGTTTTTCAGGTGATCGGTTTTCAGTCCAAGGGCCTCGGACAACAGTCCAAATAGAGTGTTTCCCAATATCTCCACATGTTTTGAGTACTCCACAGCTGACTCCCTGTGGAGAAACTAGTTTATAAATGAATATATTGATACAAAATGGGGGACAGTGAGTCAACCGGATATAGAGCTGAAGAACTGTAACTCTCATGAACGTAGGCCGTTGTACCGATAACACTACGAAAAATCTTTGTCTCAATTTCATTCTGCATTCTATTGTTATTTATTGTTGATATTGTTGGTGTAATTTTGTCAAAAAATTTTTATAAATTAAATGTCGATTTCAAGCCCCAATTGTTTCTATAGCGCTCTAACAAATACTGATCAATAACCATGCGTGTGATTTTCTTGGGTTAGTCGAAAATATTTTATCAGCATACATAAAAGAACTGAATCGTACGTCCATCTTGTGAATTGTAACCAGGTTTCAATTCATAACTTTCATTTCTCAGATCTGTATTTGTTCTCTGGGTGGTATTCATCGACTTGATATTGGCCCTTCATATATATTTTTACTTCAATACCATCTGTGGACCTTATATTTTTGGAATATTGTTTTCTTACCGTCTGTACATCTTGGCTAATGTACAGGCAATTTTGGACCATAAAATTGCTACATCACAACAGCCAAGTCCCTTTCTCCAAAATGTTGTATCCTTAAACCCTTAACATATGTTATTAAGGTAATTTGAAGATATATTATATTTATAAAAATCGACTTTGTATTTGAATCAAAATTTCATAGATTAATCAGAAATGACATTGTAATGAAATTTAAGAAATTATTTTTCTTGCATGTTAAAGAAATAGGATTTCACTACAAAAAAAAAATAATATTATTGACAAGATTTAAAAGTGGTAATATAAAAGTTGTTACCAATAATTGTATAAAGTCACAATACATTCTATTTTGTCACTAATTAAATTTTTTTTATGACAACAATTGTTATGTTGTCACAATATTACTCAATGGTGACAAAAAGTAATGTTTTAATCGTCACCATTAATAATTAGCGACACACCTATAGTGACAACTTTGTGATAATACAAATTGTTATGAGGATTTTGTGATAAGATTCAATTGCCACTAAACTGTCATATTAGGTGTGTCACTAATTATTACTTTTGTATTATGTTGTCACCTTTTTACAATAAGTTGCCACTATTGATATTATAGATACTATGTTTTGTGACAACATCAATTTATTGTCACCAAATGTATATAATTAATAACAATTTTTTGATTATCGCTTATTATATTATCATAAATTTATTCATTTTTTGCAGTGTTTTAAATTATCACCAAAAATAAGTTTTCTATTATTATTATTATTATTATTATTATTATTATTATTATTATTATTATATTTTAGTAAAATTCTCCTTGTCAAAGGGTTAAGAGAAAAAGATTCCTACATAAAACCTATGTAATTGGCCCATTTTTAAGTTATCAAACATGTTAGATAAATAAATATCCTGGGCTGTTGGGATGGACTTAATAAATAAAATTGTTTTTTGTATTGTACTTTTGACAGTAGAGATTTTTTTTTAATCAAAGAATTTTGTATTTAAATACAATAATAAAAAATATTTTAAAAAATATTTTTATTTAAAATTATTTTAAATAGATTCCAAAAGAAAATCACTCTTGATTTTTTTTTTCCTAACTCTACTTTTTAGAAAATAACGTCAAAATACAATTTTTTTCATTGAGAATTTTTTTTTAAAAAAAATAAGTGATTCTCTTCCAAAAAACAGGCTAATATATGCAGACTACATATACTATCATTTGAAATTAGGATATAGTTTACCTATCTATTTCCTCACTCAAAATTTCAAGGACCATTATAAATTAATAACAAAGAGATCATTAATATACCTGCAGGGAGGAGGCAGTTCCTCATGATCAATCTGATCAGGGCTCTGCCCCGAAAACGAAATGGTCAAAGTATCCTTCCAGGTAGCAGTTCTCGAGTTAAACAGATCATAATTGCTGTTGAATCGTACCCTTCTCGTGATGTCCCGTGTATAGTACTTCTTTTTCTCCTCAAGATCCTGCTCGTTAAATTTTCGTACGCCGTCAATCATTCCATTAAGCACAGTTACAGGAATCCCATGATTAACAACCTGGAAAAATCCCCAGGTCTCCGATGCAGCCCTCACTTGTTCCACAATCTGCTTTCGCCTGTCAGCGTCGTTGTCCTGGAATATTATGCCCCTCAGATCAATGACAGGAACTTGGATTTGAGTCTTTTTGTACTTCAACTCTTCAGCAAGCTCCTCAGGTGGCCTGACAAAAATCTCTGGGACTTTGATCAAGCCTGAATCCATTAGACCTTTGACTCCAGCTTTTGTTTCATCAAAAGCCTTTAGCATTTCAATTCTTTCATATTTGTGGTCTAGTGCCATACCTGGTGCTACTAATGATCTTGAGTGTGTGTGTGTGTGTGTGTGTTTTTTCCTTCCCTCCTTTTTTTTTTATTTTTTTCGATCAAGGTGGGTGTTAGCTTGATTTTGCAGCTGCTTTGTTTAGCCTTTATGTAGAACGTGCCTGAATTTCTGTGAAAATCCAATCAATATTAATTGTTTAGTATTATCTGTCCGTGCTATTGACTTTTTGTGTGGATTATAACCACTTCATTAATTTAATCGGTAGTAATTTATCACATGTCTTAATTTAGCTGTATAGAGTTCTGACTTTTGACTTCATATTTGTTTGTGGGTTTTTTCAAACTTTTTTTCATTGTTTTTAAATTATTCTTTTTATAGGTATTGGTTTCTTGTACGAAATGAACACATAACTGATTGGCTAACCTAAACCTACTAAACTTTCTAGAATAAGAATAATGGTATAAAGCCATATTATTAAAGGAATTGTTATTAGCAGTCCAAAATTATTAGTGACACTTTATTTTTATTTTTTTTATTAAGAAATTGACTAAAATGTCCATCTATTTTAAATTGTAATTGGATATACTTTACTCCCTCAATTATTTATTAAGTCTCATTCACTCCCCCAAACTATCAAATGGTGGCGCTTACCTATCCCAATTAACAAATTGGTCAAATTTGCTCTCATACCACTTCTATTTATACAATTTTATTTTTTTTTTAGTATTCTAAATTCAACTTCAAATCCTTGATTAGTTAAAAGATATATATTTTTTAATTTTAAAAATAATTTATAGTTTAAGTAAATTGAAATAAAACTAAATTAATAAATTATTGTAATAATACCTACAAATGAAATACAAAAATATTCTAGTTCTTTAACTTAATAAATTTATTAAGTATAAATTCTAAGTAAATTTAGACTGTGTTGAATAAAAGTGGATAAATATTTTTTAATTATATTTTAAATATTTTTTTATTAAATTAAATTATGATATATTTAAATAAATGTAAATTCCTTAAAAAATGAATATACCAATTTGTTTTGAAGAAAAAAAGCATACGCAAATTGAAGTAATTATTGGAAATAATATTTTTATATAAATTTAAACGTGGCTAAAGTTTACTTTTGATTGAAGAGTATTAACTTGATTTTTAGTTAAAAGATATTTAAAATAAAATTTAGACTATAAAAATTGGTATAAATACTTTGTGAATAAATACACACACACACACATTTGTATAGATTTAGGGGTGCTTTTATCGAAATATATAAGGGGGGGGGGGGCTGTTAATTTATTAGTTTATAGAAATAAATTATATATGATATATAATTAAGGGGTGAAGTGCATTTAATTCTATTTTAAAATAGATGAGCATTTTAGTCAATTTCTCAATAAAAGAAATAAGAATGGAATGTCAATAACAATTTTGGAGTGTCAATAATAATTTTCTATCATTAATTTATAAATCTTATTATTTTCTTTATAATATCATATCAACAAAATAATATTGGGATAGAATTATTTATTATTATTATTATTATTATTATTGTTATTTTATATTATCAATCAATCAAATCAGGGTTAAAATAAGAAATTAATATTAAATTTAATATGGGTCACATTAAATTTACAATGAGTCGCTCCGTTACTCTCTATTTGGTTGGCTGAACAATGGAGGGAATGGAAATTAAAGCGGGAAATTGGAAGGTAAAAGAATATTTTTGTTGGAAAACTAGAAGGATAAAATGATAAATACAAAAGTCGCCTAATTATTTTTTTTGCCCAAAATTGGGTGCAAAATATTTTTTTTTTCTTTTCATCTACTTTTCTATGCAAAAATAGTTATATCTCCATTTCAGTGCCATTAATTTTCTCTCATTCGAATATATTTGTTAAAAATTAAAATTATCTTATTTTTGTTTTTTTTTTTCCTTTCCTATACCAAATATAGGGTTAGTTAAGGAAGTGATTTTTTGTAATCCCATGATTAATCAAATCATCACATGCTTGTCATTCTTTCCCCACCACACAAACAGACAACAAAAAAAAAAGAAACGAAAGAAAAAGAAAAAGAAAAAGAAAAAGAACTGATAGCTGAAACATAGTTGTCAATGATTACAATTTGCAAGAACGAAAACGTGTTTGTTTGACTATGTATATATTTCACTATTTCCAGTCTATTCTTGACTTTTGCAATGTTCAGTCCCGGTCACGGTTGAGGCGTACATTTTTTAATTAAAAACAACATGGAAAATGAGAGACGAAATTTGCGCATAAAAATGATAAATTATTGCGCTTAATTAATTTCAATAATATCTTGTCAATAATTATTTTTTAAGTTTTCTTTCCTTAATTTTCAATATATATAATGAAGTTTTCATATAGTTATACTTGGTCTTTGTGCGAGATTGGAAATAAATTCAACTATTTAAGTGAAAATATTGAAGATATAAAAATATGTTTATTCTTATATCTTTTTATATAAAAATATTTTTAGTTTTTAAAAGTATATATATTAATATGATTTTGGAGTAATTAACCTGTAGATCACTCACGAGAAATTAAAATTGATCTTACATATGTGATAATTAATAGGATAGCAAGTGAAGCACGTAATAGATGAGTTGAAGAAAAGAAGTAATATGTTCCAATATATAATTAGATAAAAATAGAAGTTTGCAGGGAGAATTACACACGCATGCTTTATGTTTAAGCGCAATAACTATTAGTACCTTTTTGTTTCAAAATTTATCAATATTTTCTGATATTTGTCGGATTTTAACAAAGAAAACCTTAGCCATTAGCTGATGTTTGAGATTCTAACATTTTCCATAAAAAATTATAGTGAATTTTCGAAAATATCCCTAATCAATTTTTTTCCTCCTTTTTCTGGGTGTATTTGTAAGATTTTGTTTTATATAAAAGGTTTTTTGTAAATTTCAAATTATAAAGGAGTGTTTTGTAATATTTTTAATTAAAACCCAAAAACCCATAAAAATTTTAAAACACACACAAAAGACACTATAAAATTTATCATCCAAAATTTAATCAATCTCAAAACTGAATGTAGGTTTGACATGCTCATGACATAAGGATTTTGTTTGTATGAAGAAACATTTTCCTTTTTTTTTTAATGCAATTTATATGACCATTTTTTCTCTCATTTTTTTTTTGGCCAATAAATGAAATCATATAATTGTATAAGAAAACAACATATGTGATCAATTTTAAGATGTGATAAAGTTTTGATGGTTAATTTTGTAGTGTGCTTTTATGTGTTTGTTTTGAATTTTATTTGTTTTTGGGGTTGGGTGGGATGGAGGAGAAAAGAAAGAAATCACCAGTAATATGACAAAGGTATTTTCAATAATTTCAAAATTTTCTTATTATATATATATTTTTATATTAGCACCATCCTTTAATTTGGTGGAACATAACTCGTTGAAAACTAATAGCCTAACTCATGGCGCTTATGATGGCGCAATCAACTCACGCAGACTATCACATTAAAAGATGCTTTGCACTGCCAAATATATAAGAAAATAAAGTTATTATTATGCCAGTAACCATAACTTTTCACCTAATGATAAGAATCCTATAATGGATGTATTCTTTGATTTTTTAATTACTATAAAAAAAATCCTATAATGGATTTATAATTATGATATGGAATGTGGATGTATTTTTTCCAAGATAAGATAACCTCAGCCTGATTAAACGACAAAAAACGGTGACATACGCAATGATGCATAATGCAATAATAGATATATTGTCTAGCAGATCAATCAGCATGTTTTTAACATTGTCAAAAGACAACTTGATCGTGGATTGGTATTTTAGTGTTGGGGCGGGAATAAAATAAAAATAAAAGAAGAATAAGAATTGCCAAAAGATAATGGATACAATATTAATATTCATGATTTTCCTTTTTCTATTAATATTGATTATGAGGGTAAGAAAAATGGGGTTTGAATCCAAAAACCTCTGTCAAAATAAGTGAATAAAAAAAATGATGCTAACTCGATCAAAGCGTGGTGCTTAGTCAAACTTGTGAAAATTACAATCACCTATTTTTATATATCACACACACACACACACACACACACACACACACAAAAACGCACAATCGCCTATTTTTTATCCCGGCTCCGTTTGATTCGGAAGGGTCATTTGGGCTTCCCTAGTGAAGTTTCATTATGCAAGTGAATATATATACTGTTACTCAATTTTCTTGTTTGATAGCAGTATATAAGTATGGCTCTCATGTTCAAAATTTTGTTAATTTTAAAACAATAGCCCATTTGGATGCAGTTTTTTCGATGAGAAACATTTATTTTTTGATTTTTTGAAAAAAAAATTATTTTAGTAAACAATATTGTATTTGACTATTTTTTTAAAAAATAAAAGTAGTTTTGTTTAGAAGTTATTCAAAGTAACTTGAAATAAAAATAAAATTTAAATCACTTTTAATTACTATATCCAAATGTGGAACAATTTGATTTTAAAAAAGATTCTACTATAAAAATCAAAAAGTAAGATTTGAAAAGTAATTTTTCTTTTCTAAACGTATCCAAAGGGGCTCATAATTTAATAGTCAAGCTCAAAACTAGTGCATAACGAAGCTCATTTTTCATTTTTAATGACGCAACATATATATGAACCCTAATTAAATTGAAAGGCCAAGTCATTATTATATAAATTGATTGTGAATTGCAAATTGAAATGTCACAATCTATATCTACATCAATATCCATACTATTATATATATTTGAAAGAGGTGTTTGACCAAAACTCATCTAATTTTGAGTCAATTTTAATTTTTCAGAATTTTAATTTTTTTTTTATTAAAAAGAGAATTTTTAATTGGCTACCACATTGACCTCTTGATTTTCTAAATAATTCAAAATTTGAATCTCATTAGTATTCTTAATATGCATTAACTCTTCATTTATTTTTCCGAAAAAAAATAACTCTTCATTTATCTATCCCCATAAAAAATGTTTTCTTCCATAGCCTAACAAAACCTTTTTTTACCCTAATTCCTTTACTTCAAATTGGCAATCGTCATTCCTATTTTCATTCATTCTTTTTCATCTTCATTGTCAAATAAGTATGCAATTTTATTTTCTATTGATCTTAAATCATTGTTTTTTCTATTCCAAATATTTCATTCAATCAATTTTCTTCAGATTCATTATTCAAGAGGTATGTAATTATATTATATTATATATATATATATATGTCAAACCATTATTTTGTCCGGTTTCAATTTTTTTGGTTTATTTTAAATAAAATAAATGGGTTTTTACTTTGTTATTTTTACTAATTCAATCCATTTTTTTTTTCAGATTCATTATTCAAGAGTTATGTAACTCTCTCTCTCTCTCTCTCTCTCTCTCTCTCTCTATATATATATATATATATATATATATCAAGTCATCATTTTTCCCATTTCAATTTTTTTAAAAACGAAATGGATTTTACTTTGTTATTTTTATTTATGATAAATTGTTACTTAAGCCTTCAAAGGGTCTGGATGAACAGTCGCTATGCCCATTTCAAACTTTTATTTATTATTCATATTTATAACTTCCAACTTATTTAAAATTTAGATAAATTTATTTTATCTATTTAGTTAAAAGATTTTTCTGCCATTTTTATTAGTATATTTTCTTACAGTTTTTATTTATTAAGCTCCTATCATTTATAATTTTCATTGTTTCCTAAAGTCATTTAATTTGCTTTTGTTCTAGTGTTGTTAGTTCTCTTTATTTATTTATCATTCATTATAACTTCCAACTTATTTAAAATTTAGATAAATTTATTTTATCTATTTAGTTAAATAATTTTTTTGCCGTTTTTATAAGTATATATTCTTATAGTTTTTTTATTGAGCTCCTATAATTTATAATTTTCATTGTTTCTTGAAGTCATTTAATTTGCTTTTGTTCTAATGTTGTTAGTTCTCTTTATATATAGTGGAGTATTTCTCTTCATCTTTATAGTTCTTTTCCTCACTTGTTTGTTCATAATAATAATTTGTTCATTTTTCCTTTTCATGTCCCATCTAATTATTGGTCTTCCTATTTAATTTCTGCAATCATACTTTGACAGATATATTTGTTAAAAGTCTACACTTTTTTGCATTTTACGTTGATTGAGGTGATCTTTTTTTTTAAAAAAATTGCCACTTTACTTTTTTTTTTTCCCACTATAATTACTAAAACTCATCATTTAACTTTTGTTTTCCTCCAAAATCTGTCTTTGCACTCTTTATATCCATTTTCGCGAAATATTCATCGTTAAATAATAGTTTATTTGACTTTATTTCCTATTTCAAATTTTTACCCATTATTGATTTATAACTTCCAACCTAACTTATTTAAAATTTAGAAAAAAATATTTTATCTCTTCAATTAAGAGATATTTCTGCCATATTTATTAGTGTCTTTTTTAAGTAGTAGATTTTATTTATTGAGACTCCTATAATTTATAATTTTTTGTTTCCTAAAGTCATTTGCTTTTGTTCTAATATTGTTAGTTCTCTTTATTTGTTGTGGAGTGAAAATCTTTTCAAGTAGTAGTTTTTATTTATTGAGACTTCTGTCATTTATATTTTATTGTTTCCTAAAGCCATTTGCTTTTGTTCTAATGTTGTTCGAACTCTTTATTTGGTGTGAAGTGCTTTCACTCATGAAGAAAGTAATTTACCCACTTATATTTGAATTGATAATTGGTATTTACAATTTTTGATTTTTTTTATTGATATTTATAGTTATGTACTCATTATAAATATGGAAACGATTTCTTTGTTTTTATACATTGTTCTTTTTGTCCATGGAATTCTTTTTATTTTATATTTTACTATTTACTTTGAGGTTTATGTAATTATTTTAAATTTGATAATAGAAGGAGTTTATGTATATTATCTCCATGTCTGTATAAATGTGGATATTATCATTGAGGTTTCGCTTGGTGGGGTGGGAAATGGGAGGAAGCGGAGGGGAATGAAGGAAATTGGAAGGAAAATGTATATTTTCCCTTTTTTGGTTGTGGAAGGAAAAGGGAGGGAAAGAAATTGAGAATGAAAAATAAACATGGGGCCACTGATTTTTTTTTTCCACCCAAAATCATAAGAAAAAGGAGAGGAAAATAACGCAAGGATCTCTATAAAATAAAATTTTCAAAATTATCCATATTATTACTAGGTGTTTAAATAATATTGCATTTTCTACTAGCATGGATTCTTGCATTTTAGTAGAAGCAAATACGAATTGTTCATTTGTATAATATATTAAAAATATATTTCACATATTTATTTATTTTATTTACATTAAATTATCTATGACATAATTATATTTATAATTATATAAGATTGTAGTTGTCATTTAACACAATGTAAATAAATATTTCATTATATTAATTTATATAATTTATTTACATTATATTTATTTATTTTGATTTTATTAATTTATTTTAATACATGAAGTCATAACATGATTATGATTTATAATGATATAAGGGTATACTTGTTATTTAGTACAAAAATAATTTTCTTTCCTTCCACTTTTCCATTCAAACAAACAAGAGTTCCTTCCATCTATTTTTCTTTAAATCAAACATACCTATGCAAAATTAAAATCCACTCATTTTCTTTTCTTTCGTTTTCCTTCCTCTCATTTTCTTTTCTTTGCCAATCGCAATGTGAAATTATTATTATTATTATTATTATTCTACAAATAATATATTTATTTGAGAATAATTAATTTTCTTTATTACATTTCTGTTAAGTTGAACGACATATTTCAGATCCTAATTATCATTATTTAATGTAAAAATATATTTGAAATAATATTTAGACTAAAATTGATAATACTAAACTATTTCCCCATCTATTTTATTTGGAGTATGTATAGTTTCTTTTTAAAAGTTTGTATAGACTTTTCTATTACATAAAATTTTAAATAACTAAAATTATTATAGTTTTTGAAATAATGCCGTACATAGCACGGGTGTTATACTAGTTAATTATTAATTAAAGTAGCTTTAAACATAATTATATTTTAAAAGACTTTTAATTGTTGCATTCAAACCCAAAACCACTTAATTAAAAAACAACACTTTATAATAAAAAATACGGCTCAACAAATATTTTTTTAAATATATCCAAATGGATCCATAATTCAAGAGTCTATTACAATTAGCTCAACATTCATTTTAAAAGCGAGTCCATTTGTCATTTTTAATCACCCAACTTATACATGGAATTTAATTACAATTAAAAAGTCGAATCATTAATACATAAGTTGATTGTGAATCGCAAATTGAGATACAGAAACGACTCCCTCAAGCAGTCAAGCGACAATGGTCATGAAAGAGACAACTGCTCATTGTAACGAATGATACATATATGGCCAAAAAAAAAAACTCTTTTATGAATTGGGTATATAATTTAGGCTCATCTATATATTTGATAGTCTTGATTCAATCATGTGTTATATATTTATTTTTAAATAATATATAACACGTAGTTGAATTTAAATTATACAGTACATAGATTTGGCTCATATAAATTTTTTTTAAAAAAATATTTATACAAAAAAATAAAAAAGAAAAAAATATTTAAAAAAACATGGAGGAGGGTATGTCAATCACGGAGTGAATGGCAGCTGCTCTCCAATTGTGTTCACACGTAAGAGTCTGAAAAATGCTGGGCCCAGAACACAGCTGAGCAAGATGGGGAAAAGTGGGCACAATATGTGGGGCCATCCTGAGGCCCAAACCTCTAGAAAACAAATCTTAGAGAGCCCAAATTGGGCTCCGTACCCTGACAATTTTAAGCTCTTTTCGAGATTTCTGTGGTCACTTCCTGTTCTTTTGTATTTGGAGGACACGAGCCCACACACCTGTCATTTTGTCACTTGTCTCACGCGCTGCCGCTCTCGGCCGTCATTTTCTTGAGACACCGTCGCCGAAACTTTGGATATTGTCCTCCGCCGAGGCGTATTCACAGCAGCCACCTTCATGTGTCGGAGCGTGGGAGTCACGCTCCGGCATGGACAAGTGGGTCTGGGAGCAATAAATCATTATAACACATGTTTCTATTTTAATTCAAAACAAGGGATTTAATTAAAAGAAAATCTGTTTTTATTTTAGTAGATGGTAATTTAAAAATGAATTATCTATTCTATTTCTTCATTTTGAAAAAAATGGCTTGTGATATATATATTTATAGATTTCTTAAAACTTATATATGTCATTGAATTAAGCAATGTTCTGAAAACCGGACCGGACATCGAACCGGCAGCCTTACTGGTTACCGGTTCAACCGGTTCGACCGGTTCGACCACCGGTTCAACCGGTGTGACGTCATAAATACGTAATAATTATTAAATTATTTTTATATATAAAAAAATAATAAATATATAAAAAAAAATAGAGAAAGTAACCTAATAATAATAATAACAATAACCACCAAAATAAGAAATTTACTTTACTATTTAATAAAAATTCAACTCTATCATTCATCTTAAAATTCCAACTCATCATTCATCCCAAAAACTAAAAGCTAACAAATAACAATAAACAAGATAATTCGATAAACATGTCTTGTCACATTTCATATCCAAGTCCAAATAAACCTAAACAATATTATAAAACATAAAACAAGATTAATCATCATAAATCATCCAAGTGATATATTCAAAGTCTTCAATCATCATCTTCATCAATGAGGTGATTTTTTTGTTGCCTTAAAAGGCTTTGTACTTCGCCATCGTTACCACTTGAGATGCAACATCAAATCTTGATAAATTAATCTCGTCTCCTCCATCATCTAATTAATCACAAATAATTTTTTTAATAAAATAATAAAAGACTAGATAATTAATCTTTTAGTAAAATAAATAAATTATTATATAACCTCTTCCTTGAGACAACTCTTCCTCAAGCATTTTCTCCAACTCATCACCATCAAGCTCCCCACTAGGCTCCTCCTCAATTATCCAAAAATCCACTTTATTAATGCATTCATAATCAATTAGATCATATGGCTTTATTCTTTATTTACTACTACAAAATACCATAATATTAATATAATTAATAACAATAAAGAAACATTATACTTACGATATAGAAAACTAATAATGTTCTTATCGATTTTATAAACGCAAATTATAACGCACATAATGTTCTTAAACCTCAATTATTAGATCAAAATACAATGGGCTCGTACATTAATTATTTTTTGGTGAGAAACATTATCATCATTATTTGACATAAGAATCAGACCATATCTTACTTTAATAATTCAAATAGATTATCTTCAACTCATTAATTACCCACTCTACTCGTACTAGCAGGCATGTTCTTTTTAATTATCTTCAACTCATTAATTACCCACTTTACCAAAATGAATAGCATGAAAATTTCCCTCTTAATTAACCACTATGCACCTCCTGCTGCTGCTGCTGCTGCTGGAGAAAACCAGAAACAAGAGGCAAGAAAAGTAAATCAAACTCCTGCTGCTGCTGGTTCACGGTGAAGAAAACCAGAAAACCAGAAAACCAGAAAAAAACAGAAAAAATGAAGAAAGGAAGAAAATTACCTCCTGTTGCTGGTTCACGGTGAGGCGAGACGGGGCAGCGAGGCGATGAGAGGCGAGACGGGAAGGCGCGGCGCGGCGAGACGGGGAGGCGAGCAGATGCACTGAACTCTGAAGGCTGAAGCTGTGAAGCAACAGGTTCCATTCTCACAAAAAGGACCCCCGGTTTTGACCAAGAAAAAAGCCAAAAAAAAAAAAAAATTGGAAGTGGCTCGCCGAACCGGTTCCCGGACCGAGACCGGTTCGACCGGTTTTTGACCGGTTTTTACCGGTTCTGGACTGTCCGAGCCACCTCCGGTTTTTGAGCATGATTCGGACCGGACCAGCCTCCGGTCACCGGTCGAACCGGTAGAACCGGCCGGTCCGGTCCGGTTTTAAAAACATTGGAATTAAGTGAGAAATGTATGGGGTAAATTGTCCTTTCATGACCAAATAGACTGAGTCATTGCCACAATTTACAAAGAAACTAACATGTACATGTACTCCTTTTTGCCCCTTTTTTTCTTTAAGTTTTTAATTTATACTTTATTTACCTTCCTTTGTGTGTGTGTGTGTGTGTGTGTTAGCTATTTTAATCGCAAAATAACTTTAGATTTTCATATGCATTTTTTCAATAGTATATTTTTCAATTGGTATATTCTTTATTAGAATTTTTACTAATTATTTTTATGTATCGACAAACATTTGAAGGTTATATAATTAATTTGAACTTATTGAGAGAGCTAAATGACCAAGTATAAAAGAATTGATTATTTCTTTAACAAAGCAATCTTTAAAAAAGAGAATAACAATATCGGTTGAACCTATGTCACATAAAGCGAGTGCGCAAGAGCATACAAATTAAGAAAAGTTGAGTGTGAAACCGCTTTAAAGTGTCTTATAAGAAATTATTTTATGTATAAAACTAAATTATATACTCCCCCGTCCCATATTATTTGTCATTTTGGAGTTATGCACAAGAATTAAGGAAATGAATTAAGAACATTAATTATAAATTATCTAGACCAAAATACCCTTTTAGTAAATTACGCCATTAATTTCTCTTTCATCAACCATTTATCTCTTTCCAAGATATTCTCCCTTTTACATGCAATGCCCTTTCATCAAGTTTGCATATTTTTGCCCATCACAAAAAAAAAAAAAAATAGAAATGCACATTTTACGGATGGAACAATTTCAAATTTTGTTGAAAATTTTAAACAAAGCTAAAAACACTCCCTCTAAAAATTCCCTATAAGAAATTCGAAAAATTTTCACTACAAAAAATAGTGATACTTGAAAATTGATAAAGTCTCAAATTTTTAGGAAGATTGAAAGAAAATTAGTGCTGTTGGGAGATTGAAGATGCACATTATTGAAAGACCATTAGTGTTGTTGGGAGATTGAAAGTCTCAAATTTTTAGGAAGATTGAAGATGCACATTATTATAGAAGATTGAAAGACAAATTAGTGTTGTTGGGAGATTTTTTAGGAATTGGGTCATCCATAATTAATAAATTGCTGAATTTTTTTTAGAAATTTGCATAAGATATTAATTACAGTCTAAGGGTATATAAGAAAAAAATTAATAAATTTCTTCTTGATATGTGAGAATAACATATGTTATGGGACAAAAAAAATTCCTAAAACAACAAGTAATATGGGACGGAGGGAGTATATTCAATGTAAAACACTTTTGAAAACGAAAGTATAAGCAAAATTAATTCTATTAGATGCTACACGTGAATTATAATATTGATAATTTAAGGTAGTTGACTAAAGTTATTAATTTTTTAAAAACCTAAAATTCTTAATTACAAAAGAATGCATAATTTATACATTAAAAGCTAGTAACATAACTACTTTAAAAAAAATTAGCTTATTGTCTTCATATATATACTTACTATTTACCAATTAGAATTATTATATACTAATTACATCTATAGAAGTTTATTTATGTGGTATTTAATTAGGATATTCATTATTTCTATATTATATATAAATATGTGTTGTTGTGTACACCTGTAATTAAATACTATTGACGTGGCATAATTTTGACCGGTAAATCCTACCGCCTTTCTCCCGACGAATTCCCTTATACCCCCCGATCGGTTCCTCTCGAATCCTCTCTGATTGAACTAACGGATATCGATCGACTCCACTATCCCCTTTTCCCGTTGGATCCAGCAGATTTTTATCGTCTTTCGATCGGCACCAATGTCGACCTGGACCATACCGGGTCCAACGGATCCCTACTGGCATTAAATGCTCTGTTAGACGAGGTATGGGGGAGTCACCTAATACCATACCTTATTAATTGAACGCTAGCTAGCGCCTACAGACCCTACCACTAGGTCTACCGGTCGCCCACGTCGATCCTCAACAACCTACTTGGCCTGGTGGGCCCACAGGAGCGCGGTCTACCTGGGCATAGTATAAATACCCCCGCATTTATGGTAAGAGGCAAGCATTAATTACCTACAACGCGCGATCTACTGACTTAAGCATCGGAGGGCCTTAACCGAGACCCATCTCGGCTAGCTCACATTGTCATTTCCCTTGTTGCAGGACCAACTTCCCGTTCAAATATCATCACTTATTCACTCGACCTAAGGAACCGATCGGTGTCGATCAGCTCTGAATCCGACCCGCATTATTTAGCGCCGTCTATGGGGAAAAAACAATTATAATCGAGGAAGAGAAAGATGGTGACTACTAGAAGGAATCCCTCCGGAGCACGAAGCATGCCAATCGAGGGAGAAGACCAACACTCGGTCCATGACCTCCCCCTGCCACTGCGACCGGTGATGAATCTCGCTCCGGCACAAACTAATTTGGCGGGTTCGTCTCGGGCGCAAGTGAACGCCGCGCTCACACCAGCCAATACCGATCGGAGGAGTCGAGCTCGCAACTCTCCTACTGGGACGGGCATGCCGCGCCCAATGCAGAAGAAATGATCGCCATTCCCCTCGAAAGATTGAGGGACTTTGTAGGACAATGTGACCTCCAAACCTTTGAGAGACTCAAGGAAAGCGTTGTCCGAGCACCACCTGGACCTAATCGGGCGGTGGCCCCAGTCGATCGAATAGTTCAATCACATCAGACTTCTGGTCAGGAGGCGAGTTTTCGACCATCCTGGTTAGAAGAAGAAGAAGAGGCTGAATCAAACCACCATGACAGGGTTCCTCGTCGCCAGTACCCGAATTTGGGGGGCTTTCATCGGGTCCCCATTCTGGGGAATTCGAGGGCTGATCCGGCCCCTGGGGAACTCGAACAAATGAAGAACCAGCTTTACTACCTTACTCAAAAGATCACTGACCTCGAGCACCCCGACGACAGAATTGAGCATATGACGGGCAGGGATCCTCCTCCGATCGATATCACAGTCGAAGGCAGAGGGCTTTTCCCCATCATATTTGAGAAAAGAAGATCGGTCTTCACGATCCAGTTCTCAACCTTCCCCACTACGACGGAAGTTCCGACTCAGACGATCATTTGTTACAATTCAAAAATGCCATCGACGTCTACCATTTCTCGAACGGAATGATGGCTAAGTTCTCTGCTATCACCCTCTTTGGCATGGCTCGATAGTGGCTCAACAGGCAATAGCCGGAGTCGATCCACTCTTTTTGAGGAGTTGGCCGATCGATTCTTGCATCACTTCGCGGCCAAAAAAGACACCAAACTCCCTCATATCCACCTCCATGGGATTCACCAGCAAGAAGGAGAGTCCCTCCGAGACTTCATGACCCGTTTCAACAACGAAGTCTTGTGGGACGACAACCCCTGGATTGATTTTGTTAACTTCGCTCGATATATTGCCCTCCGACATGAAAATTGCGCTAATTCGATCGTCCTCAAACCTCCTCAATCGATGAGGGAGCTCCAGGCTCTGACCTCCAACTTCATGATCTCTGAGGAAATGCACCACATCAAGCACGGGGATAAAAAGGAAAAAGAGCATAAGGAGAAAAAGGAGAAGGGAGGCCATAAGAAGGACAAGGAGCACCGGGAAAAGAGACTCTCCGATCAAAAGATATTCTAACCTGACACCCCTAAATTCCTCCTGCGGTCATATCTTGTCTGTCATGGATTGAAAACTGTTCAAAACACCGAACAAAATTTTCGAGGGGAAAGAGGCTAGGAAGTCGGGCGAGTATTGTGCCTTCCACAAACAATACGGGTATGTTACCCACGACTGTTACGCCCTCCAGAGCGAGATCGAGCTCCTCATCAGGAAAGGCCTCCTTAAGGAGTTCGTAGCGGCCCACATAGGAGCCCCGGCCCAAAGGGAGATGTCGTGGTCTCCTCGGTCTCCTCAGATGAGCCCCAAGGGGTCTCCCTCCCAAAGAAGCGGCAAGGAACCGGTTGATCACAACCTACCGACCTGAGGGTTTATCAATACGATCGCCGAAGGACCAAACGGGGGAGACTCCAGATCAAATCGGAAGCGCACATCGAGGAAGTTGGAGCAAGGAAGGTCAAGCTCCTCGATCTTTGGTCGAGCTCACCAGGTCAGTAGCATCGAGTCCAACACTATTGTATTTAGTGATACGGATATTGATGTATGTCGCCCATCGGGAGATGGTGAGTCACCAGACGTCGCGATGGTAATCACCATTGGCGTGTCAAATTTTGCTGTGGCACGCACTTTAGTTGATAATGGAAGTTCGGCTAATATTCTCTTTTACTCTACCATCCAAAAAATATTCTCACTTAGAAAGTATAGAGATGCATCTGGTCCATACCCCTCTTGTCGGGTTCGGGGGATCGAAAATCATCCCGATCGGAGTTGTGTGGATGCCGACCTCGTTAGAGGAAGCACCCCAAAGATTAACCCTCCTCATAGACTACCTCGTCTTCGACGCCCGTTCACATACAACTTGATTTTGGGAAGACCTGCCCTCAATCAATTTGAAGCGATAGTTTTGATCTACCATCTAAAAATCAAGTTCCCCACCCCGGCCGGGGTAGTGGAGGTCAAATGCAACGTGCGGGACTCTTGGAGGTGTTACACTGTATCGCTAGAAAAGGAAAAAAAAAAGTTTGCAACCTTCCCCATCAGTTGTCCTGTCGATTAATATCGAACTCGATCCGCCCGAAGGATCGTCCTCTCGAAAATGAAGGAGCGAAGAATCTTGGATCAAGCCGGTAGGAGAACCTAAAACCATTGAGCTAGTCCCTGGTAACCCAGACAAGGTAACCTGAATTGGGTCACACTTGGGAGAGAGATGATGCTGATCGAGTTTCTGAGAAAAAATATCGACGTGTTCGCGTGGAGTCCCTCGAATTTCCCTAGGACCGACCCGAGGTGATTGTTCATCGTCTCAATGTAGATCCGACCGCCAAGTCGGTCCAACAGAAGAAAAGAACTTTTGGGGAAGAGAGGAACAAGATAATCGCGGAAGAAGTCGGCAAGCTCCTTAAAACAGGGTACATCGTCGAAATTCAATACCCGGACTGGCTATGTTATGTGGTCGTGGTCCCCAAGTCGCTTGAAAAATAGCGCATGTTCAATGACTTCACAGATTTAAATAAAGCCTGTTCGAAAGACCCATACCCGCTTTCCCGGATCGATCTGCTTGTCGATTCGACCGCGGGATGCGAAATTTTGAGTATGATGGATGCCTTCCAAGGGTACTATCAAATTTACATGGCACCTGAGGACCGGTCGAAAACATCATTCGTGGTCGAGAAAGAGGTCTACTGCTTCATGGTTATGCCGTTTGGCCTCAAGAACGCTGGCGCTACCTATCAAAAGCTCGTGAACAAAATGTTCAAGGGGCTGATAGCCTCAAGCATAAAGGTCTACGTTGACAACATGATCGTCAAGAGCGATAGAGAGGTCGACTACCTGAGGAACACCTTCGCCGTGCTCCGACAATATGGCATGAAATTGAACCCCTCGAAGTGCACTTTTGGGGTCCCAAGAGGAAAATTTCTGGGATATATGGTCAGCCAAATGGGGATTGCGGCGAACCCTGCCAAGATCGAGGCAATTCAAGAAATTACAACACCCCAGACCATCCAAGATGTGCAGCGTCTTTGTGGACGCATCATCACACTAAATCGGTTCATCTCCAGATC
Source organism: Petrea volubilis (assembly GCA_026212405.1). NCBI lineage: Eukaryota > Viridiplantae > Streptophyta > Magnoliopsida > Lamiales > Verbenaceae > Petrea > Petrea volubilis. The sequence goes on along the minus strand of CM047879.1, from coordinate 19,497,109 downwards.
GGCCGATCGGACTTCCCCTTCTTCAAAACACTCCGTATCTCGACTTGCTGACCTGTCGGAAGGGAGAAGGCTCCGGTCGAGTCAATGTCGGTCGATAACAAGAGCGACCAAAGGAAGAAAAAGTTGGACTTCAAATGGCTTGAAGAGTGCGAGAAGACCTTGGTCGGCCTGAAAACCTACTTGTCCTCCCCACCGCTGCTTGTCAAACCGGTCCAGAAAGCACCTCTGTACCTTTACATGGTTGTGTCCGACGAGGCCATTAGTTCAATAATCGTGACCATAATGGAGATGGTCCATCGACCGGTGTACTACGTGTGCAAAGTCCTCCAAGGCGCAGAGAATAATTATTTGAAGATCGAAAAATTTGCACTTGCCTTGGTCATCATTGCTCAAAAATTGCGCCACTATTTCCAGTCGCATTCTATCATGGTTTTAACTAACCAACCACTGAAGCAAGTGCTGTCTAAGCCTGACGTCTTTGGAAGACTGACCAACTAGGCCATCGATTTAGGAGAGTTTGACGATCCAAGGGCCACGCACGGCGATCCAAGGGCAGGCTCTGGCGAACTTCCTACTCGAAAGGGTAAGGGCACCGATCGAACCCGATAGACCAGTCGGTTCATGGGTCATGCACACAGATGGCTCTTCGACCTCCCAGGGAGAGAGAGTCGAGGTGTATCTAAGAAGTCCAGATGGTCTAGAGATCGAGTTCGCCATAAAGTTGGATTTCAATGTCACCAACAATGAGGCAAAATACGAGGTGCTAATCGCAGGCATGAAGATTGCAGTTGATCAGGGAATTGACCACTTGCAAGCCCTGGTCGATTCCCAACTAGTCGCGAGTCATGTATCTGGGGCATGCGATGCTCGAGAAACATCCATGGTGAAATACTTAGAAAGAGTGAGGGTGTTGAAAGACCTCTTCATTTCCTTCACCCTCGACCAAGTGCCAAGAGAAGAGAACAAGCGAGCGGATGCCCTCTTGAAGTTTGCAAGTTCCCAGAAGGGGACAAAGATTCGGTCGATAACGTATGTGATGATCGAGAAGCCAGAAATCGATCAGAATCCGATCGATCAGGTACTCCCCATCGAGTTGCGAGAGCCGTCATGGCAAGACGAGATCAGGGGCTACTTATTGGATGGAGCTCTACCCGATGATGCTCTCGCCGCTCGAAGGCTCAGGTACCGTGTGACACATTTCGCGCTCGATCAATCTGGTCGACTTTTCAAAAAATCTCCCATAGGACTGCCTCTCTGTTGGCTCAATTGACGAGAAGCGGGTAAGGTGATGAGCTCCATTCATAGGGGGAGTTATGGGAACCATTTGGGCGGTCGTTCGTTGACTCAGAAAATCACCCGGAGCGGATTCTTTTGGCCCATTCTAGTCGAGGACGCCAAACGATTTGTCCAGAAATACCCAAATTGTCAGTACCATTCTAACTTAAATCACTGACCCCCCCATAGAGATGATACGTGTGGACGTGTCATGGCCGTTCGATCAATGGGGGATTGACATTGTGGGACCATTTCCCCTAGCCCCCGGTTAGAGAAGGTACGCAATTGTGGCGGTCGAATATTTCACCAAGTGGGTCGAAGCAGAGGCAGTCGCAAAAATCATGGATGCCTTTGTCCGATCTTTCATCTGGAAGAACATAATATGCCACTTCAGGGTTCCGAGCAAGAGGACGATCGAATGGTGTAGAGAGCATGAGATCTAGCAGCGATTCACGTCGGTCGGAAATTCTCAATCAAATGCGTAAGCCGAGGTGACCAACCGGATTTTGGTACACAACCTCAAGGCAGTGCTCGGGGCCCATAAAGGTGACTGGGCCGACAAGCTCCTGAGTGTGCTTTGGGCTTACCGAACGACCCTCCGGTCGGCCACGGGGCAAACGCCGTATGCCCTGGTTTATGGCTCGGAGGCCGTCATTCCTGCGGAAATAATGCATCCGACGGCTTGAGTTGCTCATTTCGACCTCGACCTGAACAGTTCCACGCGTGAGCACGAACTCGAGGTCATATAAGAGCTGTGCAATCATGCTTGGATTAAGATGCAGAATTATAAGGCAACCGTCGCCAAGGCGTACAATAAGGGAGTGGTCCCTTGAAATTTTTAAGTGGGCGATCCATGGGGAGCAGGGAACCTGGGGAAGTTATTTTCTTAAGTGATCGACCCTGCAGGTCGTGTCGTCCCCTTACTGTAATAGTTCCAATCTTTTGTCAAGTGCCTATTCGAACTTTTCATTAAAGTCTCTGTTTGAATCTTTCCCCGTTCGAATATTTTATTAAGTCCTTATTTGATTTCTTAAATTGTCAACTAGACTCCACATTTTTTTTATTCTAACTACTTTTAGTTAATAAGTTTCGATCGGGCAGTTCCAAGCACGCACATGCAATTTTAAAACAAAATTGTTGCAATAAGACACAAAGCGAAATCGAACAAAAAAATGTAAATGAGTCGAATAGGGAGATGTCAAAATAAATTAATTTTTATTCATGAAATTGTGGATCGATTACAAAAAGGGGGGGGGGGGAAGGGGGGCTAATCTATTACATTTACTTCATCCTCCCAATCACCGAGGTCTTCAGCCGCTTCCTCGGCACCTGCCTGATCCCCTCGATCGAGGCCTTGGACTTCCATCGGGCTCTCGCCTCCCTGTCCTTCCTTGTCCTCATCAAGCCGATGCTCGATGTCCTTAAGCGCTTGCTTTTGGATGAGCTCAGCGGCATACCCGAACTCATCACCCGCTAAGAGCGGAACGGAAGGATCGGCTCTTCCATCGGCTTCTCCGATTGGCTAGCAAGACTCGCCTCAATCAAGTCCAATGTCGTCCCAATGGAATCCTTTTAGGAGGCCGCCCAAATATTCGATCCGTCGAACGGTCAGATCGAATGCATCGCTGATGCGGGAGAAGGACTTCACCGAGCATACGGCGCCAAAGACGCGACTCTTGAGGAACTGCTCAATGGCCGCCCTCAAAAAGGCTTGTTCCCGATCAGCCAATTTCAGTAGCTCCTCTCGAATGCCAACTTCGTGGCCCTTGTTGTACCCCCGGTCGTAGGAGGCCTTCTCCTCCTTGCGTGCCAGGTCGCGAGCCCGCTCAGCTTCGCTGACCTCGGTGACCTTCTGCTCGAGGGATTTCTCGAGGCCCTCGTTGAACTTTATTTGGGCCTTGAGCTTCTTCTTGATCAGCTCTCGCTCGTTCTCGATCAGCTCTCACTCCGATCGGGCCATGGCAAGCATTGTTTCGAGCTATTCGACCTTGCTCTTAAGCTGCCAGGGCTCGTTCTTGGCCACCGGCCGGTACATCTACTTGTATCGATCCTTGCCCTTTTTGTTCACCTCCGCTCGTCGGTATACATGGAAGAACGCTTGGGACGCCATTTGCCGATTGGAGGAAAATGGTTAGAAATGCATAAAAAATAATAAATTCGATCGGGAAGATGCTTTCTTACCCCTATTACTCCCCTCTCAAACCAGTGACCCTATTACTCCCCTCTCAAACCAGCGACGGACCTAGTTGAGGCCCTGACCGAGGAGGTACCGGTGGTCCTCCTCAAATTGGCACCCTTGGGACAGGTGCGAGATGTAGGTTTGATCCCAACCCCGAAAGGTACTGATTGCTTTCCCCTCCGCTCTGGGGAGTGCCCGTTCTGAAGGGCGGTCAAAACCCAATAATCCTCTCCTCCTCATCGAAATCAGAGGATTTAGAGAGGTCGTCTCAACCCACGACTTGCTTCCCCTTTCCCTTGTCGGTGTGGTCAGGGCCTCTCTTCCTCTTCATGCCAGCGGTGGGGGCACCCCCTTCTCTTATCACCACGCCGGTCTCGAGCGGTGGATCGGGGTCAACCCCATTCGAACGGCAACGGCAGTCCACGATCGCTCACCGGTCACCTCGAGGCCCGGATTGAAATCCGGCCTCACCTCCGATCTCGCCCTTGGTGGGGTGGCGCTAGGGGCACCAGTCGGCATGAGCTGATCGGTCACCGATCGTGCTTCTCGATCGCTCATCTGGGCTTTTCTGCCCCTGGACGACGAGCCCTTCTGGCTCGAGAGTCAGGCCGAAGCCTTCTCATTTTTCTTCTTTTGAGCGGCGGCGAGACGGGCGAGCATTGCTTTGTGGGTGTCCATTAGCACTTTGTCGTCTGCAATAAAAAGCCGATCATCAGGAAAAATATAGAGGTATACCCACACAAAACCGATCGAAAAACTTGTTTGGAAATAATGTACTGAGGACGACCCCACGAGGCGCTACGACCGGGGAGATGCCTGCGCGATTTAAAAATTCCTCCTGCAGGAGGTAGCCGCTCCATATCAAACCCTGGTCGATTTGGCGGCTCCGGAAGAAAGGATCCTCCCAAGTCGAGTTCCCCACACCGTCGAACTCGATCTTTTCGATCTCATCATTCCAGGTATTTCGAATGGGGAAGCCCAAGGCGTGGCGAACGAAGAAAAACTTCGCTTTCCACCTTTCCCCGTACGAAGATTGGCAGGTTTGAATGATTCTCGACCCGGACAGGGCTATAATGTAAAAGAAGCCGCCCCGGTTGCCTGGACCCGACCGAGTGGAGATTTGCACTTCGAAAAAGGCCGCAAAATTTTCTATCGATGGGATTTGGCCTAAGGCCCTCATCATGACTATAAAACTATAAATAATGTAATGGGAGTTCAGAGAGAGTTGAGCGGGAGGAATGTTCAAAAAGTTGTAAATCGCTGCCGCATCGGGCGAGATAGGGAACCTAAGCCCGTTCCACAATTCCTCCAAGTGGATGGCGATCATGTTACGGGGCAGGCTTCCTATCCGCGAATCAAGGGGCAATGCATAGGCTTGAAAAGTGGAGGGGATGTGGAATCTGGTCACAACATTCGAGACCTCGGTCGGAGTCATAGTCGACGGAATGTCGTCGTGCTCCCGTTTGGTACGATACAAACGCAGAGTGCCGACTTCCTCGTCGACTTCTTCCACCTCATCGGTCGTGTTAAGTTTGACCTCCCCTTCAGCGCCAAACCCCATTGGGTGGTCGCCTGAAGAAGTCGAGCGGGTGCTCGCACTACTCCCCTCGGAGCTATCTAATCCGACTTCTCTAATTATCCTACGACTAGCCATGATGGAAATGAACGAAAAACGAGGCTTTTAAGTGAGAGAAGTTACCTAATAGAGAGTCGGATCGACCTAGAGATAGGAGAGTTTCGAACGGTAGGGAAGACAATCGAGCGGCACAACGCTAAAATTCTCGCGTAATGGTGAAGTCAACACCCGGTCCACCATCCCTATTTATGGGCGGGTAAAAATCGCCCTCGGGAATATCAACCGGCATCATTATTACAGCTGTGACTTTTCAAATTCCCAGAGGTAACAACTCAATCGAACTCACCTCCCCAGTCGATTTCACAACTGACCCGGGGAGTGCAGGGGCTAATGACGTGGCATAATTCTGACAGGTAAATCCGACCGTGTTTCTCCCGACGAATTCCCTTATACCCCCCGGTCGGTTCCCCTCGAATCCTCTCCAATCGAACTGACGGATATCGACCGGCTCCACTATCCCCTTTCCCTGTTGGACCCAGCACATCATTATCGTCTTCTGGTCGGCACCATTGTCGACCCGGACCATGCCAGGTACAACGGATCCCCACTGGCATTAAATGCTCCGTTAGACGAGGTATGGGGGAGCCACCTAATCCCATACCTCATTAATGGAACGCCAGTTAGCGCATACGGATCCTACCACTAGGTCTACCGGTCGCCCACGTCGGTCCTCGACGATCTACTTGGCCTGTTGGGCCCGCAGGAGCGCGGTCTACCTGGACATAATATAAATACCCCCGCATTTATGGTAAGAGGCAAACATTAATTACCTACAACACCCTTACTCTGTTCAAATCTCCCCAAAACCTATCTACTGACTTAAGCATCGAAGAGTATTAGCCGAGACCCATTTCGGCTAGCTCATGTTGCCATTTCCCTTGTTGCAGGACCAACTTTCCATTCAAATATCATCACTTATTCACTCGACCTGAGGAACCAATCGGTGTCAATCAGCTCTGAATCCGACTCGCATCAACTATATAAATACTAATTAAATATGCTTCTTGTCTGCTTTCTTTTTATTATTTTCAATATACATCCCCTTGTGTATAGATACTTAGATTCTTTACAAAAACCCGAAACAAAAAATCAAAAGTATTTTACAACCAAGATATTTTACAATCTCTGTGGCATAACTAAGGAAGTTTGAACCAAACTAATAGGTATTTTGTGGCCGAATCACGTAATTGACCGGTGCTGTCTGTTTATTCTTGATAAATTCTGCCTAAGAAGTTCAACATTTTCACAGCTTATACCAATCTAGTCCACGATTCTGATCGAGTCCAGTATGCAAAACCTTCATCATATACTCACCCAAGAAAACCTCTGTGTATTTGGCAGGATTTTCTTCTGTTATCAGCTCTTTAATCGGACCATAAATCTTAAACTCAGTGAAAGGCCCCGAGAAAAAGCCAGCCACAGAGATTCTTGGTCAACTGCTGTTAGCTGTCACTCTATGAACACTGCTTTTAAATTTCCCATTCGACACCAACTACACAAAAATTAACATAAATATCATAATCACAATTATAAGATACCAAAAAAAAGGGCAAATTTTAGCTAGTTGATACCTGGAGAAGATCCCCGATGTTTATAACTAAAGCCCCTGGAGTGGGTTCAACATCAATCCATTGACCCAGATAGAAAACCTGGAGGCCACTGATCTGGTTCTGTAGAAGAATTGTGAGAAATCCAGGATCAGAATGCTTAGTGGCCCCAAGAGTCAGTTGAGGCTCGGGGCATGCCGGATAATAGTGGCAGCTATACCTGTGCCCCTTTGAGGATTCCATGGCATATAAGGTGTCAAATTTGAGCCCCAGAGCCTCTGAAAGTAGCTCCAGAAGAGTTTTTCCTAAAACTGAAGCATGTTTTGAGTACTCCATCGTGCTATTCCTGCGAAGCGAAAGTACCAATAGATTGACTCATAATTATCTGGCACAGCCTATTAACTATGACAAGAAAAAAAAAAAAACTATGTTGCAAAAAGTTTACCTGCAAGAATCTGGCAATTCCTCAGGACAAATTTGGCCCGAAAACGAAAGGTGCATGGTATCCCTCCAGTTCACAGTCCTTGAAACGAACAAATCATAGTTACTGATAAACCTTACCCTTCTTGTGGCGTCCCGCGAATAATACTTCTTCTTCTCCTCGAGATCCTGCTTGTTAAATTTTCGTACGCCGTCAATCATCCCATCAAGCACAGTTATTGGAATTCCTTGATTCACCACCTGGAAAAATCCCCAGGTTTCTGATGCGTCCCTGACTTGTTCGACGATCTGCTTTCGCCTGTCAGCGTCGTTGTCCTGGAATATGCCGCTTAAATCAATAACGGGAACATGAATTTGAGTCTTTTTGTAAGTCAACTCTTCAGCAAGCTCCTCGGATGGCCTCACAAAAATCTCGGGGACTTTGTTCAATCCGGAATCAATGAGACCTTTGACACCAGCTTTTGTTTCTTCAAAAGCCTTTAGCATTTCAACTCTGTCATATTGTTCATCAATTGCTCCAGCCATGCGACGAATTAAGAGGTAGCTGCTAAGTGAGAAGCTGAATGTGGTTTTGTGGAACAGAAAACACGGCTTTATTCTCAATTAATATTGGTCAGTAATGGACTCGACGAGCTTCGTTATATTATATTTTAATCAGTATATTAATATTTCAAACTCATAACATATAAATAATCACAAATTGATACAATTTAAAATTAACAAACCATAGATCATAACTTCTACGCCAAAACCTACTATAGAAATAAATTTAATCCCACATGTGGAACTCATGAAACCTTTTGACTTTTTTCGTTCATAGGCTTTCACTTGTATTGAAATAAGGTTTTATTGGCAAGTAAAATTTCACTTTCATACCATGTCGAATGTGAGCAAAAAATTTTAATTATAAAAAAATATGTGAGCAAAAGTATGTGGTATTGTAGTTAAAAACACATAAATGATGGCGTATGCAATGATGCAAGATACAAAAAATAGATATCTTCTTTAGCCCGGTCAATAATAGTGTTTAGCATTTCCTAAGAGTTGAACGAGTAGGGGATCCATAATTAAACGAATAAAGAAAAAAGAAACGGCCAATTACAAAAAACCATCATTGAAGTTTAGTGAAATTATAAAAAAAAATACTACATATATGAAAAATTACCATTACTCTCTTAGTATTTGGGCTGGGTGAGAGTCAATGTTATGTCTAACGGAATAGTGAACACGTCTTATTTGCCCTTTTTTTTTTCTTTGTTTTCCCCCTTAAAAAATGGCAACTTAAAATAAATTTTTGTTGGTTAAGTGCTAGGTTGGTGCTAAATTTTTGTTTTGTTATTGTTATTTTCTTGCCAAATAAAAAAAAAGCACCAAATTTATTCTAGAGTTTTATGGTCATAAGGTGTTTTTTTGGGGTGATTTTGTTAAAGAAATTATTATTAGCACTCCAAAATTGTTATTAGCACTTAATTCTTAGTCTTTTTATTGAAATATTGACAAAAGTGCCCATCTATTGTAAAATATAATTGGATACATTTTATTCTCTTAATTATTTGCTATGTCTCATTCACTCCACTAAACTATCAAATAGAATACTTTTCACCTTAAAAATAGTCAAAATTGCTTATACAATTTTAATTCCCCCCCCCCCCCCCAACATTAATCACTCTAAATTCAACTTTGGATCCTTCATTAGATATAAAAATATTTTTTATTTTAATTTTAAAAACAATTGATAGTTTAAGTAAACTGAAATAAAAAGTTGAATTAGTTATTGTAATACTACCTAAAAATTTAATATAAAAAATAATTCTAGATCTTTAATTTAGGATATATTTTGTAAGTAAAGTTTGAATATTTTGAACAAAAGTGGATAAATATTTTTAAATTATAATTTAAAAATATAATTTTTTATATTAACTTAAATTATGATATATTTAAATAAATATAAATTCTTTGAAAATTGAGTACACCAAGTTGTTTTTTAAAAAAAACACTCAAATTTAAGTAACTAATGAAAATATAATTATTCATATTAGTTATTTGTGCACATTTGATGCAGGAGCAAAATAGAAAGATATATAATATTTGAATATGCATTTAAATTTTAATAAATTACATCACAAATATTTTGAATTTTATATCTGAATACTTTTTAGTATTTATTAAATTTATAATATGTGAAAAGTAAAGTAATTTATTTAAAATAAATAAAATTATATGATTAGAAAAATAATTGAATATGAGACCTAAAAAAAATTAAATAATGCGATATAAGAGAAAAGAAAGAGAATATATTGAAAAAGTAAAATGAAAAAAAAGAAATGTTGAATTGGACGAGAGAGAAAATAGGGGAGAGAGAGAGGGAGAGATAATAGGAAATGGATTAAAAAACGAAAACGGCTGACATACCAAGATAATTATTCAATAGCCCTCCCTCTTTATATAATAGTATAGATAAATTTAAAAGTGTATAAAGTTTACTTTTTATTGAAGAGTAAATAATTTGATTTCTAGTTAAAACATATTAAAAATTAAATTTAGATTATAAATTGGTATGACTATTTTGTGAACTATATATATATTTACATTGTATAGATTTAAGGGTAATTTTATTGAAATATATAATTTGGAGGGGGTGGGGCTAGGTTAATGATATACATCATATAATTAAAGAAGTAAAGTGTATCTAATTCTATTTTTCAATGAATGGAGCATTTGGTCAATTGTTCAATACCAAAGTAAAAGTGGAGCGCCAATAATAATTTTAAAGTATCAACAACAATTTCCTTTCATTAATTTTGAGGGTTTTCATAATGTGATGGTTCAATTGTCAGCGAACTATTATTTAATGAGTTTTTATATATTGTTTTGTGTTGTCAAATACATGCAACTAAAATACTTCTTCAACCACGATGATACAAATACAACTAAAATAAAACTTTTATAGTGCATATTAGGAAAAAAAAACACAACACTTCACAACTAACATCTCATACAACAATTTTATAAAACAAATTAATTAACAACTATAAAAGACTAGTTTGAAAAAATAACAAGTTTAAATTACAATGCACTGCCCTTTACTATGACAAATAATGAAAAAAGCACCTGAGGGCATAAGAGTCATTTCATCTTGGACAAACGGGTACTCCCGAAAGTTCATATTGATTGACTAACTACGACCATTATTAAACCTAATAGTAGATATAAAATGTTAGACGGAATATAATGTTAAGGGGTAATGATAGTTTTCAATATATGTGGGTGTTTTTTGTAATTTCACCATACTTTATAAGTAGCAACTGTAATTGACGAAAAAAGAAATTGCCATAAACACAAAAATCGTCGACTAGAAAAATGTCCATACTTACGTAATATTTCATACTCGTTGATTTTATTAATACAATCATGTAGCATTAGCAAATATCATGACCCATGTACTATACGATTGCACATCTGATACTTCGAGATCTATGGGTCTAAATTCATCAAAAGAAAAAATCCTTAAATGTAGTCTGTTTAGTGCTTTAATTCAGTACTAAAAAAGTTGGGTTTAGTGACCGCAAAATCGATCGCTAATTCTAGGAAATTGTTGGTCACTAACGTGATCAGTAACCAATTTAGTGACTGATTTTTGTAGTAAAAATAGAAAAACCTCATCACTAATTAAAATTAGTGACCCCTAATTAGTTCGGTCACAAAGTAGTGACCCCCTAACGGGGTCACATATTCAAGTAATCACTGCATGACATTATAATTGGAAACAAATTCGTAAATGATATTTTTATCATATATTCAAAGTTTAGCGACCTAATTGAAAAGGATCTAAGAGTTGATTGTATGTAATTTTAAATATTGAGTGTCAATGTGCAAGAAAAAGAAACTTAATTGGATAGTTTGGAACTTTACTAAAGAAACTTGAACGTTGAGACTTAGAGAAGGTCAAAGTAGAGACGGTTTGGAACTTAGGGGGTCAAACAGTAATTTCAAAGACATTATGGTATAAGTGCAATTTTCTCTTCTTTCCTATCCTTCAAACACCTCCAACACACACTTTACACACACTACACACCAAAACACAAACTAATTAAGACTCCCTCATTTATTTACTAAATCAGAAGAATAAATGCATTATTTGAACTAGCTCAATGAGAGGAATTCGTTGGTGGTGGTATCTCACGGGTTCTCCAACCTAAAAAATGCAGCAACAGCAGCGACTCGAGACGTACGTACGTGGTGGCGATGCCAAAAAAATTACCGATGACGGCACGGCAGCGGTGATCCAGTTGGGTTGGGCTCGAAAATTGGCCATGAACTTTTGTTGAAGGGTGTTAGTGTATGGTATCAGCACAAGACTGGAAGATAATTGATATGGCCGAATCTGTTTTGGCCATGTAGGCTCCAGCTCAGCTCACACATCGGATCCAGCTCAGCACATGCCGCCATCCTCCTATTGCCGCGTGTCAGACCTAGTTCGATCAGGCTCCATCTTTCTTGTCGGCCTATTTCGGCCAGAATTCGTCACGTCTCCTCGACTCGTATGGTCGCCTCGGTTTCAAGACAGTCGCCACACTATCCTCAGGGTTAGCACCCAGACACCCTCCTCGAGCAAGGAATGCACGGCACGCGCCCACAGCGCGTCATGGGAAACGCCCGTCACCTGCAACGGGATTGGGCCAATCTAATTCTGGTCCGGCCCACCTATTTTTTATTATTATAAATAGTACGGCGATACTATTCATTAGGTAAGACATATTTTATCTACCATTACGCTGATTACTACTTACTGCTCACCTACTCGAATTCTGACTTGAGCGTCGGAGGGTCTTCGCCGGAGACACTTCCGGCTAGTCTCACGTGTGCTCCATCCTTGCATAATAGAACCCGACCAGCATTCAGACAACCTTACTCGGATCTACCTGACCGGATTCGGACACTTATTCCCAGATCGAAGTGACGTGTACCGCAGGCCAAAATCCGACCACATCATTTTGGCGCTAGAAGGAGGGCCCTATTCGAGCAAGTGAGAAAATGGTGAACACACAAAGGACGGGAACAGAGTCGGCGGCCCCACAAACCACCACCAATCTGGGTCCCGAGACTCACACCGTCCCACCTCACGCTGTTCCGCAAGTCATCGGGCCAGCACCTACACCCCCCGCCGGTCAGAACCTCGTCGTCCTGACGGCTGATCAGTTTAATACGCTCTTACACGAGATCAGGCGGGTGAATCCAGTCCCAGCCCCGGATGCCACTGCTGAAGACCCTCATCCGACGAGGGAGGAAATTCGCCCCCCGCGAGGTGTTCGGGCAACCGACGCCGAGCGGGATGACGCTCGGGTGCGTGAACGGATCCCCGCCATAAGGGAGGTCCGCAGAGAGAGACGGTCTCCGCCTCCTCGGATGGCTGAGGAAGTTGACGAATCCTCTGTGGGGGTATCCTCAGGTCATCCTGCGTGGAGTCACAGGGAGCGGTTGGAGGAGATTTCCCACCAGGCCACAGAGATTCAGCGAAGAATCGATGAGGTCCGCCGCGGTGAAAGATCCCGTGATGATGTTGGGGAGCTTTCGCATCGGATGGAAGACCTTAACCGGAAGCTCGAGGAGGTATCTCACCGCTCCGGGGAGGGATCGGCACAACGATACTTTGTGCCTGACGAGACGGACCCACTCTGCGCCGACCTCCAACGAGCCCGAGCACCCAGAGGGGTCCGAATCCCGACCGACCTGCCCCGATACAATGGAGAAGCGGATCGCAAAGAACACCTAATACAGTTCAAACACGCCATGCGCGTGCACATGATTGACGATGACTTCGCGGCGAAGGTGCTGGTTAAGACTTTTCAGGGAGTAACCTCGCAATGGTACGTCTGCCAAGCCCCAGGCTCGGTCAGAAGCTTCGCCGATTTGGCGATAAGGTTCGTCAACCATTTCCAGACGAAAAGCCTAGCGAAGCTGCCCCCATCCCATTTGCATAAGATTCGGCAAAAGGAGGGTGAGTCTCTGAGGACTTCTTTAACCGATTCAACACCGAGCTGCTCAAGGTCGAGAGCGTCTAGATGGACTTCCTCCTCGATGTAATCATGGGGGACATCCGAAACCAAGCGTGTTCGGACCACTTGGCCAGGAAGCGCCCTGCCACCATGGAGAAAGTCATGTCCATCGCTCAACAATACATGAATGTTGAGGACATGAGGTTTAAAAGGAGACCAGAGGTCGGGGAAAGGAAAGATCGCCGACGGGACAATGGTCTTACCCCATTAGTGATGTCGAGGAAAGAGATCTTCGCCACAATCAACGCCAGCGACCCGACGGTTTTTCGGAGGCCAAGGAAGGTCCAGGACTTGACGGAGCCCCTCCGAGGGGAAATAAATATTGTGCGTTTCACAAGCAAGTGGGTAATCACGACACCGAGGGCTGCTATGCCCTCAAGAAGGAAATACAGCGCCTCATCGATATGGGCCGACCAGAGATCAAAAAATACGTGAAAAAGTAAGGACAGGGCCACAAGAGTGAGGGAAACCGTCGACGCAACTCCCCGTCCCACACGGACGATGAACAAGGTACACCGAGGAGAGATAGATCTCGCTCTCCTCGAAGGGGCTACACGCATTCGAGTCAAGCCGGCAAACAGCCTGCCACACAGGACAACCTCCCGGTCAGGGGGATGATCCACACCATAGCAGGAGGCCCTAGTGGAGGAGACACCAAAAGTAGGAGGAGACAGGTGGAGGGGCGCCTAGACCAAGCCCGATATCGTATCGAAGAGCGCTACTACCATGAGAGGCTGCATGTCAACACCATATCTGAGGCAACGACGCCGATGTCGGAGTTACTTGAATTCTCCGACCGTGATCTTGCGCACATCCTGAAGACGGAAGGCCTCGAGGATACACCGGATTACCCGATGGTCGTTAATCTGGACGTAGCCAACTATTCCGTGGCAAAGACCCTGATCGACAATGGGAGCTCCGCCAACATCATTTTCGCCAACACCTTCGCCAAGATGGACTTGGGAGGATACACGCTCTCCCCCGTGCAGACCCCTCTTGTCGGGTTCGGGGGCTCCGAGGTGGTCCCTCTCGGAATGATTCAACTCCCCATCTCGTTGGGGGAGGCCCCGAGAAGAAAGACTATGATGGTCCAGTATTTGATAGTCGATGCCCCGTTTGCCTACAACATCATCCTCGGGCGACCCGCTCTTAATGCGTTTCGGGCGGTAGTGTCCACGTATCACTTGAAGATGAAGTTTCCCACGCCCGCGGGGGTCGGGCAAGTCACATGTCGGATCTTGGATGCCTAGAAGTGTTACTCGGCCTCCGTCGAAGGGAAGAAGACACCGGCACCCCGGCCAGTCGAGGCAGCCGCTTCGTGGATGGATATCCCCGAGTCCTCCGAAATCGACCCGGCAAAGCGGAGGAGGCTCGAGGAAGAAAAAATGACGCCGGCGGAAGACTTCAAGACAATCCAGCTCGTAGAGGGCGACCCATCCAAGACCACCCGGGTAGGGTTGACCCTCGAGCCGCATCACGAGGTCATGTTGGTCGACTTCCTCCAGACAAATGCCGACGTCTTTGCTTGGAAGGCCTCAGATTTTCCGTGGATCGATCCCGAAGTCATTGTCCATCGCCTCAACGCAGACCCATCGTTCAGGCCGGTGAGGCAGAAGAAGGGGATATTTTGTGAAGCACGTAACCGAATCATTGAGGAGGAGGTCAATAAGCTCCTCGAGGCAGGCTATATTGAGGAGATCCAGTTTACCGAATGGCTATGCAACGTGGTCATCGTTGCCAAGGGCGATGGCCGATGGCGGATGTGCAACGATTTCACCGATCTCAACAAAGCCTGCCCCAAGGACCACTACCCCATTCCTCGGATAGACCAACTCGTTGACTCTACGGCGGGGTGCGAATTGATGAGCATGATGGACGCCTTCCAAGGCTACTATCAGATCTACATGGCCGAGGAGGATCGAGGGAGGACGTCGTTCGTCATCTCGTCGGGGACGTATTGCTTCTTCGTGATGAACGCCGGAGCTACGTATCAGAGGCTCGTGAATCTCATGTTCAAGGAGGAGATCGGGAGAACCGTCGAAGTTTATGTCGACGACATGATAGTCCGCAGCGAGCGGGAGTCCGACCATCTCGTTCACCTCGCTCGAACATTTGAGATTCTAAGAAAATATAGCCTAAAACTCAACCCGAACAAGTGCACTTTTGGTGTCCGAGGAGGTAAGTTCCTCGGGTACATTGTCAGCCATAGGGGGATCGAGGCTAACCCCTTGAAGATTCGGGCCATCCTCGACATTGGGCCGCCTAGCTTAGTGAAGGAAGTACAGAGGTTAGTAGGGCGCATAATTGCCCTCAATCGGTTCATATCCCCCTCAGCGGACCGGAACCTCCCATTTTTTAAAGCACTAAGGAAGGTGCCGGATTGGAAATGGACAGAAGAATGCCAGTGCGCGCTCCTCGATTTAAAAAGATACTTGACCGAACCCCCTCTGCTGTCAAAACCAGTTCCAGGGAGACCCCTTTATGCCTACCTGGCGGTATCCCCAAACGCTATCAGCTCGGTCCTAGTGCGCGTGGAGGATCGGGTACACCGCCCTGTGTACTACCTCAGCAAGCTCCTCCAAGGCCCTGAACGGAATTACTTGGCCATCGAGAAGCTTGCTCTCGCTTTGGTCCACTCCGCCCGAAAGTTGAGGCAATACTTTCAGGCCCACACCATCGTGGTCCTGACCAGTGAGCCGCTGAAGCAGGTATTGGCCAAACCCGATGTCTCTGGTCGGCTCGGGAAGTGGGCCGTCGAACTCGGCGAGTTCGATATCCAGTTCCAACCACGGACAGCGATTCATGCTCAGGTCCTGGCGGACTTCATAGTGGAAGTGGCCCCGAGGGCGGAAACGGAGCCAAAAACACCGTGGACCCTCATGATCGATGGATCCTCCACGAACTCAGGTGGGGGAGCTGGGGTTTATCTGCGGGATAAGTTGGGCAACGAGCTCGACTTCGCCATTCGCCTTGAATTTCCGGTTTCCAACAACGAAGCCGAGTACGAAGCTCTCGTCGCGGGGATGAAGATTGCCCTGGACAAGGGCGTGGACAAACTTGTCGCCTTGACCGATTCGCAGTTGGTGGCCGAACAGGTCAATGGCAATTACGACGCCTGTGAAGCATCAATGACGAGGTACCTCGAGGAGGTCAACAAGTTGAAGGAAAGATTCGCCAAGTTCTCTCTCGAGCAAATTCCCCGGACAGAAAATGAGAGGGCGGATCACTTGTCGAAGCTAGCCAGCTCGGTGAGAGGGACCAAAGAAAGAAGGATAACCATGTTGAGTTCGCCAACACCCTTGACCGGGTCGGGGACGCGACAATGCGTTCTCTCCGTCGAGCCCCCGGAGGATTGGATCGCAGAACTAATCGCCTACCTGAAGGATGGAATACTCCCCGAGGGACCCGTCGAAGCCAAGAGACTCCGACGGCAGGCACCTCGATACGCCCTCGACAGGCAAGGGCGCCTGTTCAGGAAGAGCTTCGATGGGCCTCCTCGACGATGCTTGAACACACAGCAGGCCAGGGAGGTCATCGAAGAGATACACCAAGGGTGTTGCGGAAACCATACTGGGCCAAAGTCCTTGGCCAAAAAGGTATCACGGGCGGGGTTTTTCTGGCCTAATCTCATGCAAGATTGTTTTGACTTCGTCCGAAGATGCCAAGCCTGCCAACTGCACGCCAACCTAGTCCACCAGCCTGCCGCTCTGATGGTAAATGTGGAGATATCTTGGTCATTCGACCAATGGGGAATAGACATCCTCGGGCCGTTTCCTCAAGCCCCCGGGCAGAGGAAGTTCGTGATAGTTGCCGTCGAGTATTTCACAAAGTGGGCCGAAGCGGAGGCCGTTGCGAAGATCACCGACTCGGTTATCAAAATCTTCATCTGGAAAAACATCATCTGCCGCTTCGGACTCCCCAGGGTCGTCATTTCCGACAACGGAACCCAGTTCCAGAGTCATCGGGTGAGGGAATGGTGCTCTAGCCTCAAAATCGAGCAGCGTTTCACCTCAGTATGGAACCCTCAGGCAAACGGCCAAGATGAAGTCACCAACCGAACGATTCTCCACGGACTTAAGACCGCCTTGGCCGACGCTCAGGGCAATTGGGCCGACGAGCTCCCAGGCATGCTTTGGGCATACCGGACCACTCCTCGGACAGCAACGGGCGACACCCCGTACGCCTTAGTTTATGGTTCCGACGCCGTTATACCCGCCGAAGTGCTGCACCCATCTGCTCGGGTTGCGCACTTCGATGAGATCGCCAACGTCGACGCTCGCCTGACCGAGCTCGACTTCGTCGACGAGAGGAGGTACGCCGCCTTGCGGAGGTTAGATAACTTCCGGGCATCAACTGCACGTGCTTACAATCGCCACGTCCATCCACGGACATTCCAGACCGGGGATTTGGTCACCAAGAAGGTCGAGGTTTCTCGCTCGGTGGGAAAGTTGGACCCCAAATGGGAGGGCCCGTTCAAAGTGATCAAGATTTGCAAAAACAACGCCTACCGCCTCGAAGACATGTCGGGGAGGGAACTGCCTCGTCCTTGGAACGCCACGAACCTTAAACGGTTCTACGTATGACTACTGGGCCGAGGAAAAATAACCACATGTAATTTGTCTTCAAGTCGTTTACCTTACTCGGAGCTTCTCATTTAATTCTCTTTAGTAATTACCCCGTTTCTCATCGGGTACTTCTTTGAATAAAACGCGCCATCTTTTATGCCTAAATCCGATTCTTCAAAGTTTGATTTTCATTTATCAAAGTCTTTTTCAAAGTTTGATTTAAATGTCCCTTATCGAATTAAATAACATGCATTTCGATGATGCAATCACATTTTGCACTAATAAGAATGAAAATCATATTTCGACCAGAATGAAAATGAAAGCGATTCATTGATAAATAACGAAAATTTACATCTGGTTTAATAACAAAAAATAAAAAATAAAAAATAAAATAAAATAACACAAAATACATGTTCTCGGGCATCTAGCCCGGCATAAAGATCCTATAGCCTAAGCGCCATCTATCTCCTTGGCCACCTCCTCGATGGCCGCCTCCACGGCTTGATCGGCCCCAGCGCCGGCCGCACCCGCGTTCGACGGGGCACTTGTCGCCCCCAAGGGTGACCCACCTTGGTCCACATCGATGGCGTCGTCGGGCTCCACATCTGGCGAGAGAGGCTCCCCCAAACGTTTGTGCTCCTCATTGCGAACCTGCCTCTCCACGATGGATATCACTTGGGCGAACTCCGCGCCCTTATACGCCGGCAGCGCCTCGTCCTCCTCCCCGGTATCGTTCAGACCGACGCCATCAGTTGCTTGAAGGCTTTTTCAAATCCGAGGGCGGCATCGTTCGCCCCGCGGAGGAGGGTAGCATACTCGAACACCGGTCCCCGGACGAACCGCTTCACTGCTTCTTTTTCCAGGCCGGGGACCGAAGCTGCCATCTCAATCCTCATCGCGCGGCGACCCCTCTCTTCTCCCTGCACAAAGGCTTCCTCCACCCACTTCCTAAGGGAGCTAACTTCTTGCTCCAACGAGGACTCCCTGGTCTTGGAGTCCAGCTCGAGCTTCTCGAGCCGCTCCTCTAGGGCCTGAGTCTTCCCCCGTGCCGCGGCGATCTCCCGTTGAGCGACTTGATTTTTCTGCCGCTCTTCATCCATATCCGCCTGGAGGTTGCTTCCTCGAGCCTCCCGCTCGGCCTTGTCACAGCGTGCCCGGCTGACTTCCAGCCGACGAAGGCCATGAAACACCCTCTGTTGGAGAGTGTTCATATCTTGGGCGATGCTCAGGGCCAGATTGGCGTCATCAAGCTCGGAGAGAGTAACCTGGTCGGCCTTGAAAACGGCATTTCGAAAACTCCTCATGGCCAGCCTCTTGTTCGCCCCCACGAGGACACTGTAGTCGGAGAGGTCACCATATTTGGGACCGAAGCGGGGTTCCGCGGCGTCCGGATAGTTTAACACCTCCAGTTCTTCCGACAAATACCCGGAGCCATCAGCCGGCCGCTTGCCCTTGTCCGAATTCGAGGCGGGCTTTTTCGGAACGGGCCCCATTGGCCTCGTCGATGGCGTTGAGTCTGGGGTCTTCCTCTTCCGGACGCGAGGGGTCTCCCCCACTTCGGGGACGGGCCCCCGACTAGAGCCTTGAACAGTTGTAATTGCTGCCTGCCCCGATCTCCTCGGAGCACCAGCTGTGGCCGCTATGGCTCGGGCCTCCTCCGGTGGGGGGGACGGTCTCCTTCTCCCTCCGGCTACCTTCGAGATCAGGTTCATGCGGCCCATCTCCAATACTTCAGGTCCTACATAAGGAAAAATAATCCGATCAGATACATTCGTATAGAAACAGGAAGACATCATAATTCGACCAGAGACATGCAATGAAACCACTACCAAAGACAATGTGCTCGATATCTAGCCTGGCCGGCGAGAGCCCGGCCTTTACTAGAAAGTGTTCCTGGGTAAGGAAGATGGGGCTCAATAAGCCCAGGGCCTTCTGGCCAAGCACCCACTCCCTTGTCCAACTACTCGATCCCAGCCCGGCCAGGGAGAGCTTCCTCGCTTCCGGATTATGCAACCTCCTCACCGGCCACGAATCATCGGATTGCACATAGCACCACTTCTGCTTCCAGTCCGCCCCGTAGGACGGTGAGGCTGTTTCGATCAGCTTTCTTCCATTCTTGGCACTCACGAAGAAACAGTTGAATTCATCATCCGGGGAGGACCTACTCGAGTGGTTAACTTGGTATAGATCAGAAAAGTTGGCCACAGTGGGAGTATGCCCGGTGCAGTGGCAAAAAATGACGAAGGCGCATATCGAGGCATATGAATTTGGGGTAAGCTGAATCGGACTTTGTTCAACCGGTTCAGGATAGTTGAGATGAAAGCCGAGATTGGAAATCGAAGCCCGTTCTCGATATGAGCGTAATGGATGGGAAGGCACCCCTCGGGGGGATTCGTGATGGAATCATCCCTGCTCGGCCAGGTTACGCTGAACGAATCGTGGATATAGTGGTTCATTATCTTCTCCCTATCCCGTTCAGTGTGGTGCGCCACGATGTTTCCCCAGCTCACCATCGTTTGGTTCCCAGCGATGGCCTTTCTTCTCCCCCGATGAGGATCTTGACCGGATGAGCCCCCTTCTCTGGGAGCGGACCTCCATGAGGGAACCAGCACCTCGCCCATCGAAAGAAGTGCCTCCCCTCTCTCCGCCTCCATGCTACGCCTCATCTCCTCCACCCTGCTCGGGCTCTTACCACCCCCTCGGGGCCGACTAGTGCTCGCTTCGCCCGGGCATCGAGACGGTGCCCCCCCAGAAGAGGCTTCAGCCTCTAAAGATATCGACAAATTTATGTCGCTTAACCCCTCCTCAACCGGGGAGTCTACCATCCTATTTTGGCTATCCGAACTGGACTGACTCATATTTAAGGATTATCGAAAATGAAGAGCAAGAATGAAACAGTTCGGGGAAAGGAAGTACCTAGGTCTGGCTGGTCGAAAAGAAGATTTGTATGCTTGAAATGTTTCCCGGATGCTCGGTGCTCTCAGGGTATGCTCGATGTCGAATCTCAGCTCGATTGAAAAATGACGCGACTGTAGCCGCGCCCGGGGCCCCTATTTATATAGCGGTAAAAATGCTCCTCGGGAAGTCCAACCGGCGGCCGTAATTATTACCAACGGTCACATCCTAACGGTCAATTTTCGAAATTACCGCCGGCTCCTGTTCGGAGGTTCCTGAACGGAACTACTTATGATATCTCCTCGAATAAGTTCACGGCCCGTCCGCGCGCACGGAGTCGGTCAGCCCAAGAACTGGAGGGGCTAATGATATGGCCGAATCTGTTTTGGCCATGTAGGTTCCAGCTCAGCTCACACGTTGGATCCAGCTCAGCACATGCCGCCATCCTCCTATTGCCGCGTGTCAGACCTAGTTCGATCAGGCTCCATCTTTCTTGTCGACCTATTTCGGCCAGAATTCGTCACGTCTCCTCGACTCGTATGGTCGCCTCGGTTTCAAGACATTCGCCACACTATCCTCGGGGTTAGCACCCAGACACCCTCCTCGAGCAAGGAATGCACCGCACGCGCCCACAACTCGTCATGGGGAACGCCCGTCACCTGCAACGGGATTGGGCCAACCTAATTCTGGTCCGGCCCACCTATTTTTTATTATTATAAATAGTACGGCGATACTATTCATTGGGTAAGACATATTTTATCTACCATTACGCTGATTACTACTTACTGCTCACCTACCCGAATTCTGACTTGAGCGTCGCAGGGTCTTCGCCGGCGACACTTCCGGCTAGTCTCACGTGTGCTCCATCCTTGCAGAATAGAACCCGACCAGCATTCAGACAACCTTACTCGGATCTACCTGACCGGATTCGGACACTTATTCCCAGATCGAAGTGACGTGTACCGCAGGCCAAAATCCGACCACATCAATAATGTTATATTTATTGAAAGTATTAGGTGTAATTATCATGTAAACTTAGTGTTTGGGTACATAACTGTTACATGAAAAATTATTTTAGTCCATCAAATGTCTTTTAAATTAAAAGTTTAAGTTACATTAGTAATTTCTTAATGTATTCTTTTTGCAACCCCCCCCCCCCACCCAATCATTCTTCGAAGATAATTCCTTTTACTGTATTCCAAACCTTGATACTGAAGCCATATTTATTTAGCAAAATGGAAGATGATTTCTAATCTAGTCCACATACATACAAGATGCCAAAACGAGTTTGCAAAGGCTATATTTGGTTTCACTATATTAAAACAACAATTTATTAGATTTATCCCCTTTTAACAATACAAATACAACTTTTAGATCTCCTTTAAGTCTCAAAATATTAAAAAGAGTTAGTTAAAGGACATTAAGTTAGGAATAATTAAATAGAAAGTTTACATACTTTGACGACATCATCGTTTTCTGTTGGATACCCTATATATCGAAAGAATAAACTTATTAAGGTGTAAAAAGTTAGAGAGGAGTTGTTGGTATTTAAGGAAAGGAGTTGGTAATTATTCTATTTCGTAAGGGGTCTATGTCTTAAATGAAAAATTCTTGTCTAGACCCAATTTGGCAGTATCCAACTAATTATGTAGCAAGTTTTAATACACTTGTCATTTGATTGATCACTCTCTCTAAACTATACGCCAATCACATAATAAGTATAAAACACTCACTACGCGATTAGTCGTGATGTGGCCAAACCCTATGCGATTAAGAATTCCTGTATTAAACCTTGTAGAACAATTATAATGGCTCATTACATCAAGTGGATATTATTATCCATCTAAAAGATAGCTGTGATATCCCCAGATCAAGATATTTTAGATTCTTAGAAGAATAAGAAAGAAAGAAAAAAAAAATTATTTTATAATCATATCTTCTTTTCATACACTCAACAACACTTCCACTTCTTTTTATTTATACACAAAACACACATAAAACATCGGTTCCAGAGATGCTTTTTTCATCGCACGCAATTACACAAATACAGAATATTAGGAAATCTTGCATTCTCCATAATATCTGCTCAAGAAATCATCTCCTTTCACAACTTGTATTGATTAACTAGAGGATTCTGGTCAAGTGCGGCAATCAAAAACTTGGGTCTATACTCGCTCAAGACGATGTCTCCGTATTTCACAGGATTCTCTTCTGATATCAGCTCTTAAATGGGGCCATAAATCTTACCTTCTTTGGCAGGCCCCGAAAAAACACAAACCACTGAGATTCTTGGTCCAGTGGAGTCAGCTATCACTCTATGAATACTGCTTTTAGATCTAATTTGAATAAACATTAATGGTTTGAGTTTATTTTTAAATAGGGATAATTACTCCCACCATCCCTGAGTTTAGGCCAAATTACAAATAACACCCCCTTATATCGGTAATTACCAATACTCCCCTGAGTTTTGTTTCCGTTTTTCAATTTTCAACTTCCGTTAGGTTGACTAACGGTCAACTTTTGTAAACCCAAGTGAACTTCCAAAATTGCCCTTTTGAAGGCAAACACGTGTTTGACCAATTATGAATGGACTCTTTTATCCTTATGGCTAATTTTATGTTTTATATTGAATAAATAGGAAAATATATTTGAACATTTTTTATTTATAATGTCTATATATATATATATATATACATATTTACACATAATATATATTTATATAAATATATTTGCACATTTTTTAAATTTATATACATAATATAAATATATATATAAACATAATATACAAAACATATAATAT
Organism: Petrea volubilis; assembly: GCA_026212405.1. Taxonomy (NCBI): domain Eukaryota; kingdom Viridiplantae; phylum Streptophyta; class Magnoliopsida; order Lamiales; family Verbenaceae; genus Petrea; species Petrea volubilis. The sequence goes on along the minus strand of CM047879.1, from coordinate 19,473,715 downwards.
GAAAATTATTTATAAATATATATATATACACAAACGGCCGGCTGTCGTTGCCCTCAGCCGGAGACAGGGGGAGACGAGAGAGAGAGAGAGAGAGAGAGAGATGAGGGAGAGGAGAGAGAGATACAACTGAGAGGGTACCTCCTCCACCGCATCTGTGCCCGCCGTCCACCACCTTCGCCTCCGCCTCCGCCGCCTCTGTTCGCCTAAGACAGAGGGAGATGAGAGAGAGAGAGAGATACAGAGGGAAAGGGGAGAGAGAGAGAGAGAGAGAGAGAGAGATGAGGGAGAGGAAAGAGAGATACAATTGAGGGGGTACCTACTCCTCCGCATTTGCGCCTGTGGTCCATCGCCTCCGCCCCGCCGGAGACAGAGGGAGACGAGAGAGAGAGATGCAGAGGGGAAGGAAAGAGAGAGAGAGAGAGAGAGAGAGGGAGAGAGAGATGAAGGAGAGGAGAGAGAGATACAACTGAGGGGGGTACCTCCACCGCCATCTGTGCCCGCCCCTCCGCCGCCGCCCACCGTCCGATCTATAGTGAGAGGAAGAGATACCGAGAAAGAGAGAGAGAGAGAGAGAGAGAGAGAGAGAGAAGGAGAGCAGTCTCAGATCCAAATCTGAGGAAAAAAAAAAGGAAAAAGAAAGAGAGGAAAAAAAAAGCAAAAGGAAGAGGAAGGTTGGGGTGGGGGGGGGGGCCGACGGTGATTTTAAATATAAGACAACATACTGTATAAATATATATGTATTCTCCCCTCACCCCCCCCCCCCCCCCCAAACCAAATTCAGAAAATAAAGATATAATGTAAAAACGAACACACACACATAATGCATGCACACACTTCTAAATTATTGACCATCAAAACTACGTTGCATGTCAATACTAAACAAAAATTCGACTTATTCGTGATGCAATGGCTTCAATCCTAGGAAGAACGTGAAGAAAAACAGTTAGAGGTGGGAAAAAGGACATTGAGAGAGAGAGAGATTTTTTGCTTAATTTGTTTTTTTTTTTTTGCTGAAAATTCCATTAAAAATTTTGACAAATTTTTGATGGAGATTTAAAAAAATTATTTTTCTTAATTTTTCGGCAGAATTTTCCATCAAAAATTTCAAAACAAATTCTTAATTTTTCAATTTTCAGCAAAAATGTGGCCAAAAATTTAAAAAGATATTAATTTTTAAATTTTCAAGGGATTTTAGGCGAAAAATTTTGTTGAAAATTTTTAAAAATTAATAAATATTATTTTTTTAAAAATTTTGGTGGAATTTCAACACTAAATTTTTTTAAAATAATAATAAATATTAATATTTTAAATTTCAATAGAATTTCCTATTGAAAATTATGCCCCAAAAATTAAAAAAAATAAAAATTAATTTTATAATAATCAAACCTTAATTGAAATTATTGTATGCTACGTATTTGGTGCGGCCATATTTGGGAGCGGTCACGCTGATCGAATGCTCGGGTCAAACACAAGGTGTAAGGTATATGATCCAGAAAATATGACCTGCAAAAAGGGAAGGAAACGTGAGCAAGCTGAGGTGGGTCTCGACTAAGACCCTCCGATGCTTAAGTCAGTGATCGGATTGAGAGGTAATTTGAGCAGAGTAAGTGGGTAAAGAGCAGTTAATGAGTTCTGTCGTACCCTAAATGCAAGGGTATTTATAGTATCTCCATGTGGGCCTCCCCCTATAGGACCTCTAGGTTTAGTAGGCCATCATTTGATGAGGTGAGTGACCCATTAGCCTAAAGATTGGATCTAGTGGCATTAGTTGACTCTTAATTAATGAGGTTTGGGGTTAGATGGTTGCCCACAGCTTGAGCTAATGGAGCATTTAATATCAGCAGGGGTTGAATGGACACGGCATGGCCCCGGTCAATAAGGCGATGCGATCGGTCGATAAGCCGAGTAGGATACCTTGAATGCAAGCAGAGGCGACACACAACCGGTCGAATATATTGTTCGGAAATATGCCACATTATTATTATTATTATTATTATTATTATTTGAATTACTATTATTTGAATGTAACAATGCGTCAAAACTTAATAAATTGATAATATCACAAAGATATGTTAAGCATGAAAAAACAAGGACAGGATCAAAGAATAATAATGGTCTAGCGGCAAAACACCCCTTTGCTATTGCATGCGATGAGGGTTTGAAACCCCGTGTTTGTAAAAAATATGATGTAATTAAGCATTCAGTGTAGTACACATATGTCTAGGCGCGTGTGTGAGGTAGAGACCTAGGTTCGATTCTTGAGCAACGTATGTTAGGATAATATTTCAGTTAGAAAAAATAAAATAATTTAAATATATTTAAAAAGCGAGAAACATTAGTTCGACAGAGTTGTTCTGCCGAAGAAGTTCCGCCGAAAGAGGAGGCATTTGCTGAAAATCTCGTTAGTTCTTGATCTCACATGAGAATCAAATATGGTGTGTCATTCTGGTAATTATTTTACCTATCTTCTAGGTAACAAATGTGGCTCGTTTTTCTTGTAGTGTGAGAACCAAATATGGTGTGTCACTCTGTTAATTATCTTAACTATCTCCTACATACCAAATGCGGCGAGATTTATAATTGTTTGGTTACTCTACACCTCATGAGATAGTTTCTTGGGTTAAATTAGACCCCACCGCATAATATTTGTATATGATACCAAATAAGGTTAGGTCGTGTGTTATTACTTGGTCTCTTACTATACCATTTTTACACTTCAAGTTGTTTCCGTTATATTCAAGTTTAGGTGTGCATGGGCACATGAGATCATCTGTTCCAAACCGTATTTTATTTCCTAATGAGTTAGTTTTTGAAATTGAGTTAGGGTAATTTTCATCTAATGAGTTAGTTTTTGAAATTAAGTTTGGCACAAAGTTATAATATTTTTACACACTCTGTCTGTGTTATGGAGTGTTTTTAATATAAATGTGCGTTCAAATTCTAAGGGATTTTTTTTTGTCTTTATTTTTATTTCTTATTTTTCCTTACAGAGTCTATAAAGGGTCTAGCTTTTTCTTTTTCTTCCCTGAGTAACAAAAAGTTAATTAGTTTTCAAATTAAACGTTCGAAAATTTTCATCCAGATAAATTTCCATACTTCTAACCACTTTCTTTTGTAGAAACCACAACTAAATAAAAAAAATTATTGGTCCTAATTAAAATTCAAAATAGCATGCAATAATATAATACCTTTGTTGCCACAAGGACTAACATTTACACCAGAAATTGAATTGACTAGACAATCTAATTTTTTTTCCGCTCAAAAACATATTCCCTTTGCACGGAGAACACCTTATTTATGCTGACACTAAAAATTAACAGTCAAAAATAAAAATCAGGCAACAGATTACACTGCAGAGTATAATTACATTCACACTCACAAGCAAATTTGCATTAATATATCCTCAAAATAGAGCAACAGAATCACACTACAGATTTTAATTACATTCATGCACACATTCAAATTTGCACTTTATATTCATACAAACATCATGTTACACGAAAATTATTTAAGATCTCCATAAGTTGAGCTCCTCGAGTTCAGAGCTTGTAATAATCAAGAGCAAGATAATTATCCATTCCAGTCGATAGAAGTTTGAGTAGGTATTCATTCATTGTAACATCTCTGTATTTGGCAGGATTTTGTTCCGATATCAGCTCTTCAATGGGGCCATAAACCTTAGCCCCATTCATGAAAGGTCCAGAGAAAAAACAGGCCACAGAAATCCTTGGTCCGATGCTGCTCGTTATCGCTCGATGCTTGTTACTGCTGAACTTCCCGTTCGATACCAGCTAAGACGACAAATTAACAGCGAGAATGAAAATTAGTAATACTAGCCGAAATTTTTACTCGGAGGGGGCAATTTAAACTATATACCTGGAGAAGATCCCCGATATTTATTACTAAAGCTCCTGGAATGGGTTGAATATCAATCCAGTGGCCCTGATACAGAACCTGGAGGCCACTGGTGATTTGGTTTTGGAGAAGAATTGTGAGGAATCCAGCATCGGAATGTTTGGTTGTGCCGATAGCGAGTTGTGGCTCAGGGCATGCCGGATAATAGTGACCGTGGAGGCGGTGCCCGTCAGAGCATTCCATGTTTTTCAGGTGATCGGTTTTCAGTCCAAGAGCCTCGGACAACAGTCCAAATAGAGTGTTTCCCAATATCTCCACATGTTTTGAGTACTCCACAGCTGACTCCCTGTGGAGAAACTAGTTTATAAATGGATATATTGATACAAAATGGGGGACAGTGAGTCAACCGGATATAGAGCTGAAGAACAGAAACTCTCACGAACAGATACCGATAACACTACAAAAAATCTTTGTCTCAATTTCATTCTGCATTCTATTGTTATTTATTGTTGATATTGTTGGTGTAATTTTTTCAAAAAAATTTAATAAATTAAATGTCGATTTCAAGCCCCAATCGTACGTCCATCTTGTGAATTGTAACCAGGTTTCAATTCATAACTTTCATTTCTCAGATCTGTATTTGTTCTCTGGGTGGTATTCATCGACTTGATATTGGCCCTTCATATATATTTTTACTTCAATACCATCTGTGGACCTTATATTTTTGGAATATTGTTTTCTTACCGTCTGTACATCTTGGCTAATGTACAGGCAATTTTGGACCATAAAATTGCTACATCACAACAGCCAAGTCCCTTTCTCCAAAATGTTGTATCCTTAAACCCTTAACATATGTTATTAAGGTAATTTGAAGATATATTATATTTATAAAAATCGACTTTGTATTTGAATCAAAATTTCATAGATTAATCAGAAATGAAATTGTAATGAAATTTAAGAAATTATTTTTCTTGCATGTCAAAGAAATAGGATTTCACTATAAAAAAATGTAATATTATTGACAAGATTTAAAAGTAATAATATGAAATTGTTACCAATAATTGTATAAAGTCACAATACATTCTATTTTGTCACTAATTAAATTTTTTATGTGACAACAATTGTTATGTTGTCACAATATCATTCAACAGTGACAAAAAGTAATATTTTAATCATCACCATTAATAATTAAAAAAAATATCTATAGTGACAACTTGATGACAATGAAAATTGCTATTAGGATTTTGTTATAAGATTTCATTGCCACTAAGTTGTCATAATAGGTCTGTCACTAATTATCATTTTTACATTATGTTGCCACCTTTATACAATAAGTTGTCACCATTGACATTGTGGATACTATGTTTTGTGACAACAACAATTTATTGTCACCAAATGTATATAATTAATGATAATTTTTTTATTATTACTTATTATATTATCATAAAAATAAGTTTTCTAATATTATTATTATTATTATTATTATTATTATTATTATTTTAGTGAAATTCTCCTTGTCAAAGGGTTAAGAGAAAAAGATTCCTACGTAAAACCTATATAATTGGCCCATTTTTTAGTTATTGTACATGTCTGTAAATTCTTAATCTCGCAGTTCTGTAAGATTAGCACCATTCTATATTTTTTACGGGCAAAAGGTTGAAAGATAAATAAATATCCTGGACTGTTGGGATGGACTTAATAAATAAAATTGTTTTTTGTATTTAATTAATTGTCTATATTTAGAGGTTTTTTTTTAATTAAGTAATTTTTTCATTAAAATACAATAATAAAAAATATTTTAAAAAATATTTTTATTTAAAATTATTTTAAACAAATTCTAAAAGAAAGTCCATCTTTATTTATTTATTTTTTTTCTAACTCTACTTTTTAGAAAATAACATCTAAATACAACTTTTTTCATTGAGTATTTCTTTTTTAAAAAAATAAGTAATTCTCTCCTTAAAAAAAAACGGGCTCAGATGTGCAGAGTACATATACTATCATTTGAAATTAGGATATAGTTTTCCTGTCTATTTCCTCACTCAAATTTTCAAGGACCATTATAAATTAATAACAAAGAGATCATTAATATACCTGCAGGGAGTAGGCAATTCCTCATGATCAATCTGATCAGGGCTCTGCCCCGAAAACGAAATGGTCAAAGTATCCTTCCAGGTAGCAGTTCTCGAATTAAACAGATCATAATTGCTGTTGAATCGTACCCTTCTCGTGATGTCCCGTGTATAGTACTTCTTTTTCTCCTCAAGATCCTGCTCGTTAAATTTTCGCACGCCGTCAATCATTCCATCAAGCACAGTTACAGGAATCCCATGATTAACAACCTGGAAAAATCCCCAGGTCTCCGATGCAGCCCTCACTTGTTCCACAATCTGCTTTCGCCTGTCAGCGTCGTTGTCCTGGAATATTATGCCGCTCAGATCAATGACAGGAACTTGGATTTGAGTCTTTTTGTACTTCAACTCTTCAGCAAGCTCCTCAGGTGGCCTGACAAAAATCTCTGGGACTTTGATCAATCCTGAATCCATGAGACCTTTGACTCCAGCTTTTGTTTCATCAAAAGCCTTTAGCATTTCAATTCTTTCATATTTGTGGTCTAGTGCCATACCTGGTGCTACTAATGATCTTGAGTGTGTGTGTGTGTTTTTCCTTCTCTCCTTTTTTTTTTATTTTTTTCGATCAAGGTGGGTGTTAGCTTGATTTTGCAGCTGCTTTGTTTAGCCTTTATGTACAACGTGCCTGAATTTCTGTGAAAATCCAATCAATATTAATTGTTTAGTATTATCTGTCCGTGCTATTGACTTTTTGTGTGGATTATAACCACTTCATTAATTTAATCGGTAGTAATTTATCACATGTCTTAATTTAGCTGTATAGAGTTCTGACTTTTGACTTCATATTTGTTTGTGGGTTTTTTTTATGAACTTTTTTTTCATTGTTTTTAAGTTACTTTTATGTTATTCTTTTTATAGGTACTTTTTATAGATTTTTTCATTGTGGGTTTCTTGTACGAAATGGTATAAAGTCATATTATTAAGAGAATTGTTATTAGCATTCTAAAATTGTTATTGATACTTCATTCTTATTTCTTTTACTGAAAAATTGACTAAAATGCCCATCTATTTTAAAATGTGATTGGATCCACTTTACTCCCTCAACTATTTACTATGTCTCATTCACTTTCCCAAACTATCAAATGGTAACACTTACCCCCCCCCCCCCCCAAATTAATAAATTGGTCAAATTTGCCCTCATATACAATTTTATTTTTTTCTTAGTATTTTAAATTCAACTTCAAATCCTTGATTAGTTAAAAGATATATATTTTTTAATTTTAAAAATAAATAATAGTTTAAGTAAATTGAAATAAAACTAAATTAATAAATTATTGTAATAATACCTACAAATGAAATACAAAAATATTCTAGTTCTTTAACTTAATAAATTTATTAAGTATAAATTCTAAGTAAATTTAGACTATGTTGAATAAAAGTGGATAAGTATTTTTAAATTATATTTTAAATATTTTTTTATTAAATTAAATTATGATATATTTAAATAAATGTAAATTCCATAAAAAATGAATATACCAATTTGTTTTGAAGAAAAAAAGCATACGCAAATTGAAGTAATTATTGGAAATAATATTATTATATAAATTAAACGTGGCTAAAGTTTACTTTTGATTGAAGAGTATTAACTTGATTTTTAGTTAAAAGATATTTAAAATAAAATTTAGACTATAAAAATTGGTATAAATACTTTGTGAATAAACACACACACACACACACACACATACATTTGTATAGATTTAGGGGTGCTTTTATCGAAATATATAATTGGGGGGAGGGGGGTGTTAATTTATTAGTTTATAGAAGTAAATGATATATAATATATAATTAAGGGGTGAAGTGTGGTTAATTTTATTTTAAAATAGATGAGCATTTTAGTCAGTTTCTCAATAGAAGAAATAAGAATGGAATGTCAATAATAATTTTGGAGTGTCAATAATAATTTTCTATTATTAATTTGTAAATCTTATTATTTTCTTTATAATACCATATCAACAAAATAATATTGGGATAGAATTATTTATTATTATTATTATTATTATTATTATTATTATTATTATTATATTATCAATCAATCAAATTAGGGTTAAAATAAGCAATTAATATTAAATTTAATAGGTCGCATTAAATTTACAATGAGTCGCTCCGTTACTCTCTATTTGGTTGGCTGAAAATGGGGGAATGGATATTAAAGCGGGAAATTGGATGGTAAAAGAATATTTTTGTTGGAAAACTAAAAGGATAAAATGAAGAATACAAAAGTCGCCTAATTATTTTTTTTTGCCCAAAATTGGGTGCAAAATATATATATTTTTCTTTTTGTCTACTTTTCTATGCAAAAATAGTTATATCTCCATTTTAGTGCCATTAACTTTCTCTCATTCGAATATATTTGTTAAAAATTAAAATTATCTTTTTTTTCTTTTTTTTTCCCCTTTCCTATACCAAATATCGGGTTAGTTAAGGAAGTGGTTTTTTGTAATCCCATGATTAATCAAATCATCACATGCTTGTCATTCATTCCCCACCACACAAACACACAACAACAAAAAAAACAAAAGAAAGAAAGAAAGAAAGAAAAAGAAAAAGGGAAAGAACTGACTTTTTTTTTTTTTTGGTAACATAGTTGTCAACGATTGCAAGAAAAGAAAACGTGTTTGTATGTATGACTGCGTATATATTTCACTATTTCCAGTCTATTCTTGACTTTTGCAATGTTCAGTCCCAGTCACCGGTTGAGGCGTATATTTTTAAATTAAAAACAACATGGAAAATGAGAGACGAAATTTGCGCATAAAAATGATAAATTATTGTGAAGGGATACGATTTAGAAATCTAGAGGACGTAGTTAATCACATCCTAGCTTAATTAATTTGCGCATAAAAATGATTTTCCTTTTTCTATTAATATTGATTATGAGGGTAAGAAAAATGGGGTTTGAATCCAAAAACTTCTGTCAAAATAAGTGAATTAAAAAAATGATGCTATCTCGATCAAAGCGTGGTGCTTAGTCAAACTTGTGAATATTACAATCACCTATTTTTATATCACACACACACACACACACACACACACACAAACGCGCAATCGCCTATTTTTTTTATCCCGGCTCTGTTTGATTCGGAAGGGTCATTTGGGCTTCCTTAGGTGAAGTTTCATTATGCAAGTGAATGTATATACTGTTAGTCAATTTTCTTGTTTGATAGCAGTATATAAGTATGGCTCTCATGTTCAAAATTTTGTTAATTTTAAAACTATAGCCCATTTGGATGCAGTTTTTTCGATGAGAAACATTTATTTTTTGATTTTTTGAAAAAAAAAATTTTAGTAAACAATATTGTACGTATTTGACTATTTTTTTTAAAAATAAAAGTAGTTTTGTTTAGAAGTTATTCAAAGTAACTTGAAATAAAAATAAAATTTAAATCACTTTTAATTACTACATCCAAACGTAGAACGGTTTGATTTAAAAAAAAACTCTACTATAAAAATCAAAAAGTAAGATTTGAGAAGTAATTTTTCTTTTCTAAACGTATCCAAAAGGGCTCATAATTTAATAGTCAAGCTCAAAACTAGTGCATAACCAAGCTCATTTTTCATTTTTAATGACGCAACATATATATGAACTTAATTAAATTGAAAAGCCAAGTCATTATTATATAAATTGATTGTGAATTGCAAGTTGAAATGTTCATGCGCTGCTCAATACAGAAACGCCTCCCTCAAGCAGTCAAGTGACTCATAAACTCTCACCTAGTTGTCACAATCTATATCTACATCAATATCCATACGATTATATATATTTGAAAGAGGTGTTTAACCACAACTCATCTAATTTTGACTCAATTTAATTTTTCAGAATTTTTATTTTTTTTAGGGATAATTACTCGCACTACCCTTGAAGTTTGGCGTAATTACAAATAACACCCCCTTGTATCAGAAATTACCGATACCCCCCTAAGTTTTGTGGACTTTTTGGTAAAATAGACGGAAATAATAAAATATCATTTTTACCCCTTGAATATTTGAAATATTTTTTGTTTAAAAAATAAAAAAATATGTATAAAATTGAATTGACCAAAATACCCTTAATTGAAAAAAAAATTACCAAATTTTTCAAACAAAACCCTAACTTAACCCCCCCACCCCACCTGCCCCCCCTCCCCCTCCCCCTCTTCTTCTTCCTCCCTGCCCAGTTCTCTCTCTCTCGCTCTCGCCCCTCTCCATCTCTTTCTCTCGCCCAGCGACGGCGGCGACGGATGCGAAGGACGGCGGTGCGGCTGAGGCGGAGGGAGGAGGCGGCGGCGGCGGAGACGCGTTCTTCATCTCTCTCCTCTACATCTCTCTCTCTCCAGCGGCGGCCGCGGAGGCTGAGGCGGAGGGCGGAGGCGCGGTTGAGGCGGAGGGCGGCGACGTGGCTAAGGCGGAGGGCGGCGACGACCTCTCTCCTCTACATTTCTCTCTCGCCCCTCTCGATCTCTTTCTCTCGCCCATGAAGACGGCCGAGGGCGGCAGAGGTGGAGGCGAAGGGCGGCTGCGAGGCGGAGGCGAAGGGCGGCTGCGAGGCGGAGGCGGAGGCGGAGGCGGCAGCCTCTCTCGATCTCTCGCCCCTCTCTCGATCTCTCTCTCCCTTTTCTGAATCTCTCCCTCCCTTTATCTCTCCCTCCCTCCTCTCAATCACTCTTTCACGGCAGACGGTGGCCGGCGGTGATGGCGGCGGCGACGACCTCTCTCTGTTTGTTTGTATCTATATATATTTATGTATATATGTATGTGTGTGTATATATATGTATATACTATCAAAAACAAAAGTATATATATATATATATTTAATGAAAAATATTACATTAAACCCCCTAATATTGTACTTAATTACTATAAAATACCTCAAATAATGATATTATTTATCATAAACACCATTAAGGGTAAATGAGTCATTTCATATTTATTCAAATAATATTCCCGCCTTTGAAAGGGTAATTTCGGAAGATCACGTTGGTATGTAAACGTTAACTGTTAGTCAACTTAACGGAAGGTGGAAATTGTAAGACGGCAACAAAACTCAGGGGGGTATCGGTAATTTCTGATACAAGGGGGTGTTATTTGTAATTAGGCCAAACCTCAGGGGTGATCGGAGTAATTATCCCTTTTTTTATTAAAAAGAGAATTTCTAATTGGCTACCATATTGACTCTCATGATTTTCTAAATAATTCAAAATTTGAATCTCATTAATATTCTTAATATGCATTAACTCTTTATTTATTTTTCCAAAAAAAAAAAAAAACTCTTCATTTATCTATCCTTTTTATACCCTGATTCCTTTTCCTTCAAATTGGCAATCATCATTCATATTTCATTCATTCTTTTTCATCTTCATTGTCAAATAAGTATGCAATTTTATTTTCTATTGATCTTAAATCATTGTTTTTTCTTCATGTGTTTTTTTTTCTATTCCAAATATCTCATTCAATCAATTTTCTTTAGATTCATTGTTCAAGAGGTATGTAATTATATTATATTATATTATCTTATATATATATATGTCAAGCCATTATTTTGTCCGGTTTCAATTTTTTTAGTTTATTTTAAAGGAAATAAATGGGTTTTTACTTTGTTATTTTTACTAATTCAGTCCATTTTTTTTCAGATTCATTATTCAAGAGGTATGTAACTCTCTCTCTCTCTCTCTCTATATATATATATGTATATATATCAAGTCATCATTTTTCCCATTTCAATTTTTTTAAAACGAAATGGATTTTACTTTGTTATTTTTATTTATGATAAATTGTTATTTTTATTTATGATAAATTGTTACTTAAGCCTTCAAAGGGTCTGGATGAACAGTCGCTATGCCCATTTCAAACTTTTATTTATTATTCATATTTATAACTTCCAACTTATTTAAAATTTAGATAGATTTATTTATCTATTTAGTTAAAAAAAAAATTGGCATTTTTATTAGTATATTTTCTTATATTTTTTATTTATTGAGCTCCTATCATTTATAATTTTCATTGTTTCCTAAAGTCATTTAATTTGCTTTTGTTCTAATGTTGTTAGTTCTCTTTATTTATTTATTATTCATTATAACTTCCAACTTATTTAAAATTTAGATTATTTTATCTATTTAGTTAAATAATTTTTTTGCCATTTTTATAAGTATATATTCTTATAGTTTTTTTGTATTGAGCCCTATAATTTATAATTTTCATTGTTTCTTAAAGTCATTTAATTTGCTTTTGTTCTAATGTTGTTAGTTCTTTTTATATGTTGTGGAGTGTTTCTCTTCATCTTTATAGTTCTTTTCCTCACTTGTTTGTTTATAATAACAATTTGTTCATTTTTCCTTTTCGTGTCCGTCCCATCTAATTATTGGTCATCCTATTTAATTTCTGCAATCATACTTTGATAGATATATTTGTTAAAAGTCTACACTTTTTTGCATTTTCTGTTGATTGTGGGGATCTTGTTTTTTTAATAATTACTTAAACTCATCATTTAACTTTTGTTTTCATCCAAAATCTATGTCTTTGCACTCTTTATATCCATTTTCGTGTAATATTCATCTTTAAATAATATTTTATTTGACTTTATTTCCAATTTCAGATTTTTACCAATTATTGATTTATAACTTCCAACCTAACTTATTTAAAATTTAGAAAAAATTATTCCATCTCTTCAATTAAGAGATATTTCTGCCATATTTATTAGTATATATTTTAAGTAGTAGATTTTATTTATTGAGATTCCTATAATTTATAATTTTTTGTTTCCTAAAGCCTTTTACTTTTGTTCTAATATTGTTAGTTCTCTTTATTTGTTATGGAGTGAAAATCTTTTTCAAGTAGTATTTTTATTTATTTATTGAGACTTCTATCATTTATATTTTATTGTTTCCTAAAGCCACTTGCTTTTGTTCTAATGTTGTCTACGACATAATTATATTTATAACTTAATTATATTTACAATTATATAAGATTGTAGTTGTCATTTGTCACAATGTAAATAAATATTTTATTATATTAATTTATATAATTTATTTACATTCTATTTATTTATTTTTGATTTTATTAATTTATTTTAATACATGAATTCATAACATGATTATTACTTATAATGATATAAAGGTATACTTGTCATTTAGTACAAACTAATTTTCATTCCTTCCACTTTTCCATTCAAACAAACAAGAGAAAATGAGTAGATTTCTATTTTCCTTTCAACCAAATATACATGTGGAAAATTAAAATTCACTCATTTTCTTTCCTTTCATTTTATTTCCTCTCTATTTTCTTTCCTCTGCCAAACGCACTGTGAAATTATTATTATTATTCTACAATAATATATTTATTTGAGCATAATTAATTTTCTTTATTAAATTTCTATTAAGTTGAACGACATCTTTCAGATCCTAATTATTATTATTTAAAAACAACATCCTAATTGTTGCATTCAAAGCCAAAATCGCTTAATTAAAAAACAACACTCTATTATAAAAAATACGGCTCAACAAATATTTTTTTAAATATATCCAAATGGATCCATAATTCAAGAGTCTATTACAATTAGCTCAACATTCATTTTAAAAGCTAGTCCATTTGTCATTTTTAATCACCCAACTTATGCATGGAATTTAATTACAATCGAAAAGTCGAATCATTAATACACAAGTTGAATGTGAATCGCAAATTGAGATGCAGAAACGACTCCCTCAAGCAGTCAAGCGACAATGGTCATGAACGAGACAACTGCTCATTGTAATGAATGATACATATATGGCAAAAAAAAAAAAAAAAAACAAAAGAAAAAAAAAGAAAGAAAACTCTTTTATGAATTGGGTATTTAATTTTAGGCTCTATCTATATATTTGATAGTCTCGATTCAACCGTGTTGTATATTTATTTTTAAATAATATATAACACGTAGCTGAATTTAAATTATATAGTGCATAGATCTGGTTCGTATAAATTTTTTTAAAAAAAAGTATTTATACAAAAAAAAATAATAATAATAAAAAATGGAGGATGGTATGTCAATCACGGAGTGAATGGCGCTGCTCTCCATTATGTTCACATCTGAGAGTCTGAAAAATGCTGGGCCCAGTACACAGCTGAGCAAGGAGGGAAACGGTGGGCCCAATATGTGGTCCTGAGGCCCAAACCTCTGGAAAACAAAATCATAGAGAGCCCATATTGGGCTGCTTGCGGGGCCCATTAATCCTGACAATTTTAGGCTCTTTTTCGAGATTTCTGTGGTCACTTCCTGTTCTTTTGTATCATTTAGAGGACACCAGCCCACACAGCTGTCATTTTGTCACTTGTCTCACGCGCTGCCGCTCTCGGCCGTCATTTTCTGGAGACACCGTCGCCGAAACTTTGGATATTGTCTTCCACCGAGGCATATACACAGCAGCCACCTTCGTGTGTCGGAGCGTGGGAGACACGCTCCGGCGTGGACAAGTGGGTCTGGGAGCAGTAAATCATTGTAACACATGTTTGAATTTTAATTCAAATTAAGGGATTTAATTAAAAGAAAATCTGTTTTTATTTTAGTAGATGGTAATTTAAAAATGAATTATCTATTCTATTTCTTCATTTTGAAAAAAATGGGTTGTGATATATATATATATATATATATATATATATATTTATAGATTTCTTAAAACTTATATATGTCATTGAATTAAGTGAGAAATGTATGGGATAAATTGTCCTTTCATAACCAAATAGACTGAGTCATTGCCACAATTTACAAAGAAGCTAACATGTACATATACTCCTTTTTGTCCCCTTTTTTTCTGTAAGTTTGTAATTTATACTTTATTTACCTTCCTTTGTGTGTGTGTGTGTGTGTGTGTGTGTGTATTAGCTATTTTAATCACAAAATAACTTTAGGTTTTCATATGCATTTTTTCAATAGTATATTTTTCAATTGGTAAATTCTTTATTAGAATTTTTACTAAATATTTTTATGTATAGACAAACATTTGAAGGTGATATAATTAATTTGAACTTATTGAGAGAGCAAAATGACCAAGTATAAAAGAATTGATTATTGCTCTAAGAAAGCAATCTTAATTTAAAAACGAGAATAACAATGTTATAGGTTGAACCTAGGTCACATAAAGCGAGTGCACGAGAGCATACAAATTAAAAAAGTTGAATGCGAAAGAGCTTTAAAGTATCTAATAAGAAATTATTTTATATATAAAACTAAATTATATATATTCAATGTAAAACACTTTTGAAAATGGAAGTATAAGCAAAATTAATTTTAGTAGATGCTACACTTGAATTATAATATTGATAATTTAAGGTAGTTGACTAAAGTTATTAATTTTTTTAAAACCTAAAATTCTTAATTACAAAAGAATGCATAAGATATTCATGTATAGAAGTTTATTTATGTAGTATTTAATTAAGATATTCATTATCTCTATATTATATATAAATATGTGTTGTTGTGTACACCTGTAATTAAATACTATATAAATACTAATTAAATATGCCTCTTGTCTGCTTTCTTTTTATTATTATCAATGTACATCCCCTTGTGCATAGATTCTTAGATTCTTTACAAAAACCCGAAACAAAAAATCAAAAGTATTTTACAATCTCTGTGGCATAACTAAGGAAGTTTGAACCAAACTAATAGGTAATTGACCAGTGCTGCCGGTTTATTCTTGATAAATTCTGCCAAAGAAGTTCAACATTTTCACAGCTTGTACCAATCTAGTCCACGATTCTGGTCAAGTCCAGCATTTAAAAACTTTAGCATATACTCACTCAAGATAACCTCTTTGTATTTGGCAGGATTTTCTTCTGTTATCAGCTCTTTAATCGGACCATAAATCTTAAACTCAGTGAAAGGCCCCGAGAAAAAGCGAGCCACAGAGATTCTTGGTCCACTTCTGTTAGCTGTCACTCTATGAACACTGCTTTTAAATTTCCCATTCGACACCAACTACACAAAAATTAACATAAATATCATAATCACAATTATAAGATATCAAAAAAAAGGGCAAATTTTAGCTAGTTGATACCTGGAGAAGATCCCCGATGTTTATAACTAAAGCCCCTGGAGTGGGTTCAACATCAATCCATTGTCCCAGATAGAAAACCTGGAGGCCACTGATCTGGTTCTGTAGAAGAATTGTGAGAAATCCAGGATCAGAATGCTTAGTGGCCCCAAGAGTCAGTTGAGGCTCGGGGCATGCCGGATAATAGTGGCAGCCATACCTGTGCCCCTTTGAGGATTCCATGTCATATAAGGTGTCAGATTTGAGCCCCAGAGCCTCTGAAAGTAGCTCAAGAAGAGTTTTTCCCAAAACTGAAGCATGTTTTGAGTACTCCATCGTGCTATCCCTGCGAAGCGAACACGAAAATTACCATTATCTAGCACAGCCCATTAACTATGACAAAAAAAAAACTTTGTTGTAAAAAGTTTACCTGCAAGAATCTGGCAATTCCTCAGGACAAATTTGGCCCGAAAACGAAAGGTGCATGGTATCCCTCCAGTTGGCAGTCCTTGAAACGAACAAATCATAGTTACTGATGAACCTTACCCTTCCCGTGGCGTCCCGCGAATAATACTTCTTCTTCTCCTCAAGATCCTGCTCGTTAAATTTTCGCATGCCGTCAATCATACCATCAAGCACAGTTATTGGAATTCCATGATTCACCACCTGGAAAAATCCCCAGGTTTCTGCTGCGTCCCTGACTTGTTCGACGATCTGCTTTCGCCTGTCAGCGTCGTTGTCCTGGAATACGCCGCTTAAATCAATCACGGGAACCTGAATTTGAGTCTTTTTGTAAGTCAACTCTTCAGCAAGCTCTTCGGATGGCCTCACAAAAATCTTGGGGACTTTGTGCAATCCTGAATCAATGAGACCTTTGACACCAGCTTTTGTTTCTTCAAAAGCCTTTAGCATTTCAACTCTGTCATATTGTTCATCAATTGCTCCAGCCATAAGACGAATTAAGAGGTAGCTACTAAGTGAGAAGCTGAATTTTGTGGTTTTGTGGAACTGAAAACACAGCTTTATTCGCAATTAATATTGGTCAGTAATGGACTCGACGAGCTTCGTTATATTATATTTTAATCAGTATATTAATACTTCAAACTCATAACGTATAAATAATCACAAATTGATACAATTTAAAATTAACAAACCATAGATCATAACTTCTACGCCAAAACCTACTATAGAAATAAATTTAATCCCACATGTGGAACTCATGCAACCTTTTGACTTTTTTTGTTCATAGGCTCTCGCTTGTATTGAAATAAGGTTTTATTGGCAAGTAAAATTTCACTTTCGTACCATGTTGAATGTGAGCAAAAAATTTTAATTATAAAAAAATATGTGACCAACAATATGTGGTATTGTAGTGTAAATACATAAATGATGGCGTATACAATGATGCAAGATGCAAAAAATAGATATCTTCTTTAGCGCTGTCAATAATAGTGTTTAGCATTTCCTAAGAGTTGAAGGGGTAGGGGATACACAATTAAACGAATAAAGAAAAAAGAAACGGGGAATTACAAAAAATCATCATTGAAGTTTAGTGAAATTATAAAAAAAAAAATACTACATATATGAAAATTTACCATTACTCTCTTAGTATTTGGGCTGCGTGAGAGTCAATGTTATGTCTAACCGAATAATGAACACGTGTTATTTGCCCTTCTGTTTTTTTTTTTCTTTTTATCCCCTTAAAAAGTGGCAAGTTAAAATAAATTTTTTCCCTTAGGTTGGTGCTAAATTTTTGTTTTGTTATTTTTTATTTTCTTGCAAAATTAAAAAAGCACCAAATTTATTCTAGAGTTTTATGGTCATAAGGTGTTTTATTGGGGTGATTTTGTTAAAGAAATTGGTATTAGCACTCCAAAATTGTTATTAGCATTTAATTCTTAGTCTTTTTATTGAAATATTGACAAAAGTGCCCATCTATTTTAAAATATGATTGGATACACTTTACTCTCTTAACTATTTGTTATGTCTCATTCACTCCACTAAACTATCAAATACGACACTTTTCGCCTTAAAAAATAGTCAAAATTGCTTATACAATTTTAATTCCCCCCCCCCCCCCCCCACATTAATCATTCTAAATTCAACTTTGGATCCTTCATTAGATATAAAAATAATTTTTTATTTTAATTTTAAAATCAATTGATAGTTTAAGTAAATTGAAATAAAAAACTAAATTAGTTATTGTAATAATACCTAAAAATTTAATATAAAAAATAATTCTAGATCTTTAATTAAGGATATATTTTGTAAGTAAAGTTCGAATATTTTGAACAAAAGTGGATAAATATTTTTAAATTATAATTTAAAAATATAATTTTTTATATTAACTTAAATTATGATATATTTAAATAAATATAAATTCTTTGAAAATGAGTACACCAACTTATTTTTTAAAAAAACATACTCAAATTTAAGTAACTAATGAAAATATAATTATTCATACTAGTTATTTGTGCACACTTGATGTGGGAGAAAAATAAAAAATATATAATATTTAAATATGTATTTAAATTTTAATAAATTACATCACAAATATTTTGAATTTTATATATGAATACTTTTTAGTATTTATTAAATTTATAATAAGTGAAAAGTAAAGTAATTTATTTAAAATAAATAAAATTACATGATTAGAAAAATAATTGAATATGAGACCTAAAAAAACTATTCAATAATGTGATATAAGAGAAAAGAAAGAGAATATATTGAGAAAGTAAAATGAAAAAAAAGGAATGTTGAATTGGACGAGAGAGAAAATGGGAGAGAGAGAGAGAGGGAGAGATAATAGGAAATGGATTAGCAGACGAAAACGGCTGACAGACCAAGATAATTATTCAATAGCCCTCCCTCTTTATATAATAGTATAGATAAATTTAAAGGTGTATAAAGTTTACTTTTTATTGAAGAGTAAATAATTTGATTTCTAGTTAAAACATATTAAAAATTAAATTTAGATTATAAATTGGTATTAATATTTTGTGAACTCTCTGTCTCTCTCTCTCTCTCTATATATATATATATATATTTACATTTGTATAGAATTAAGGGTAATTTTATCGAAATATATAATTTGAAGGGGGTGGGGCAAGGTTAATGATATACATCATATAATTAAAGAAGTAAAGTGTATCTAATTCTATTTTTCAATGAATGAGGCATTTTGGTCAATTTTTCAATACCAAAACAAAATTGGAGTGTCAATAATAATTTTGAAGTATCAACAACAATTTACTTTCATTAATTTTGAGGGTTTTCATAATGTGATGCTTCAATTGTCAGCGAACTATTATTTAATGAGTTATTATATATTGTTTTGTGTTGTCAAATACAACTAAAATACTTCTTCAACCACGATGATAAAAAATACAACTAAAATAAAACTTTTATAGTGCATATTAGGGAAAAAAAACCCAACACTTCACAACTAACATCTCATACAACAATTTTATAAAACAAATTAATTAACAACTATAAAAGACTAGTTTGAAAAAATAACAAGTTTAAATTACAATGCACTACCATGACAAATAATGAAAAAAGCACTGAGGGCATAAGAGTCATTTCATCTTGGGCAAACGGGTACTCTCGAAAGTTCATATTGATTGACTAACTGCGACCATTATTAAACCTAACAGTAGATATAAAATGTTAGACGGAATATAATGTTAAGGGGTAATGATAATTTTCAATATATGTGGGTGTTTTTTGTAATTTCACCATACTTTATAAGTAGTAATTGTAATTGACGAAAAAAGAAATTGCCATAAAAACAAAAATCTTCGACTAAAAAAATGTCCATACTTACGTAATATTTTATACTCGTTGATTTTAGTAATACAATCATGTAGCGTTAGCAAATATCATGACCCATGTACTAGACGATTGCACATCTGATAATTTGAGATCTATGGGTCTAAATTCATCAAAAGAAAAAATCCTTAAAAGTACTCTGTTTAGTGCTTTAATTCACCACTAAAAATGTTGGGTTAGTGACCGCAAAATCGATCGCTAATTCAAGGAAATTGTTGGTCATTAACGTGATCAGTAACCAATTTAGTGACTGATTTTTGTAGTAAAAATAAAAAAACCTCATCACTAATTAAAATTAGTGACCCCTAATTAGTTCGGTCACAAAGTAGTGACCCCCTAACACGGTCACATATTCAAGCAATCACTGCATGGCATTATAATTGGAAACAAATTTGTAAATGATATTTTTATCATATATTCAGAATTTAGGGATCTAATTGAAAGGATCTAAGAGTTGATTGTATGTAATTTTAAATATTGAGTGTCAATGTGCAAGAAAAAGAAACTTAATTGGATAGTTTGGAACTTGACTAAAGAAACTTGAACGTTGAGACTTTGAGGTCCAAGTAGAGACGGTTTGGAACTTAGGCGGTCAAACAGTAATTTCAAAGACAGTATGGTATAAGTGCAATTTTCTCTTCTTTCCTATCCTTCAAACCCCTCCAACACACACTTTACACACACTACACACCAAAACACAAACTAATTAAGACTCCCTCATTTATTTACTAAATCAGAAGAATAACTGCATTATTTGAACTAGCTCAATGAGAGGAATTCGTTGGTGGTGGTATGTCACGGATTCTCCAACCTAAAAAATGCAGCAACAGCAGCGACTCGAGGTGATGGTTTTCACCATTTCGGCAAAGAATTTCGGTAAATCTTAGGTGGGGTTTGACGAGTTAAGCTAATAGTGAAGCCAATTTCTGAGCAGTGGTGTGTGGTGGCGGTGAAACTAGGGGTTGTGGTGATTTTTCTCAAATGAAATCCAAAGGGCTTAGAATTTTATGAAATTGATTGAGGACGTTTGTTCCTCTTGGTAAGACGTACGTACGTGGTGGCGATGCCAAAAAAATTACCGATGACGGCACGGCAGTGGTGATCTAATTGGGTTGGGCTCGAAAATTGGGCCATGAACTTTTGTTGAAGGGTGTTAGTGTATGGTATCAGCACAAGAGTGGAAGAAAATGTTATATTTATTGAAAGTATAAGGTGTAATTATCATGTAAACTTAGTGTTTGGGTACATAATTGTTCCATGAAAAATTATTTTAGTCCATCAAATGTCTTTTAAATTAAAAGGTTAAGTTACACTATTGATTTCTTAATGTATTCTTTTTGCAACCCCCCCCCCCCCCCCACCCAATCATTTCTTCGAAGATAATTCCTTTTACTGTATTCCAAACCTTAATACTGAAGCCATATTTATTTAGCAAAATGGAAGATGATTTCTAATCTAGTCCACATACATGCAAGATGCCAAAACGAGTTTGCAAAGGCTATATTTGGTTTCACTATATTAAAACAATAATTTATTAGATTTATCCCCTTTTAACAATACAAATATAACTTTTAGATCTCCTTTAAGTCTCAAAATATTAAAAAGAGTTAGTTAAAGGACATTAAGTTAGGAATAATTAAATAGGAAGTTTACATACTTTGACGAGACCTGATTTGGCAGTATCCAACTAATAATGTAGCAAGCGTTAATACACTTGCCATGTGATTGATCACTCTCTCTAAACTATACACCAATCACATAATAAATGTAAAACACTCGCCACGAGATTAATCCCAGTGTGGCCAAACCCTATGCGATTAAGAATTTCCCGTATTAAACCTTGTAGAACAATTATAATGGCTCATTACATCAAGTGGATATTATTATCCATCTAAAAGATCGCTGTGACATCCCCAGATCAAGATATTTTAGATTCTTAGAAGAACAAGAAAGAAAGAAAGAAAAAAAAATTATTTTATTATCATATCTTCATTCATACACTCAACAACACTTCCACTTCTTTTTATTTATACACAAAACACACATAAAACATCGGTTGCAGAGATGCTTTTTTCATCGCACACAATTACACAAATACAGAATATTAGGAAATCTTGCATTCTTCATAATATCTGCTCAAGAAATCATCTCCTTTCACAACTTGTATTGATTAACTAGAGGATTCTGGTCAAGTGCGGCAAACAAAAACCTGGGTCCATACTCACTCAAGACGATGTCTCCGTATTTCGCAGGATTCTCTTCTTATATCAGCTCTTCAATGGGGCCATAAATCTTACCCTCTTTGGGAGGCCCTGAAAAAACACAAACCACTGAGATTCTTGGTCCAGTGGAGTTAGCTATCACTCTATGAATATTGCTTTTAGATCTAATTTGAATAAACATTAATGGTTTGAGTTTATTTTCAAATAGGGATAATTACTCCCACCACCCCTGAATTTAGGTCAAATTACAAATAACATCACTTTGTAGCGGTAATTACCAATACCCCCTTGAGTTTTGTTTTCGTTTTTCAATTTTGAACTTCTATTAGGTTGACTAATAGTCAACATTTGTAAACGCAAGTGAATTTCCAAAATTGTCCTTTTGAAGGCAAAAATATGTTTGGCCAATTATGAATGGACTCTTTTACCCTTATGGCTAATTTTATGTTTTATATTGAATAAATAGGAAAATATATTTGAACATTTTTTATTTATAATTTCTATATATATATATACACATATTTACACATAATATATATTTATATAAATATATTTGCACATTTTTTAAATTTATATACATAATATAAATATATATAAACATAATATACATAACATATAATATGAAAATTATTTATAAATATATATGTACACACAAACAACCGGTCACTGCTGCCGTCAGCCGGAGACAGAAGGAGACGAGAGAGAGAGAGAGAGAGAGAGAGAGAGAGAGAGAGAGATGAGGGAGAGGAGAGAGAGATACAACTGAGAGGGTACCTCCTCCACCGCAACTGCGCCCGCGTCCACCGCCTCCGCCGTCTCCGTCTGCCGGAGACAAAGGGAGACGAGAGAGAGAGAGATACAAAGGGAAAGGGGAGAGAGAGAGAGATACAAAGGGAAAGGGGAGAGAGAGAGATGAGCGAGAGGGGAGAGAGATACAACTGAGGGGGTATCTCCTCCACCGTCTCTGTTCGACTGAGATAGAAGGAGACGAGAGAGAGAGGGATACAGAGGGAAAGAGGAGAGAGAGAGATAGAGAGAGAGATGAGGGAGAAGAGAGAGAGATACAATTGAAAGGGTACCTCCTCCATTGCATTTGCGCCTGCCATCCACCACCTCCGCCGGCCTCCACCACCTCCGTCTGCCGGAGACAGAAGGAGACGAGAGAGAGAGAGATGCAGAGGGAAAGTAGAAAGAGAGGGAGAGAGATGAGGGAGAAGAGAGAGAGATACAATTGAGGGGGGTACCTCCACCGCCATCTGCGCCCGTCCTTCCGCCGTCGCCACCGCCGCCCACCGTCCGATCTATAGCGAGAGGAAGAGATGCCGAGAGAGAGAGAGAGAGAGAGGAGATCGAGAGAGGGAGGGGGGAGAAAAACCATCCATCATTCGCCGCCGCCACTGCCACTGCCTCCCACCGCCCGCCATCTCCACCCGCCGCCGCTAGAGAGAGAGAGAGAGAGAGAGAGAGAGAGAGAGAGGGAGAGAGCAATCTCAAATCCAAATCTGACAAAAAAGAAGGAAAAAGAAAGAGAGGAAAAAAAAGAAAAAGGAAAAGGAAGGTTGGGGTGGGGGGGGGCGACGGTGGTGTGAGTGACGGAGAGAGGCGGCGGCGGCGGCGGTTTGGTGGTGGGGGTTAGGGTTTTGTTGGAAGAAAATGGTAACTTTTCCCCAAAAATATTAGGGATGGGTATTTTGGTCAATTTAGTCATATTCCTATTTTTTTATTTTTTTAAATAAAAAATATTTCAAATATTCAAGGGGCAAAATGGACATTGTATTACTTCCGTCTATTTTACCAATAAGTCCACAAAACTTAGGGGGGGTATTTGTAACTACCGATATAAGGGGGTGTTATATGTAATTTGGCATAAACTCAGGGGTGGTGAAAGTAATTATTCCTTTTAAATATAAGACAACATACTGTATAAATATATATGTATTCCCCCCCCCCCCCAAACCAAATTTAGAAAATAAAGATATAATGTAAAAACGAGCACACACATAATGCATGCACACACTTCTAAATTGACCATCAAAGCTACGTTGCATGTCAATACTAAACAAAAATTCGACTTGTTCATGATGTAATGGCTTCAATCCTTGGAAGAACGTGAAGAAAAACAGTTAGAGGTGGGAAAAAGGACATTGAGAGAGAGAGAGAGAGATTTTTGGCTGAATTTGTTTTTTTTGCTAAAAATTCCATTAAAAATTTTGACAAAATTTTGATGGAGATTTAAACAAATTATTTTTCTTAATTGTTCGGTAGAATTTTCCACCAAAAATTTCAAAACAAATTCTTAATTTTTCAATTTTTGAGAAAATTTGGCCAAAAATTAAAAAAGATATTAATTGTTAAATTTTCAAGGGATTTTAGGCGAAAAATTCTGCTGAAATTTTTTAAAAATTAATAAATATTATTTTTTAAAATTTTTTGGTGAAATTTCAACATAATTTTTTTTTAAATAAAAATAAATATTAATTTTTTAAATTTCAATAGAATTTCCTATTGAAAATTCCGCCCCAAAAATTAAAAAAATAAAAATTAAGTTTATAATAATCAAACCTTAATTGAAATTCTTGTATGCTACATACTTGATGCGGGCCATATTTGGGAGCGGTCGCGCTGATCGAATGCTTGGGTCAAACACAAGGTGTAAGGTACATGATCGGGAAAATATGACCTACAAAAAGGGAAGGCAACGTGAGCAAGTTAAGGTGGGTCTCGACTAAGACCTTCCGATGCTTAAGTCAGTGATCGGATTGAGAGGTAATTTGAGCAGAGTAAGCGGGTAAAGAGCAGTTAATGAGTTGTGTCTGACCATAAATTCAAGGGTATTTATAGTATCTCCATGTGGGCCTCCCCCTATGGGACCTCTAGGTTTAGTAAGCCATCATTTGATGAGGTGGAGTGACCCATAAGCCTAAAGATTGGATCAAGTGGCATTAGTTGGCTCTTAATTAATGAGGTATGGGGTTAGGTGGTTGTCCACACCTTGAGCTGACGGAGCATTTAATATCAGCAGGAGTTGAATGGACACGGCATGGCCCCGGTCAATAAGGCGATCGACTAGGGATATCAATGGGTTAGAGGGGTCGATAACCCCTAACCCGATCAATAAGGGATGCGATCAGTCGATAAGTCGAGTTGGATACTTTGAACGCAAGCAGAGGCGACACGCAACCAGTCGAATATACCGTTCGAAAATATGCCACATCATTATTATTATTATTACTACTACTACTACTATTACTACTACCATTATTTGAATGTAACGATGCGTCAAAACTTAATAAATTGATAATGTCACAAAGATATGTTAAGCATACAAAAACAAGGATAGGATCAAAGAATAATAACTGTCTAGCGACAAAACACCCCTTTGCTATTGCATGAGGTGAGGGTTTGAAACCTTGTGTTTGTAAAAAATATGGTGTAATTATGCATTCAGTGTAGTGCACATATGTCTAGGCACATATGTGACGTGGAGACCTAGGTTCGATTCTTGAGCAACGTATTTTAGGATAATATTTCAATTAGAAAAAATGAAATAATTTAAATAGATTTAAATAGGGACAAACATTAATTCGACAGAATTGGTCTGCCGAAGAAGTTCCGCTGAAAGAGGTGGCATTTGCTGAAAATCTCGTTATTTCTTGATCTCACATGAGAATCAAATATGGAGTCTCATTCTGTTAATTATTTTACCTATCTTCTAGGTACCAAATGTGGCTCGTTTTTCTTGTAGTGTGAGAACCAAATATGGTGTGTCACTCTATTAATTATCTTAACTATCTCTTACATACCAAATGCGGCGAGATTTATAATTGTTTGGTTAGTCTACACCTCATGAGATAATTTCTAGGGTTAAATTAGACCCCACCCCATAATATTTATATATGATACCAAAGAAGGTTAGGTCATATGTTATTACTTGGTCTCCTACTATACTATTTTTACACTTTAAGTTGTTTCCCACTATATTCAAGTTTAGGTCTGAAGGGCGCATGAGATCATCTATTTCAAACCGTATTTTATTTCCTAATGAGTTAATTTTTGAAATTAAGTTAGGGTAATTCTCATCTAATGAGTTAGGTTTTGAAATTAAGTGTGGCACAAAGTTATAATATTTTTACACGCTCTGTTTGTGCTATGGAGTATTTTTAATATAAATGTGCGTTCAAATTCTAAGGGATTTTTTTTTTTTGTCTTTATGTTTATTTCTGATTTTTCCTTATAGAGTCTATATAGGGTCTAGCTTTTTTTTTTTCCTTCCCTGAGTAACAAAAAGTTCATTAGTTTTCAAATTAGACGTTCGAAAATTTTCATCCAGATAAATTTCCATAGTTCTAACTACTTTCTTTTGTAGAAACCACAACTAAATAAAAAAATTATTGGTCCTAATTAAAATTCAAAATAGCATGCAATAATATAATACCTTGTTGCCACATAGACTAACATTTACACCAGAATTTGAATTGACTAGACAATCTAATTTTTTTCCCGCTCAAAAACATATTCCTCTAATTAACAGTCAAAATCAGGCAACAGATTACACTGCAAAGTGTAATTACATTCACTCTCACACGCAAATTTGCATTCATATATAGTCAAAATCAAGCAACAGAATCACACTACAGATTTTAATTACATTCATATGCAAACATACAAATTTGCACGTTGTATTCATACAAACATTATGTTACACGAAAATCATTTATCCATTAAAATCATCTTCAGAGCTTGTAATAATCAAGAGCACGATAATTATCCAGTCCAGTCGTCTGAAATTTGAGTATATATTCACTCAATGCAACAATTTTGTATTTGGCAGGATTTTGTTCTGATATGAGCTCTTCAATGGGGCCATAAACCTTAGCCCCATTCTTGAGAGGTCCAGAGAAGAAACAGGCCACTGATATCCTCGGTCCGACGATGCTCGCTATCGCTCTATGCTCGTTACTCCTGAATTTCCCGTTTGATACCAACTAAGACGACAAATTAACAGAGAGAATGAAAATTATAATTAATACTATATATCAAGTGATGGAGCTAGAAATTTTTACTCGGAGGGGTGAATTTAAACTATATACCTGGAGAAGATCCCCAATGTTTATTACTAAAGCTCCTGGAATGGGTTGAATATCAATCCAGTGACCCTGATACAGAACCTGGAGGCCGCTGGTGATTTGGTTTTGGAGAAGAATTGTGAGGAATCCAGCATCGGAGTGTTTGTTTGTGCCGATAGTCAGTTGGGGCTCAGGGCATGCCGGATAATAGTGACAATGGAGGCGGTGCCCCACGGAGCATTCCATGTTTTTCAGGTGATCAGTTTTCAGTCCGAGGGCCTCAGAAAACAGCCCAAACAGAGTTTTTCCCAATATCTCCACATGTTTTGAGTACTCCACAGCTGACTTCCTGTCCAGAAACTTGTTTACAGATGAAGATATTGATAGAAAATGGGGGACAGTGAGCCAACTTGATAGCTGAAAGACAGAAAATCTCATAGACGTAGGCAGTTCTACCAATTCTACGAAAAATCTGTCTCAATTTCATTCTGCAGTCCATTGTTATTTATTGCTGATATTGTTGGTGTTATTTTATCAAAAAATTTTAATAAATTAAATTTCGATTTCAAGCCCGATCGTTTCTATGGCGCTCCAACAAACACTGATAATTATGCGTGTGATTTTCTTGGGTTAGTCGAAAATATTTTATCAGCATATGTAAAAGAACTGAATCGTTCGTCCATCTTGTGAACTGTAACCAGGTTTTCAATTCTTAAATTTCATTTCTTAGATCTGTATTTGTTCTCTGGTGGTATTGATCGATTTGATATTGGCCCTTCATATATATTTTACTTCAATACTGATATGGGATATCTGACGCATGTTCATATGCACCATTCTCAAGCTACCACATATCGTTCGGTGCCACATAGGCTGTGTCTCTCTGCACAAGAACTCTGGCTTACTATGGTCAAGGAGAACGTTAGCTTGAGGAGACGCCATCCCTCGAGGATGGTGTCTCATCACCCATTGACCCCTGTCTCAAGGAAAGCTTACCTCGAATAGGAAGTACATACCATACCCTGGCGCTGTAAGATATTGTTGTTTGAAATTACTCTAAATAAGTTTTAAAAGAAAATCACTTTTGAATGTTTTTTTTTCTAGCTTTTGTTTTTTTTAAAAACATCTATATATATTTTTTTTCACTTAGTAATTTTTTAAAAACAATAAGAGCTTCTTTCCTAAAAAATATCCATCCGAACAGGCTCATATGTGCAGAATATATATACTATCATTTGAAACTAGGATATAGTTTTCCTCTCTATTTCCTCACTCAAATTTTCAAGGACCATAATAAATTAATAACAAAGTGATCATTAATATACCTGCAGGCAGTGGGCAGTTCCTCATGATCAATGTGATCAGGGCCCGGCCCCGAAAACGACATGGTCAAAGTATCCCTCCAGCTCGCAGTTCTCGAAGTAAACAGGTCATAACTGCTGTTGAATCGTACCCCTCTCGTGTTGTCTCGTGTATAGTACTTCTTCTTCTCCTCAAGATCCTGCTCGTTAAATTTTCGTACGCCATCAATCATTCCATCAAGCACAGTTATAGGAATCCCATGATTCAGCACCTGGAAAAATCCCCAGGTCTCCGATGCAGCCCTCACTTGTTCCACGATCTGCTTTCGCCTGTCAGCGTCGTTGTCCTGGAATATTATGCCTCTCAGATCGATGACAGGGACTTGGATTTGAATCTTTTTGTTAGTCAACTCTTCAGCAAGCTCCTCGGATGGCCTCACGAAAATCTCTGGGACTTTGATCAATCCTGAATCCATGAGACCTTTGACACCAGCTTTTGTTTCATCAAAAGCCTTTAGCATTTCAATTCTTTCATATTTTTGGCCTAGTGCCATACCTGGTGCTGCTAATGATCTCGTGTGTGTGTTTGGGTGTTAGCTCGATTTTGCAGGTGCTGTGTTTGGCCTTTATGTAGATCGTGCCTGAATTTCTGTGAAAATACAATCAACATTAATTGTTTAGTATTATGTGTCCGAGCCATTGACATTTTGTATGGATTATAACCACTACATTAATTTTATCTGTAGTAATTTATCACATGTCTTAATTTAGCTGTAGAGTTCTGACTTTTGACTTCATATTTGTTTGTGGGTTTCTTTTTCAAACTTTTTTTCATTGTTTTTAAATTAGGGCGAATTACATTGACTACCCCTGAGGTTTGGTTAATTTACGAAAAATTTTCTACTTTTTCAAAAATTACCAAAAATCCCCTAAGGTTTCAAAAATATTACAAACTCATTCAAATTTCCGAAATACCCCTCTCATTTTTTTGGGTGATTTACATTGACCACCCTGAGATTTGGTTAATTTACGAGAAACTCCCTATGGTTTCAAAAATTACCAAAATTCCCCTAAAGTTATACCAATATTACAACTAGCACCTATTTAGATTGACTTATTAATAATATTAAAGCTTTTTTTTCCCTCTATAATATTGTTATCATAAAATTTTCATGTAATAGATTTGAAAAAAAAATGTGATTATTTATTCAAATAAATATTCTGAATTTAATGCATTAAAGGTATCTACCAACACATCAAGTATGTTATATTATCGCTAATACGGAGTAAATTTTAAGAGAAATGAGTTAGAGTCCTCAAGCTAAATAAAGTTTTCAAGTGCATTATTTAATTTTAATTTTTTATTTCAATCAATGTTTATATTTCTCATTTCACATAATGGATATATACGATGCATATAATTATATTTTTCTCAAATATATATTTAGCACATATTACGTATATTTAGTATAAATTCATAACATTAAATTCGAAATATTTATTTGAATAAGTAATCATATTTTTTTTTTCCAAATCTATTAAATTAAAATTTTATGATAACAATATTACAGAGGAAAAAAATAGAATTAATATTGTTGATAAGTCAACTTAAGTAGGTGCTAGTTGTAATATTAATATAACCTCAGGGGGTTTTTGATAATTTTTGAAACTACAGGGGGTTTCTCGTAAATTAGCCTAATCTCAGGGTGGTCAATGTAAATCACCCAAAAAAGGGGAAGGGGTATTTTCGAAAATTCGAATAAGTTTGTAATATTTTTGAAACCTTAGGGGATTTTTGGTAATTTTTAAAAAGTAGGGGGTTTTTCGTAAATCAGTCAAACTTCAGGGGTGGTCGATATAATTTTTCTTTTAAATTATTCTTTTTATAGGTATTGGTTTCTTGTACGAAATGAACACATAACTGATTGGCTAACATAAACATATTAAACTTTCTAGAATAAGAATAATGGTATAAAGCCATATTATCAATAAAATAATATTGGGATAGAATAATTTATTTAGTTTATTAGGAGTTATTATTGTTGTTGTTTTATATTATCAATCAGTCAAATCGTGTTAAAATAAGAAATTAATATCAAATTTAATATGGGCCGCAATATCCTCAATGGAAAACAAATTAAGAAATTTTTTTATCTAATTAGTTAGCGCAGTGCAATTAAATTTAAACTAACAAAATATCAAATTAACTATATATTAATAACTTGGGCAGGTTTAAGAGTGGTGACTACGGAAGTATTTTAGTTTAAAAATTACTATACTTTTAGAAATTAATATCAAATTTGGATGGTCTTTAAAAGCATAAAGTATTCTTGGCTTAATTTCGAGTGGTGCACCCATGATAATATATTATTAAAAAGAAATTTCTTACTAATAAAAATTTTGTGGAGAATAAATTTGTTACATATATACAAGAAATTTTATGATGAATTTATGATGAAATTAACAATAGAATATAACTAAAGCAAATGAATAACCAGGCGTTTATTAAAAAATTTATAATGAATTGCTCCGTTACTCCCTATTTAGTTGGGCGAACAATTGGGGTAAGGGGAATGGAAATAAAAGCGGGAAATTGGAAGGTAAAAGAATATTTTTGTTGCAAAACTAAAAGGATAAAATAAACAATCCGACAGTGAGTATGAGATTCATCGAATTATTTTTTTCACCCAAAAGTGGGTGCAAATTAGAAGAAACATGCGCTGCTATTTGTTGTAATTTTTTTTTCTTTTCGTCTAGTTATCTATGCAAAAATAGTTATATCTCCATTTCCGTGTCATTAATTCTCTCTGATTCGAATATATTTGTGAAAAATTAAAATTCTCTTATTTTTCTTTTTTTTTTTCTTTCCTCTGCCAAATATAAATTAGTTAAGGAAGTGGTTTTTTGTAATCCCATGATTAATCACATCATCACATGCTTGTTATTCATTCCCCACCACACACACACACACACACAACAAAAGCGAAAAAAAGAAAAAGAAAAAGGGAAAGAACGTGTAGCAGTTACATTATTCTAGCCATTCATTGGTGATTTAAACAATGGAGATGACTATTAAACTTACGGATATGATTTAAACGTGTTTTTATGACTGTGTAGATATTTTACCATTTCCAGTCT
Source organism: Petrea volubilis (assembly GCA_026212405.1). Taxonomy (NCBI): domain Eukaryota; kingdom Viridiplantae; phylum Streptophyta; class Magnoliopsida; order Lamiales; family Verbenaceae; genus Petrea; species Petrea volubilis. Next base: position 19,442,190 of record CM047879.1, on the reverse strand, counting down.
ATTCATGATTTTTGCAAATGTTCAGTCCCAGTCACGGTTGAGAAACGAGAAACGAAATTTGCGCCGAAGAAAGATAAATTATTGTGAAAGGATAAGATTTAGAAATCTAGAGGACGTAATTAATCACAACCTAGCTCAATTAATTTGAATAATATCGTAGTTTCTATTAATCTTGTCAAATTTTTCTTTAAATATTCCACAGAAATTTTTAAGCTTTTTAAATATCTTTTTTTTATTTATTTTGAAAGAATTGATAAACTCATCCAAATACATTCCAAAATTTTAAACTCAACCAACATATATAGGATTTTTTGTTTTTTTAGAGTCACATACACAGGAATTGAACATCAACTTTTGATATGTCAAAAGTCATAAATATTTTTTAAGTTTTCTTTCCTTAATTTTCAACATATATATAATGAAGTTCTCATATAGTTATACTTGGTCTTTGTGTGAGATCGGAAATAAATTCAACTATTTAAGTGAAAATATTGAAGATACAAAAATATGTTTATTCTTATATCTTTTCGTATAAATTGTTTTTAGTTTGTAAAAGTATATATATATATACATATATATATTAATATGATTTTGGAGTAACCTGCAGATCACTCACAAGAAATTAAAATTCATATGACATATGTGATAATTAACAGATAGCAAGTGAGGTATGTAATAGATACTACAAGAAAAAGTAATATTATTGACAAGATTTAAAAGTGACAATATAAAAGTTCTTACCAATGATTGTATAAAGTGACAATACATTCTAGTTTTTCCCTAATTAAGTTTTTTTTGGTGATCATAACAATTTTTATATTGTCACAACATCACTCATTGGTGACAAGAAGTAATGTTTTAGTTGTCACTATTAATAATTGTGACACACCTATAGCGATAATTTAGTGAAAATAAAAATTATTATTAAGATTTTGTGACAAGATTCCATTGTCACAATAGGTGTGTTACTAATTATCATTTTTGCATTATATTACCATCTTTTTATAATAAGTTGTCACCAATGACATCGTGTATACTATATTTTGTGACAATATTAATTTGTTGTCACCAAATGTATATAATTAATGACAACTTTTTGATTATCACTTATTATATTGTCACAAATGTCCTAATTTTCTTGTAGTGAACTGAGTTGAAGAAAAGAAGTAATATGTTCCAATATATAATTAGGTAAAATAAAACTTTTAGGGAGAATTACAAACACATTCTTTATGTTTAAGCTCAATAACTAATAGTACCTTCTTGTTTCAAAAATTATCAATATTTCTTGATATTTGTAGGATTTTAACAAAAAAACCTCAACCATTACCTGACGTTTGAGATTCTAACATTTTCCATCAAAAATTACAGTGATTTTTCAAAAATATCCCTAATCAAATTTTTTCCCACTTGTTCTGGGTGAATTTGTAAGATTTTGTTTTATATAAGAGGTTTGTTGTAAATTTCAAATTATAAAGGAGTGTTTTGTAATATTTTTAATTAAAACCCATAAATTTGTTAAAACACCACAAAAGACACTATAAAATTTACCATCCAAAATTTAATCAATCTCAAAATTGAATGCAGGTTTGACATGCTCATGACATAAGGATTTTGTTTGTATGAAGAAACATTTTCTTTTTTTTTTTAATGCAATTTATATGACCATTTTTTCTCACATTTTTTTTTCCAATAAATGAAATCATTATTGTGTAAGAAAACAACATATGTGATCAATTTTAAGATATGATAAAGTTTTGATGATTAATCTTGTAGTGTGCTTTTATGTGTGTGTTTTGATTTTTATTCGTTTTGGGGTTGGGTGGGATGGAGGAGACAAGAAAGAAATCACCACTAATATGATAAAGGTATTTTCAGTAATTTCAAAATTTTCTATTTTATTATTTCTTTTTTATTTTAAGTTAGAAAAAGTTAAGGAGAAATACAAACATTTTATCAATTTTGTCTAATTTAACAATAAGCAAGTTACTCAGCGAGTGTGGTTAATTTTCGAAATAATGGAGGGTTATTGATAATTTCATCTAAACTTAAAGGAGGTGAGTATAGTTCTACATTTTCTTTATTTTAAGTTAAAAAAATTAAGGGGCAATACAAACACTCTATCAATTCCGTCTAATTTAACAATAAAGAGATAAAATTTAAGAGAATATTAGTAACTTTCAAAAGAAGAAGAGACTATTGATGATTTTGTATATACTTAGTAGAGACTGGTACAATTCTCTCTAACTTCTATTATTGAAAAGGTCAAAATTTTAAAAAGGCGTATATAATTGAATCCTCTTATTAGTATTCCAATTTTTTGAGACAATCTTATTACACGTCAATGGATTCACTAAAGCAATCTTTATATTATTCGAAAGAAGCACTACTCTATTTCATAAAAAGTGTCAACAGCTTTTACTGTTTCTACATTTGCCTTGAATAACAATAATTACAAATGCGAGCAAAGACAACTACCTCGAGATTGGGATAAGCTCGGGGTTTTTTTTTACAAAAATAACCTAAAAAAAATATACTGTTTAAAAATTTGACTTGTTAAAAAGATTCTTGTTAAATCTAATATAACTCGCCAACAAGTTGACGAGTTTATTAAAATATTATTAAATTTTAAAATTATTTATGACATTTTGTTTGGGGAAAAAAAATTAAAAAATTAAAATATTAAAACTCGCCATTTCGTAAAAAAAAATTTAATTAAATATTTAATTTTTTTTGACGAGTAGTACAAAAATTAATATATATATATATATATTTAAAAAACTCGCCATGTACTATGGCGAGTTTCAACGAAAATAAAAAAAAAAGAAAATCCGAAAACTCGCTAGGCGTCCTAGCGAGTTGCAGCAGTCAAAGGCTGCACACTAACGGCAACGGGGGAGTTGTCAAATCGGCGTGAAATCGGGAAATGAACAGTGTGATAAACAGTGGAGATGGTGTAGATTTTTCATCTATATGAATGGGTGCTCACAACTCAGAATCTGTGAAAAAATTTTCAACTTCTGAGTTCTCATCCGTAAAAAAATAAAGTTCGAGAGAAATTTTGTGTTTTTCATATATTACTTGCGTAGTCAAGAACTTCAAGACTTTTTGAAGGTATGTAAATATGTTATATTGTTACTTGATAGTTAATATTAATGTATATGTTGTTATTACATATTGTGATTTTGTGAAAATATTTGTTTTTATGGAAAAAATATGAATATTCATAAAAATTTTACGTGAGAATATTGCAATGTATTTTTAATATATATGTTGTTACTAAATCTTGTAATTTTCTGAAAATATTTGGTTTTATATCAAAATATCAATGTTCCTAAAAAGTTTATGCGGGAATCTTGTAATGTATTCTTATAGTCGAGTTGAGGTAGAATATTTTGTTGTATATTGTTACTTTTTGTAGATTATGTTGCGAATATAAGTTTGCGAAAATATGATTGCATACAGTATTGTTATTTTTTTTTTTTTGCACATTGCACTGTGAATATGATGTTGAAATTTTTGTATATTGCATACATTGTACTATGAATATGTTGTTGAAATTTGTCAATCATACTATAGGAAAAATTGTATATGGAAAAACGGAAAAAAAAAAAGAAAAATCACCACAAGCCGTGGCGATTTTTAATTTTTTTTATTTTTCGCCAACACCGTTGGCGATTTTAGTGGCGGTGGGTTTGTAATTTTTTATTTTTGGTTTTTTTCACGAATTTTGTATATTATTATTAAACTTTTTTTTTGAAAATTTTCGATTTTTGTACAGAAAATTTTTCGTCACAAAAAAAAAAAAATTCCGCAAAATCGCCAAGAGCCATGGCGATTTTCAAAAAAAAAAAAAACTTCGCCAACACTGTTGGTGATTTTAACGATTTTTAATTTTTTTTTCCAGTTTTGTTTTATTTTTGATTTTTTTTTCGATTTTTTGCGTGGAGAATTTTCATCCGATTTTTGTGAACGAATTTTTTTTCGATTTTTACGCGAATTTTGGGTTTTTTGATATTTTGTTCGCTTTTTACATGAATTTTTATGGTTGACACAATTGGTTTACTAATTTTTTTTTATATATTTTCTTTTTGTTGTAGAATGGAGTTGGACCAATTCAAGTATTATTATGGTCCCGAGAACAATAATGTTTTAACTGAACAAGATAATCGTATCTCTGAATAATTGTTTGATGGTCGTGTCGATCCTGACCAAATAGTTAGAGTAAAACATTGGGGTAAAGGAATATTTAGGCGGGATGGGTTACAACTTCACGACAAAGTGAAGGAGCAAATAAATCGAATGGGTTTCTATGGTGTTTGTCGTTGTGGATATGTTGATATAGATCAACATTTGATAACCGTATTGATAGAGAGGTGGCGTTCGGAAACCCACATTTTTCATTTAAGGGTCGGTCAGACTACAGTTACTTTGGAAGATGTAGCAGTCATATGGGAATTACCAATAGACGGGCATTCGATAATAGGAGTATATGAATGTCCGGATGTTTGTGGGAGTACATTCTGAACTGAATTGCCGCCCCAAGAACGGGTTGATGACGAACAATATCAAGAAAAGCCAATGAGGCAAAGGAACCCGCATCGAGGGCATAGTGTTTTTTGTTTCTTGTATTTGAAATTGAAAAATGTACAATTCTTAAATTCGGAATGGTTGTAAGTTTGTTGAATTTTTTTATGTAGTATTTTTAATGTAAATAGTTGCAAGTTGTTGAACTTTTTCCGCATGTCGTCTTTTTAAATGTTAAAACAAATGCAACATGTTAAATATATGTGTTGGGGCAATGGAGCACATCAACATAAAATGCAATCAATTAATACACTCTTTACTCTTCATTTGAAATACAGTTCTGAAAAGTATTACAATTAATGTCCTGGCTGTCGGGAAGGTCCAGGTTGGTCTGTTTGACTTCTGTATTGTTGTTGTGCACGCGTTTGTGGCCAATCCATCTCGTTAAGTATGCGAATTGTTGTATCCCATCCTTGTCTTCTCCGTACTCGTACCTGAGGATTATGTACTAACTCGAACGAAGCATTTGGCCAATAGTCCTTATCCCAAATCAAAAAGAACTGACCCGTGTACGTATTCAAATAATGGTGTATCTCGTAATACCAACGCATATACTCAGATGGGATTATGCCAAATGATCTCGCCACTTGCACAGCGTGGGAACAAGATATTCCTATTTTACGCCATTTTCCGCATGAATACTCTTTACTCCTCAACTTTACTACATGTTTAGTATTGCCACGGCCATTGCATAATGGTGTCAAAACTTCGGCTGCTTGGTTTGCGTAGTCAATTCCGTGGACTACGTGGTCTTCTGCTTTTTGTACCTCAGTCTGGAATATATTGAAAGCGTACTCTGCCCATGCTTTATTCTCCTGTCTCTATCGATGTCCCTTTGCTACTCTTTTCATAAAAAAGAAGCAGTCCGAACATTTGTAAGCTCAACCAAATGTGTAATTGGAAGACGACGACCACCTTTTAACACACTATTGATGCATTTTGACATATTTGTAGTCATGATACCGCAATCTTTTCCTCCGTCGAAAGCTACAGTCCATTTTTCTTTGTCAATTCGATCCAGATAATTAAACGCAGCATCATTCATAACTTTGAGTTGCTCCATAACACGCTCAAATTTTCTTATCACTTGAGCATTTTCAGCCTTGAATGCTAAATCCTTCAACTGCACATTTTTAAATTTAGCATTAAGGTTAGAGCAAACATGCCTCAAACAAAATCGGTGGCAACCAAGTGGCTCACTAAAAGTATTAATATGTTGTGTAGCACTGATGATGGCGTGGTGCATGTCTGACAAGAGACAAACTGAGCGCTCCCCTTGCATGAAATATCTACTTAGGAGCTCTAGGAACTAACTCCAAGATGCTAGGTTCTCGTCATCTACTAACGCGTACGCTAGTGGGAGAATCTGTTGGTTTGTATTCATTGTCGTAGCAACTAGGAGCTTGTGTTTGTACTTTGTGTATAGATGAGTACCGTCCACACTAATCAGTGGTCGACAATGTGTGAACCCATCTACATAAGGCTTGAAAGCCTAGAAGATATAGTGTATCATTTGTTTCCCTTTGACTCCCGAACCATGAGGATGTCGAACAAATACATTTTAATTTTGTATCTAACAAATAATATACAAAAAGGGTAACAACACCGTGTTTAAAATTCCACAGTACCTGGGTTCCATTTTTGCAATGCTGCCATGTACCTTGGAAGCTTAGAAACTGAGCTGTCCCATGTACCATATACAATTTGACATGCACGTCGTAGACCATGATATGACTTTGCATAAATTACAATGTACTTATATTTACAATGTACTTACAAGTCGGCCACACTTTTAATAGGATAATCAAAATTTGTTCTAACATGTCTTACCAACATATCGGCAATAAAACTTGTATCGAGATTTGCATGATCGGTTGACCTACCTGGTACAAAGTATGTGTGGTCGCCGTTGTAAACACTGATCCTCCAATATACTTTATTTTTTTTCAGTGATGCGCATCCAAAAAGGACATCCACTTTCAACTCCACGCTTACAAGACACTATCGAAAACTATGGAGCGCTACGACAAACGGTGAACTCACTCCTAGCCCACTGGATGTGATATTTCTTCACAACAGCCATTACATGACCTTTATTTTTGAACACCATGCCTAGTGCAAGCTTTCCCTTTGCTGGATCATAGTATCTGGCTAGACAAGTAGGCAAGTCCATCGAATCTGTAAGAATCTCCAGAGCCGTGTTCAAATAAAATGGCAAAATTTCATGAAGATGCGGTGCATTTGCTCCAAAAGGCATTGTAGGCTCGAGTTGTGTCTCCTCAACAAGAATTGTTGGGGGTGGTGGAGACGACTCGTTCTCCAACGTTTCATTGGCTAACTCATCTACAGCTTCAATCTTAACGTTCTCCTTGTCGTTAATTTCTTCATCACTACCCGAGTCGGAATCCAATAATTCCTAATCATGCAAGCTATGTACGTAATGGTCTGGAGCATAATCATTTTCCTATTCAGAAGCACGCTCAGATGGCCCATATTGGTTCGACGAACCTTCGTCGTGGTACACCAATGTTCCAGTGTAATTTGCTCTGTCGTGCTGGAACTCATACACATTAAATGATGGATCCATAGATCCGGAAATATCTGTTGGACACTCATTTAAATTGAAATCTCGGAGGCCTTCTATGACAAGGGGCATATAAATCCCACTTGGTTGTTGCCGTTCAATTTTGATTGCAGCAGTTTGAACGGTTGCTTCTGTTTCAACAAACAATTGCAACACTTCAAGTTTCGACCGCGGATTGATAAAAAAAGACAATGTCGAATCATCATTAGTCGCCAAAATATTTTTCATTGGGGGATCCCTACAGATAAAATATGCACCAAATATTCTGATATTGAAATAATTCCTATCTACACCTATTGTATTGTAGACTACTTCAACAACATCGGCAAATGTTGAAAATCGACTGATCGAACTTACTCCAATCAACGGACGATCATACGAAATTGCGTAATTTGAATGATTTATTTGGCCTCCGTAATATATTGCAATACCTATATATTCGATCTTATTTATATAAAAATAGATGAAAAATATACCAATTCAAAAATATAGAAAATATATTCAAATATGGTGAATATAAATACTACAGAACAGAAAAACTAAGCAAAATAGCTAAAAGAGAGCGAGAGAAAAATTGATAGGAACCCTTGGCGAGAGGAATAATAAAAAATGGTGTGCACCATTCTTATTTATAGGAAACTTGAAACAATGTTTGCCAACGGAAAATTTTTGTTTTTTTTAAACTCACCAACAGTGTTGGCGAGTTTTAATATATATATATATATATATATATTTTCTCACTCACCAAAACTCGCCATCCGAAAAGGCGATTTCTTCAACAAAATTTTCGTCAGAAATCGCCATCAAATTGGGCGAGTTTGATTTTTCAATTTTTTTTTGGTTTAAACTTGCCAACAGTGTTGGCGAGTCTTATAAAATGTATATATTTTTTTTCCCGCCCACCAAAACTCGCCACTTGAAAAGGCAAGTTTGATTTTTAAATTTTTTTTTTCTAAACTCGCCAACACTGTTGGCGAGTTTATTATTTTATTTATTTATTTATTTGATAAAATATTACAAATAATTTCAAATTTTAATAAAACTCGTCAACACTGTTAGCGAGTTAGGTTAGATTTATTAGGCATCTATTTTACATGTCAAATTTTTAGACATTATACCTTTTTATGTTATATTTGAAAAAAAACCTAAGCTCGGCCTCCCCGAACCACGGACACGCTAGCGTACGCAATGATGCATGATGCTAATATATATATATATATATATATATATATATATCTTATTTAGTACTCAATCAACATGTTTTAGTATTATTAAAAATAATAATATATTAATTTGGATTTGGAAACAAGAGCGGAGATAGAATTTTTATTTTGGGAGGGCGCGGCCAAATTTTTATAAAATATTAAAAATATTTTTATTTTTTTGAAAGAGCAAATTTTAAAATTTTCAAAAGAATACATATATAATTTAGTTCGGTTTAAACTTAAGAGAGAGTGCAGGCGGGCGACCTCTCTTGCCCCTGGCTCCGCCTCTATTTGGGAGCGCATTTGCCGTTAATAGAGAAATTTTTTAACTTAAGTGGTCTGACTCGGCTAGAATCCAGGTATATTCATAAATAAATAAGAAGAAGAATTGCCAAATGATAATGGATAACAAATTGTTTTACAACCACACATTTTGTCCCAACCGAACGCCTCCCTGTTTGTCACGTAGAAAACATGTTTGATTACAGAAATCATGGCACCCATATACATAATCTTTTATTACACTTGATAAAATTCTGCTGGAGAAATTATCAGACCTTCACAACTTGTAGTCATCAAGTAAGCGTTTCTGGTCGAGTCCAGTATGCAGAAACTGTATTATATACTCACACAACACCACCTCTCTGTATTTGGCTGGATTTTCTTCAGATATCAGCTGTTTAATTGGCCCATAAATCTTAGCCTCTTTGTAAGGACCCGAAACAAAGCAAGCCACAGAGATTCTTGGTCCAGTGCTTTTAGCCATCACTCTATGAATACTGCTTTTAAATTTCCCGTTCGACACCAACTATGTGTGCCAAAAAATAACATAAATAATCTTAATCACAGAAGGAAAAAAAAAGGGTAAATTTTTGACTGAAAAGTATTAATAAGTACCTGGAGAAGGTCCCCGATGTTTATAACTACAGCCCCTGGAATGGGTTGAACATCAATCCATTGGTCGTGATACAAAACCTGGAGGCCACTGAGATGGTTTTGTAGAAGAATTGTGATGAATGAAGGATCAGTATGCTCAGTGGATCCAAGAGTCAGTTCAGGCTCAGGGCACGCCGGATAATAGTGGTAGCTATACCGATGCCCCTTTATGCATTTCATGTTGTATAAGGTATCAGGTTTGAGCCCCAGAGCCTCGGAGAATAGCTCCAGCAGAGTCCTTCCCAAAACCGAAGCATGTTTCGAGTAATCCATCGTGCTATCCCTGCGGATTGAGTACAAAAATTATGAATAGATAGATTGACTCATAATTATCTAGCACAGCCCATTAACCAAAACAATGCTTTGTTGCAGAATTGTTGGAAATAATTAGGGTGTTAAAATGGGCTACAATCCATGGCTGGGTATAAAAAAAATTAATGGTTTAGGTTGACTCTAGGTTTAATTGGGTTAAGATAATTTTGAATTTATAATAGTATATATCTAGTTTACTTTTTTTTAAATATAAAATATAACTTTTTTGTTAGTGGTAGAGTCAAAAAAGTTATTTAATATTATTTTCATAAATCAGTATAAAAAAGGGCAAAAATAGGTCTTGTAATTAATAACAAGGTCAATGGGCCTTGTCTTTTTTTTTAAAACCAAATATCTCTAATAATTATTGATAAGCAGCTAATTAGTATTTTATTATATTTAATAATTATACATTTAATATATATATATACGTTCATTTACTTTGAATTCATTTAATTTCAACCCAACTGAAAACCAAATTAACCCAACTCACGCATTTACTATTTTTAGAAACAATAAATATTTGATGATTCTTCAATCAATTAGTTTATGCTTTTAGGCGGGCAGACATATAGTAAAAATCAATCATCCATATGGAGAAAGGGTACCTGCAACAAGGTGGCAATTCACGAGGACAAATTTGGTCCGGAAATGTAAGGAGCAAGGAATCCCTCCAGTTGGCAGTCCTTGAAAAAAACAAATCAAAATTGCTGCGAAATCTTACACTTCTCGCCATGTCCCGCGTATAGTACCTCTTTTTCTCCTCGACATCCTGTTCGTTAAATCGTTTGATGCCATCGATCATCTCATCGAGCACAGTTGAGGGAATCTCATGATTCACCACCTGGAAAAATCCACAGCTTTCTGATGCAATCCTCACTTGTCCAACAATCTGTTTTCGCCTGTCAGCATTGTTGGCCTGGAATATGCAGCTTAGATCGATCACTGGAACTTGAATTTGAGGTTCTTTGTAAGTTAACTGATCTTGAGCAAGCTCCTCGGATGGCCTGACGAAAATCTTGGGAATTTTCGTTGCTAAGCCTGAATCAATCAGACCTTTGACACCAGTTTTTGCTTCATCAAAAGCCTTTAACATTTCCATTCTGTCATTTTCTTGGCTTAGTGACATTTCCTTATCGACTACTGAAAGTATTAAACATATATTAAAGATAGGCAAATTCCAACATAATTTGGCTTCTCTAGAATGGCAAATTCCAACATAATTTGGCTTCTCTAGAATTTGCTTTACCCATTCATATCATTAACTTTCTGTAATTAATTTTATAGTTGTTGTAAGTCTTTCTTTTATTTTTCTTGTTGTTATATATGTACAGATTGTATTGTACTAAGACACAACACCATTTTTTTCTATAATATGAAGATACATTTTCTTTTCATCACACATTCCCTTTTTTATCATGGTATCAGAGCACCATTTCTGGTGACTCTAATTTAACGTCTTCCGCTTATTATCATGACAGAAACCACCAATTTATCACTAACAATGGAGGTTTCTGATCCTCTTTCTTTACATCATTCTGATCATCCGGGAATGATTTTAGTTTCCAAACCGCTTGAAGGTCACAACTACGGACAATGGAGTCGGGCTATGCGCATCAGCCTTAGTGCGAAAAATAAAATTGGTTTCATTGATGGAACCATTGAAACTCCTGCGCCTACGGACTCGAAATATGGCACATGGCGACGATGCAATGATATGGTGTTGTCATGGATTTTAAACTCAATTCATCCGGACATCGCAAGCAGCGTCATTTATGCCGAAACAGCCACCGAGGTCTGGAATGACCTTAAAGACAGATTCTCACAAGGAAACGATTCAAGAATTTATCAAATCCGACAAGAAATTGTCGAGCACCGCCAAGGTCAGCAATCTATTTCTACTTATTACACCAAAATGAAAGCTCTCTGGGATGAGTTGGCTTCGTATCATGAGCCATTATCATGTACATGTGGAGGATTAAAAGGTCTTGTCAATCGCGAAGAAAAAGAAAGAGTTATGCAGTTCCTTATGGGTTTAAACGAATCTTATGCTAATGTTCGTAGTTCAATTTTGATGATGAACCCTCTTCCAGACACACGAAAAGCACATGCTTTGGTTCTTCAACAAGAAAGACAAGCTGAAGTTGCCTCTCGACGAGAGACAAATATTGGTCACCATGCTATGCATTTTAGCAACTCACAGCACATACGACAAAATACAAAAAGTAATCGACAACCTATGACGTTACAAACTGGTGGCAGTACAGGAAAACACATAATTAAATGTAGCAATTGCAATAGAGAAGGTCATCTTATTGATAATTGCTACTATTTACACGGTTTTCCAGTTGGTCACAAATTACATGGTAAAAATATAAAGCCAAAGGGAAAGAAGTTGGCAGCAAATCACACTCAAGCCGACTCAACCGAACTATCAAAAGGAGGAAACTCTGAATCAGTTACATTTACGACTGAAGAGTACAACCAGTTGATGGCACTACTTCGGAAAGAAAATGGTAACCAATCCTTTGCTAATACGACAGGTATTACTACACCCATTAATAATTCCACTAAACTTGATTCTAGTTCTAAGATTTATTGGATTGTTGATAGTGGTGCCACTGACCATATAACTAACTTCCCATCATTAAATGATAAATCTTATGCTCATTCTGGTTTTGTGGAATTGCCTAATGGTGAAAAGGCTGAAATTAGTTCTGTTAGGTGTATGAAATTGTCTAACGATCTACCACTTGAAGGAGTGCTATATGTTCCCAAATTTCATGTTAACTTGTTATCAGTCAGCAAACTTACATCAGCTTTAAAATGCATAATCACATTTTATCCTAATTTTTGCGTGGTGCAGGACATGGTTACGAAGAAGACGATTGGCCTGGGCAAGCAATATAATGGGTTGTACTACCTTACGACAAGCCAAAATTCATATCTTGCCAACAATATAACCCGTGTTGGAAATCTTTGGCATCAAAGACTTGGACACCCATCATTTTCCCCCCAACAAACATTGGCTAAATCTATCTCCGAAATTTTTTTTGACAATGAGCATGTTTGTGATATTTGTCCGTTAGCCAAACAGACTCGTTTACCTTTTTCTAATAGTTCTATTTCTTCTTGTGCACCTTTCGATTTAATTCACTGCGACATTTGGGGACCTCATAGAGTTAATTCTCATTCTGGTGCGCGTTATTTTTTGACTATTGTAGATGATTTCTCTCGATTTACATGGATTCACCTTATGAATTTTAAATCCGAAACACAAACAATACTGAAATCTTTTTTTGCTTGGGTTAAAACTCAATTTTGTTGCACTATTAAAACCTTTCGTAGTGATAATGGGGCTGAATTTTTATCTATGAAACAATTTTTTCTTGAAAACGGAACTACTTTTCAGCACTCTTGCACGAACACACCCCAACAAAATGGGGTTGTAGAGCGCAAACATCGTCACCTTTTAAATGTTGGGCGTGCTCTCCGTTTTCAAGCTAATTTGCCATTAAATTTTTGGGGAGAAAGTGTACAAACAGCTTGTTATTTAATTAATAGATTGCCGACCCCTTTGTTATCGCATAAATCACCATATGAAATACTTCATAAAAAATTGCCATGTTATTCTCATATAAGGGTTTTTGGTTGTTTATGTTATGCTACTAATCTTTCCCCTACACACAAGTTTGATGTTCGTGCTCATCGATGTATTTTTGTTGGCTATCCACATGGGCAAAAAGGATATCGAGTTTATAATCTTGCTACTAAGAAATTCTTTACTTCAAGGGATATTATTTTTCATGAACATACATTTCCTTTTTCTTCATTGCCCATTGAAAATCAAAATGATTATCCCGTTCTACCTATTCCCCTTGATAGTGGCAATGTTTTTTCCACCCCATCCCATTCTATCAACCAAACCCCAGATCACTTACCTGAAACAATATCCGAACCCAACCATTCCCTTAATTCCATACCTCTTGATAATATAAACTCTACAAACCAACTCATTCCTGAACCAATTCAATCCGATAACATCCCCTCATCTGTAGAAACTTCTACACCTGTACTTCGTCGATCTTCTCGACCCACAAAAACCCCACTTTATCTCCAAGATCATCATGTGAATCATGCTACGTTGCTTGACCCAGACATTGTCTCTTCGTCCATGTCAGGTACTCGTCACCCCCTTCACAGGTATGTCTCTTACTCTCATTTCTCACCTACTTATAAGAAGTTTGTACATAATATATCTCACTTGGTCGAACCAGCTTCCTACGAACAGGCTCGATATGATCCAAAATGGGTCGAAGCGATGCAAGTCGAACTTCAGGCTCTTGAAGATAATCACACATGGACTATAGTTCGGCTTCCTCCCGGTCATCGTCCTATTGATTGTAAGTGGATTTTTAAGATCAAATACCATTCTGATGGAAGCATTGAACGCTATAAAGCTCGCCTTGTTGCGAAAGGCTTTACTCAACGAGAAGGCATCGATTACAAAGAAACATTTGCTCCTGTTGCAAAACTTATTACCGTTCGTTGCCTCTTATCCGTGGCTGCTGTCCGTCATTGGACTTTACACCAAATGGATGTTCAAAATGCTTTCCTCCATGGAGAGCTCACTGAGGAGGTATATATGAATCCACCACCGGGTCTGCGTCGACAGGGGGAGAATCTCGTATGTCGACTCCATAAGTCACTATATGGTCTTAAACAAGCCTCTCGGAGTTGGTTTCAAAAGTTCTCTTCTGCGATCCAAGATATTGGTTTCAAGCAATCAAGAGCAGATTATTCCCTATTTACAAAGGTACAAAATAACTCTTTCACACTAATATTACTTTATGTTGATGATATGATTATAACAGGAAATGACGAGACAACAATCAATGATCTCAAGAACTTTTTGAGCACACGTTTTCGAATTAAAGACCTTGGACCCTTGAAATATTTTCTTGGGGTCGAAGTTGCTCGTTCAAAAGCAGGAATCACCATTTGTCAACGGAAATATACTTTGGATATATTAGAAAATGCTGGCTTACTTGGAGCAAAGCCCGCAAAATTTCCAATGGAGCAAAATTTGAAGTTAACCCCTACTGATGGCGAAATTCTCAAAGATCCAACTTATTATCGCAAACTTGTTGGAAAGTTGATTTATCTCACTATAACAAGACCAGAGATTACATATTCTGTTTCTATCCTTAGTCAATTCATGCAACAACCAAGAATACCACATCTCAATGCAGTGCATCGTCTCCTTCGATATCTAAAAGGGGCGCCTGGGCAAGGATTATTTTTCCCCTCACATGGCCAACTAAAATTAGTCGGATTTTGTGATGCGGATTGGGCTGGATGTCCAACTACAAGACGTTCTATCAGTGGATATTGCATATTTCTTGGCAAATCTCTTGTATCTTGGAAAAGTAAGAAGCAAATGACGGTATCTAGATCATCTGCCGAAGCAGAATATAGGTCCATGGCTGCTATCACTTGTGAACTTACTTGGTTGAGGTATTTATTACAAGATTTACGTGTGGAACATGAAGAACCCGCTAAGTTGTACTGTGACAATCAAGCTGCAATGCATATTGCGGCAAATCCCGTATATCATGAAAGAACAAAACATATTGAACTAGATTGTCACACAGTTCGAGAGCGAATTCAGAAAAAGGAGATTGAAACAGCCTATGTTTCAACAGGAAAGCAAATTGCAGACATATTTACGAAACCTTTGGGTCAAGCGACATTTCAGACACATCTTCACAAGTTGGGAGTTCTTGACATTCACACTCCAACTTGAGGGGGAGTATTAAACATATATTAAAGATAGGCAAATTCCAACATAATTTGGCTTCTCTAGAATGGCAAATTCCAACATAATTTGGCTTCTCTAGAATTTGCTTTACCCATTCATATCATTAACTTTCTGTAATTAATTTTATAGTTGTTGTAAGTCTTTCTTTTATTTTTCTTGTTGTTATATATGTACAGATTGTATTGTACTAAGACACAACACCATTTTTTTCTATAATATGAAGATACATTTTCTTTTCATCACACATTCCCTTTTTTATCAGAAAGATTGCTGCTATTTCCTTTTCTTTTTCCGTCTTTTTTGTGTTTGCGATGAAGCTGTGTGTTGAGCTTGATTTTGGAACTCCGTGCTTTATGTAGAAGTAGAACGTGGCCTGCATCATTTCACAGAAAACGAAAGAAACGTGGCATGAAAGTTTTTATAAAAAAAAAAATCAGAATGAAACGTTTAGCATTGCACGTGACTTGGCGCTATGCGGATAAGACCTTCTATTTTGAAATACGGTTTCATCTCTCAATTCATAATATAAATTCATATTATGTGCATAAAATTATTAATTTTTAATTATATATTTGACTTAAAATCTTTATATTTAGGACATATTTGCTACTTTAGATATGATTAGATATGATTCATTAACTATAAATTATTAATGAAGAAAGGAATAATTACTTCTACTACACCTGAGGTTTGGTCTAATTACAAATAACACCCCCTTGTATCGAAAATTACCGATACCCCCCTGAGTTTTGTGTCCGTCTTTCAATTTGCAACTTCCGTTAAGTTGACTAACGGTCAACGTTTGTAAAATCAATTGAACTTCCAAAATTGCCCTTGTGATGGCAAGAATCTTATTTGATCAATTATGAATTGACTTTTTGCCCTTATAGCTAATTTTATGTTTTATATTGAATAAATAAGAAAAAAAATATTTGAACATTTTTATTTATAATGTCTATATATATACATATTTATACATAATAAATATTTATACATAATATAAATACTATATGTCTGTATTGTGATAAAAAAAATATATTTGCACATTTTTTAAATTTATATACATATACATAATATAAATATATATACACATAATATACAAAATATTTATAAATATATACAAATATATATAATATAAAAAATATATATAAATATATATACATATAAGCTGCCGGTGGCCGGCCGCCGCCGCTAGCCATTCAATTTAGAGAGAGAGAGAGAGAGAACGAGAGAGGGATGAGGGAGAGGAGATCGAGAGGGGGCGGGGGGGGGGGAGAGAAATGTCCTCCACCGCTGTCCGCCGTCCGCCGCCTGCCATCTCCACCTGCCGCCGCTAGAGAGAGAGAGAGATGAGGGCGAGGAGAGAGGGAAGCATCTGAGGGAGAGGAGATCGAGAGGGAGCGGGGGGAGAGAAACCTCCTCTACCGCCATCTACGCCCGCCGCCCCTCCTCTACCGCCATCTACGCCCGCCGCCCCCGTCCACCGCCGCCGCTAGAGAGAGAGAGAGAGAGGGAGAGATATCAGATCTAGATCTGAGAAAAGAGAGAAAAAACCAGAGAGAAAAAAAAAGGGGAGAGGAAGAGAGCTTGAGAGGCGGAGAGGGAGAGCAAGGTTGGGGTGGGGGCAGCGGTGGCGTGGGCGACACAGTGAGGGCGGCGGCGATGGAGAGAGAGCGGCTGCGGCGGTGCAAGCGACGGAGTGGAGGCGGTGGTGCGAGGGCTGGGGTGATTGAGTAGTTCGAGCGCGGCGGCAGTGACGGCGGTGGAGGAGGGGTCAGAGTGCGGCGGCGGCAGCAGCAGCGGCGGCGACGGCTGTGGGGGACTGAAGGGTGGTTGTTGTTAGGTGAGGTGAGGTGAGGTGAGGTGGGGTGGGGTGGGAGTTAGGGTTTGATTTTGAAAAATGATCATTTTTCTTTCCAAAAAATAGGTGGAAGGTATTCTGGCCAATTCATTCATATACTTATTTTTTAATTTTTTTAAATAAAAAATATTTCAAATATTAAAAGGGCAAAATAGACATTGCATTAATTCCGTCTATATTACTAATAAGTCCACAAAACTCAGGGGGGTATCGGTAATTTTCGATACAAGGGGGTGTTATTTGTAAATAGGCCAAACCTCAGGGGTAGTGGGAGTAATTATCCCATGAAGAAATTATATCAAATTCTTAGTAATTTTTTGTTTGTTAATTTATTCGTTCATTTTAGATATCCCACATTTTTACTAATTTATTGTTTGGTTGTGTGGATTTACTAATCTGGATTAAATATAAAAATACTTTATTGTCCTCTCATTTCTTAAGAATTTCCTATATTCACCCTAAAAATTTATAGTACTATTTAATTATGAACTTATTTAGTCATTGTTTTACTTATAAAATTATCATCCACCCTTTTCATATGATTTATTTAATTAATTTCATTTAAGTTAGTCAATTTTTAATAATTAAAAATATGTTTCAACTTTGTGTTATCTAAAGTTTGTATTTATTAAGACAAATATTTAAATATTAAATATCAGTTTTTACTATTTTTAAAAGCGGTCATTATTTATTTAAAAAATGGTAAGATTATCTTTCCAAATTTATTAAAGAAAACAATACAAGAATGGAAAATGCATCACATCTTTTTAGGTGTGATACATAATCAATTAAATCTATCAAATAGATATCAGGCTTTTCTATAATTATGGACCTAAAATTTTTCAAGCAAATAACAAATTATATAGGTAAATATATTTATCTAATTCAATTCAAAGTAACAAACATACCCTTAATATATATCTACGTAGTAATATAGAAAATGAAACATGATATTTAATAGAGAATCTCAAATAATACTGTACTAATGTAATTATAACAAAATTTAGTAAAATAGCATTTATTAATGAGTTTTTGACGAAAAAGATTTGTCATAAAAAAATATAGCTTGTGATGAATTTGATTAATAAGAAAGATACGCATGATTGTTGTCAATGAGCTAATAAAAATTTGAGATGGTGCGTTCGTCAGTCCACCTGTCAGTTAAACAATGCATAATGATTCCTCAGACTTTCGAATATCATGACACGTGTAAAACAATTGTTGTGAAAGTACGAATTGGACGGTATCTTGTCATGTTAAGCCGAAGTAGAAAATCAATTTTTGATCAGGCTTTTAGGCCCTGTTTGATTTCGTTCCCAGCCATTTTTTTTTTCCTTTTCTTAATTTTCAACATATATAATCAAGTTCTACTATAGCTATACTTGATCTTTATGTGAGATAGGAAATATATTTAATCTATTTAAGTAAAAATAAATATTGACTTATAGATCTAAAAAGTACATATAAATATTACTATGTGATGCCTTCGGTTCGGTATTATACATATATTTTAATAATTTTTCGATTACTTGCGTGAAGTTCGAATTGATTTTGTACATGTCGTAATTGATAGAGTAATAAGGTACGTGTCGAAAGAGTTCAAAGAGAGAGGGTAAAAAATGTCCAACATAAAGTTCTGATAAAAAATATTTTTGTGATTGAAACTGTTAAAGTGTTGGAACTCTATTCCTATTATTTTATTAAAAGATGTTCAAATTCTTTGAAATGATAATCGAATAAGTTCTGATCCGTATGAAAAGTGTAATGATCTGGGCACCGTCTCAGAGATGTTGACATTTATATTAGCTTAACACATGGCGCTTATGCTGGTGCAATCACCTCACGCCGACTATCACATTATACGGTGTTCTGCACTGTTAAATATAGAAAAAAAAATAAAATTATTATTCTTCCATTAATCATAACTTTTCACCTAATGATAAGCGTATAATTCTATTAGTCATACCTTCGGTAAAATGAACTTTATTTTATTCGAGAGAAGCCAATATATATAGTTAAAATTCATAAAAGTTGCAAGGGCTTTTGTTTCTCGGTTTCACCTGAATAATAATTCGAACCAAACAATATTTGATTTAAGTCCCGAACCGACATTACATGCGAGCAAAGATAATTATAAAAAAATGCATCCGAATTCTGTTGCTTGTCCAATTAGCACGCTAAATTCTTTGATTTTTTAATTACTATAAAAAAAAAATCCTATAATGGATTTATAATTCTGACATGGAATGTGATGTATTTTTTCGAAGATAACTACTGGGGATGGAGGCTAACCTCAGCCTGATTAAACGACAAAAAATGGTGACATACGCAGTGATGCATGATGCAATAATAGATATACTGTTTAGCAGATCAATCAGCATGTTTTTAGCATTGTCAAAAGACAACTTGATTACTACCAAAAAAAAAAAAAAACAAAAAGACAACTTGATCGCGGATTGGTATTTTAGTGTTGGGGTGGGGCGAGGCGGGCGGGAATAAAATAAAAATAAAAGAAGAATAAGAACTGCCAAAAGATAATGGATACAATACAAGTTTTGTCTAATAAAAAATTTCAAATTGGGAAGCAACTTCATGATTCTCCTTTTTCTATTAATATTGATTATGAGGGTAAGAAAAATGGGGTTTGAATCCAAAAACCTCTGTCAAAATAAGTGAATTAAAAAAATGATGCTATCTCGATCAAAGCGTGGTGCTTGGTCAAACTTGTGAATATTACAATCACCTATTTTTATATCACTCACACACACACACACACACTCACGCAATCGCCTATTTTTTTTACCCCGGCTCCGTTTGATTCGGAAGGATGATTTGGGCTTCCTTAGTGAAGTTTCATTATGCAAGTGAATGTAGGGTTGTCAATGGGTCAGACTTTGATCAAATCAGAATAATTCGATAAATTTATTTAGTATTTGTAAAATCCAAGAGTAGAGAGAAAATTGTGCAAAAATCAAATGAGAACGTAATTGGAGAAATGTTTTCCATTATACTCAATCTATACAAAACATAATAACATTGGAGTACATGACCTCTTTATATACACGCTAAGCTACGTAAAATCCACGATACTTGCTAAAATCGTAATAACAAACTTCTGACAGAAAAGGAATAAATAATACAGGTTGTACCCCTGATAGTTTCACAAATTACACATCCTACCCCTGACAGTTATACAACCATGACAGCTATATAACCACCTATATAACCAACTCTATACCCCCCCTTCAAGTTGGCGCTTGGTGGAGAAAAACGAAGCCCAACTCGGATAGCATTTGACGAAATAAGGGGTTAGACAGATTCTTCGTAAAGAGGTCAGCAAGTTGAAGAGTAGACGACACATGAGATGGAGCAATGCAACCTGCTTTGTAGTGATGACGCACAACATGATAATCAATGTCAAGGTGCTTTGTGCGCTCATGAAAGACCGGGTTCTTTGTGATGTGGATGGCCGCCTTGTTGTCACACCATAAAGTGATGGGTAAGGAAACTAGAACACGAAAATCCTTTAAGAGATAGGAGACCCAAAGCAATTCAAAAACCATCGTGGCAAGGCTCCGATACTCCGTTTTGCAAGAGGAGCGCGACACTGTGTTTTGCATTTTTGTTTTCCAGGAAATCAAAGCACCTCCAAGAAAGACGCAATAACCCGTGGTGGACTTTCGAGTGGTTGGGCAAGAAGCCCAATCCGTGTCAGAGTAAGCCTGAAGCTGGAGAGAAGAGTGAGCAGGAAAGTGTAATCCTATAGATGAATAACCCTTCAGGTATCGTAGAACATTCGTGATAGCATCCCAATGGGCAAGAGTGGGCCCATTAATAAACTGATTGAGTTGTTGTACGACAAAAGACAAGTCAGGCCCGGAAAGATTCAAGTACATAAGTCAACCAATCAATCTGCGATATTGGTCAGGATGAGGGTATAGGGGACTATCATCCTCATGAAATTTGTTACCACGAGGCAAGGGCATGCTAACAGCCTTAGCATTCTCAAAACCCGTATCCTTAAGAATGTCAAGGATGTATTTGCACTGTGTAAGAAGTGTCCCACTCTCACTTCGAGCTATCTCCAAGCCTAGGAAATACTTGGTGAGACTGAGATCTTTAATAGTAAAGGCATCATGTAAGAATCGTTTGATGTCCAGAATCTCCTCCTCATCTGAACCAGTGACAAGAACATCATCCACATAAATGATAATCCCTAAAAAGGATGTAGATGACTGCTTATAAAAGAAGCAGTGATCGTGCTCACACTGTCTAAAGCCATATTTTAGGAGTGTTTCGCTAAACTCCAAATTCCCTTGTCGTGAGGCCTGTTTAAGCCCATAAATGAATTTTCTCAGTTTGCTCACTTCACCGTTTTGTGCTTTAGCGTTACCTTCAGGAGGCAGCAAGTAGACTTTCTCATCAAGATGGCCATGTAAAAATGCATTATTCACGTCTAACTGGTGGATAGGCCAGCCTCGTGCAGTAGCTAAAGCAAGAAAGATTCTGACAGTAACCAACTTGGCAACGGGCGAAAAACTATCAAAGTAGTCCACCCTAAACATTTGGTGAAACCCCTTCGCAACCAAACGTGCCTTGTACCTTTCGACTGTCCCATCAGGTTTAAATTTGATCTTGTAAAACCCACTTAGAACCAATAGCTTGCTTGCCGGGGGGTAAAGATACAAGCTCCCATGTGTGATTCCTTTCTAGAGCATCTAGCTCTTGATTCATTGCATTAATCCATTTCTGATGCTTCACAGCCTGAATATAAGAGGAAGGTTCTCTAACCACTGACACATTAGCCATAAACTGAAGATATGGTTTAGAAAAGATGAGAGAACCAGTGTTAATAAAAGAAAAGGCAAGATCAAGAGCATTGCAAACATAGTCATGAGACCAGGTGGGAGCACGTTTTGTCCTGGTACTGAATCGTAAAGGTGGTGCACTATTGTTAAGGTTTGGTTCTATATGTGCTGGACTAGGATTAGGAGGATCAGGTAAGTTATGGGAAGTGATAGGAGGTGGATGAGAATAGTCAAGAAGATTGGTGGTGGAAACAGAAAATGGAGCAGGGAGATCAGTGGAAAGATCATCACTGATTAGAGGTAGTGAAGGAGATTGGCATGAGGGTGTGTGAGAATGGAATAGAAAAAGGCGTTCATAGAAGTGCACATCCCTGGGGTAGAGAGTATTACGTGATTGTAGATCATACAGCTTATATGCCTTTTGCCCACTCCCATGCCTCAGTAAAATGCATTTGAGGGCTCCAGGGGAAAACTTATCTTTGTTAGGCCCATTATTAACTGCATAGCATAAGCACCGAAGGTCCTTAAGTGATGATAATCTGGTACTTTCTGATGTAGTAGTTCATAAGGTGATTTCCAATTAAGTAGGTGGCTTGGTAGTTAGTTTATGATGTGTGTAGCTGTTAGGATTGAGTTAGTTTATGATGTGTGTAGCTGTTAGGATTGAGTCTCTTCAAAACTTGTTGGTAAATTGGAGTGAATCATGAGAGCTCTTGCCACTTTCAATAGATGTTTGTGTTTTCTTTCCACCACTCCATTTTGTTGTGGAGTGTGTGGACAGGATTTTTGATGAATGATACCTTGTTCTAGAAACATTTGATGACAAAGGATGTTGACAAACTCTGTCCCATTGTCACTTCTAACTATTTTAACCGTGTGGTTGTATTGTGTTTGGATTAGAGTGAAGAAGGAAGATAATGTGGGGTAAACAAGTTGTTTATGGGCTAAGAGGTATGTCCAGGTGCATCTACTATAGTCATCGACTATGGTTAAGAAGTAGTGAGCACCTGAAAGTGATGGATTCTCATAAGGGCCCCAAAGATCAAGATGTAAGAGAGCAAAAGGTTCGGAAGTTTGTATATGACTTTCGGGAAAAGGAAGTCTATGTTGTTTGGAAAGGTGACAAGTTTCACAGTGATCAAGTTTGTATATGACTTCGGAGAAAAGGAAGTCTATGTTTTCTTTGGCACACTTTTGGCAAGAAATTTTAGATGATGCATGGTGCTAGGAGAAGAATGACCCAATCTATGATGCTAAACATCAAATGAAACATTTTTATTTCATGAAAACAAGTCAGTACAAGAGGATGAATCAACTTGAATCAATCTATCACAGGAATTATTAAAACTGGAACTAGCAACGTGACTAGAAGTATAAGAAGAAACTAAAGCAGATAATATGGAATTGATAACATGGAAAGAATCTTGATCCAGTACATATAGTAAACCTAAGACTTTACCAATAGCCACCAACTTCTTAGTCCTTTGGTCCTGTAAAGTGCAATGAGAAGCAAAGAAGTTAAAAGTGATATTTGACGTTTTGGTTAGCTGGTTGACAGAAAGCAAGTTATATCTAGAAGTGGGGATACAAAGGACTTGCTTCAGGACCAGATTATCAGCTAGGATAATTTGGCCAACAAACTTAGCTTGCTTAGATGTTCCATCAGGCATGTAAACACTGCTAGGACGAGTGATGGTAATAGGGTTTTCAAGTAAGCTCAAGCTAGAACAAATATGTGCTAAGGCACCTGTGTCAATGATCCAAAAACCTTCTCTCTTAGATTCAGAACTAATGAAGCTAGAGTTAAGTGTATTACCAACAATTTCCACAGCGAAATTCACACTTTTTCTAGGAATACTAGCCTTCCCTTTCATGTATTTAGCAATTTCCTGTTGAATGATGACTGAAATGGATTCATTGAATTCTGACTTGTTAGTACAGCTTGGTAAAGTGATCAAGAAGTGTTTCCTGGTATTCAATAGTGTTGGCCATTTACCTTTTGAAGCTTCTTGTATTAGACTGCTTCGTTTCTTTAAACTGCTTGTACCACTCAGGTATCCCGATCAGCTTGAAGCAACTCTCCTTAGTGTGGCCTGGAGTGTTACAATGCTCACAAAACCTGTCTGTCCTCTTTTTAAAGAAATTTTTGTTTTGCATTTGAGATCTCTTCCCAAAGTTCCTGGCAAGCAACACATTATTCTCACTAACATCATGAAATGCGATATGCACTTCTCTTTGAGACTCTACCCTCTGCACCATGGAGTAGGCCTTGTTTACAGTTGGTAACGACTCCACAACCAGAATCTGTTTACGCACAGCATCATAACTATCGTTTAATCCCATCAGAAACTGCATTAGCATATCTGAAGAATGTGTTTCTTCAACAAAACGGTGGATATCACAATCGCTTTCACAGTTACACTCTGGTATCACATGCAAACATGCTAGTTCATCCCACAATGTTTTTAGCTTATTGAAGTAAGCTGCCAAGTTTGAATTGCCTTGTGAAATCGAAGACAATTCTCTCTTAATTTGATATAGTAAAGAACTGTTACATTGTCCGTAACGTTGCTCCAGATCTATCCAAAGTTCTTTGGCTGAACTTGCATACAGAAATCCTCCAACTATCTCCTTAGAAAGTGAGTTCAATATCCAGGAGATAACCATACTGTTGACATGTCTCTACTGGACAAAGGTGGATTCATTCATTCTAGGTGGTTTGATTGAACCATCGATAAATCCTAATTGCAGTTTAGCTTCTAACGCAATCTTCACAGATCTGCTCCAAGACATACAATTCTTTCCATTCATTTGTATTGTAACTAAGGACATACCAGGATGATCAGAATTATGCAGCTGCAATGATTCATCCATTGAAGCCGCCATTAACGAAGCTGAAAGAATGAAAAACTGCTGATAGTATGTGATAGCAATAGCCGGAAGCGATTATCCTTCGGCTCTTGATCAGAAGGATCAAAATGAATTAACCTAAATGCTTTGATACCATGTAAAATCTAAGCGTGTAGAGAGAAACTTGCGCAAAAACCAAATGAGAACGTAATTGGAGAAATGATTTCCATTATACTCAATCTGTACAAAACATAATCTGAGTACATGACCTCTTTATATACACACTAAACTATGTAAAATCCACGTTACTAGCTAAAACCATAATAACAAACTTCTGACAGAAAAGGAATAAATATTATAGGTTGTACCCTTGACAGTTTCACAAATTACACATCCTACCCTTGACATTTATACAACCATGACAGTTATATAACCACCTATATAACCAACTTTACAGTATTTGAATCTAACTCGAATCCTATAGGATTTATATTCATTTTAATTGAGTTTGAATCCGAGAAAAAATTTGAAATTCGATAGAAAAATCCGATTCGATTAACTGTTAAAAATTTTGAAAATTTAAAATCAAATAAGCAATAAAAAATTATTTCTTATGTAAAAAATAAAATTTAAATAAGTAAAAAATTATTTTATATTATGTATAAAAACTATACATTATTTTTTGAAAAAAATTACTTTGAAAAATATAAAAAGTGTATTATAAGTTATAGTGATTTGAATATTGCATTCTATTTAAAATTCTTCACTAACATTATATATATAAGGTTGCTAATATAATAAAAAATATTATTAAATTTAGGATTTGGATCTTTAACGGATCGGATTGGTTAATTCCAAATCCAACCCATTTATTTGGGATTACAAATATTTGCTATCTGATCTAACCCATCGAATATTTTAATCGGTCAAACATGCTAAAATTTGGATCGAACTAGAATCGGACTCGGATTAAGATCCACTCGATTGACAGCCCTAAGTGAATGTATATACCGTTAGTCAATTTTCTTTTTTGATAGCAATATATAAGTATGGCTCTGATGTTCAAAGTTTTGTAAATTTTAAAGCAATAGCCCATTTGGATGCAGTTTTTTAGATTAGAAATATTTATTTTTTGAAAAAAAAAATATTTTAGTAAAAAATATTGTATTTGACTTTTTTTTTTTAATAAAAGCATAAACTAGAAAAAAATTCAAAAAATAGTTTTGTTTAGAAGTTATTCAAAGTAGTTTTAAATAAAAATACAATTTAAATCACTTTTGATTACTATATCCAAACGCAGAACTGTTTAATTTAAAAAAAAAAATCTACTATAAAAAGTAAGATTTGAGAAGCATTGTTTTTTTTAGAGTTTATCCAAACAGGTTCATAATTTAGTAGTCAAGCTCAAAGCTAGTCCATCATCAGGCTCATTTTTCATTTTTGATGACACAACATATATATGAACTTAATTACAATTGAAAAGCCAAGTCATTATTATATAAATTGATTGTGAATTGCAAATTGAAATGTTCATGCGCTGCTCAATACAAAAACGCCTCCCTCAAGCAGTCAAAGTGACTCCTAAACTCTCACCTAGTTGCCACAATCTATATCAATATCTATACTATTATGTATTTAAAGAACATGTTTGACCAAAATCTTCCAATTTTGATTCAATTTTAATTTTTTTTTTTATTAAAAAGAGAATTTCTCATTGGCTACCATATTGACATTCTTGATTTCCTAAAAAAATTCAAATTTTGAATCTCATTAGTATTATTAATGTGCATTTACTCTTCATTTATTTTTTCATAAAAATAACTCTTCATTTATCAATCCCCATTAAAAAAAAATTCTTCCTTAACCTAACAAAATCTTTTTTTACCCTAGTTCCTTTACGTCAAATTGACAATCATCATTCCTATTTTCATTCATTCTTTTTCATTTTCATTGTCAAATAGGTATGCAATTTTATTTTCTATTGATTTTAAATCATTGTTTTCTTCTTCACATGTAGTTTTTTCTATTCCATGTATCTCATTCAATCCATTTTCTTCAGATTCATTGTTCAAGAGGTATGCAATTCTATTATATATATATATATATATATATATATATATAAAAAGTCATTATTTTTTTGGTTTCAATTTTTTTGGTTTATTTTAAACGAAATAAATGGGTTTTTATTTTATTGTTTTTACTCATTCAATCCATTTTTTTTAAGATTCATTATTTACGAGGTATGTAATTCTATTATATATATAAGTCATCATTTGTCCCATTTCAATTTTTTTTTTATTTTTTTCTAAAACAAAATATGTTTTACTTTGTTATTTTTACTTATGATAAGTTGTTGCTTAAGCCTTCAAAAGGTCTGGATGAACAATTGTCATGCCTATTTCAAACTTTTATTTATTATTCATTTATAACTTCCAACTTATTTAAAATTTAGATAAATTTATTTTATCTATTTAGTTAAAAGATTTTTATATATGCCATCTTTATTAGTATAGTTTCTTGTAGTTTTTATTTATTGAGTTCCTATCATTTATAATTTTCATTATTTTCTAAAGCCAAATAAATTTGCTTTTGTTCTAATCTTGTTAGTTCTCTTTATTTGTTTATTTATTATTTATTTATAACTTCCAACTTATTTAAAATTTAGATAAATTCATTTTATCTATTTAGTTAAAAGATTTTTCTGCCATTTTTATTAGTATATTTTCTTATAGTTTTTTTTTTATTTTTATTGAGCTCCTATCATTTATAATTTTCATTGTTTTCTAAAGCCATTTAATTTGCTTTTGTTCAAACGCTGTTAGTTCTCTTTATTTGTTGTGGAGTGTTTCTCTTCATCTTTATAGTTCTTTTTATCACTTACTTGTTCATAATAACAATTTGTTCATTTTTCCTTTTCATGGCCCATCTAATACTTGGTCTTCCTATTTAATTTCTACAATCATACTTTGATAGATATATTTGTTAGAAGTCTATACTTTTTTGTGTTTTCTATTGATTAAGGGGATCTTTTTGATTTTAAATTGCTACATTACTTTCTTTTGTCCCCTATAAATTAATAAAACTCATCATTTAACTTTTGTTTTCATCCAAAGTCTATGTCTTTCAACTTTTTATATCCTTTTTCGTGTAATACTCATCAGTAAATAAAGAGTTTATTTGACTTTATTTTTATTCCATATTTTTACCAATTATTCATATATAACTTCCAGTCTAACTTATTTAAAATTTAGATAAATTTATTAATCTCTTCAATTAAGAGATCTTTCTGCCATATTTATTTGTGTCTTTTTTAAGTAGCAGATTTTATTAATTGAGACTCCTACAATTTAAATTTTTTTGTTTCCTGAAGCCATTTGCTTTTGTTCTAATATTGTTAGTTCTCTTTATTTGTTGTGGAGTGAATATCTGTTTTCTTTATTGAGAGTCCTATCAATTATATTTTCATTGTTTCCTACAGCCATTTGCTTATGTTCTGATGTGGTTCAAACTCTTTATTTGGTGTGAAGTGTTTTCACTCATGAAAGAAAGTAATTTACCCACTTATATTTGAATTGATAATTGGTATGTACAACTTTTGATTTTATTATTGATCTTTATATTTATGTACTCATTATAAATATGACTACGGTTTCTTTATTTTCAGACCCTGTTCTTTTTGTCCATGGAATTCTTTTTATTTTATATTTTATTATTTACATTGAGGTTTATGTGATCATTTCAAATATGATAATAGAAAGAGTTTATGTATATTATCTCCACGTCTCTATAAATGTGGATTTCATCAAAGTTGAAATTATTACTATTATTATTATTATTATTATTTGGATACATTATTATTATTATTATTATTATTATACAACAATATATTTATTTGAGATTAAATTTTCTTTATTACATTTCTATTAAGTTGAACCACATATTTCAGATTACAATTATTATTATTTGGAATATGTATAGTTTCTTTTTAAAAGTTTGTATACACTTTTTTAATACATAAAATTTGAAATAATTAACATTATTATAGTTTTTGAAATAATGCCGTGCATAGCACGGGTGTTATGCTAGTTAATTATTAATCAAAGTAGTTTTAAATAAAATTACAATTTAAAAGCTTTTAATTGTTGCATTCAAGCCTAAAACCGCTTAATGAAAAAAGCGCTCTTATCATAAAAAATACAACTCAATAAATATTTGTTTTAAATATATTCAAATGGGTCCATAATTCAAGAGTCTATTACAATTAGCTCAACATTCATTTTAAAAGCTAGTACATTACCAAGTGCATTTGTCATTTTTAATTACCCAACTTATACATGGAATTTAATTACAATTGAAAAGCCGAATCATTATTACATAAGTTGATTGTCGATCGCAAATTGCGATACAGCAACGACTCCCTCAAGCAGTCAAGTGACCCTTGAACTCTCCCCTAGTTGCCACAATTTACAAAGAAGACCTTCCTTTGTATACATACATATATATATATATATATGTGTATATATATAGATATATTTATATTTATATTTATATTTTAGCTATTTTAATCGTAAAATAACTTTAGGTTTTCATATGCAGTTTTTCAATTGTATATTTTTCAATTGGTATATTTTTAATTAGAATTTTTACTAATTATTTTTATGTCTAGACAAACATTTGAAGGTGATATAATTAATTTGAACTTATTGATGGAGCAAGATGACCAAATATAGAAGAATTGATTATTTCTTTAAGAAAGCAATCTTTGAAAAAGAGAATAACAATATAGGTTGAACCTAAGTCACATAAAGCGAATGGATGAGTGAATGCGAGTGCGCGAGAGCGTACAAATTAAAAAAAAAAAATGAGTGCGAAAGAGCTTTAAAACATTTAATAAGAAAGTATTTTATATATAAAACTATATTATATATCACTACTCGAAATATTGAATTTAGCCATGGATACGAAAAAAAAGTTGCCACGAAATAGCCTCGGCCTGACTGTGGTTAATTTAGACAAGAATTAGTCACGACCTGGTCGTGGCTAAATTAACCACGGAGCTAATACCCACATATTAGGCCGTGGCTAAAATAGATAGGTGGCTTGGTTAAGTCGTGGCTTGGCTGGCCGTGGCTCATCCGTGGCAATTCTATTTTTTAAATATTCATTTTTTTATTTGTTCTAGATTTAATATGTTCTTTGAATACAAACGTGTAATTTGTTTTCATAAGTATTGTATTATATATAACAAATAGTAACCCTCATTTAATTTACTATTATTACTCAAATAATTAAATCTTTTAAATTGTTATATAATTGAATGATATGTTTGCGTGTTGAATATCAATTCGAAGGACCAATGATCGTTTCAATTATTTGACGATATTATAATGTTCTATTGAGTTAAATCACAACTTAAGTTTCATAATTATTTGTTTAGACTTTACCATTTTATTATAATATCACAATTGATTTTTACTATATAGGTGTATATATATAATCTTGATTAGCTCACTTCAACATTTATCATCACTTATATATATATACACACACACACACACACACACAAGTTAATTACCTGGTTTTAAAAGTTTATAATTGATCAATTGCCATAACTTATACGATATTTTTATCTATAATTCAAAACGTATAATGTTATTGATAATTTACAACATTTCAGTATAAAATTAGCCACGAATTTGTATGATTAGCCACAAGCTCGTTGTTAGCCACGGTCTAGCCATAGATTAAAATTTTTTTTTCTTGAATTTGATGTGATTCGAACTCTTGATCTCTCAGAGTATCAAACCACTACACCAATTTAAATTTTTGTTTAAGAATTAGTTCTTTATTTTTTGTTTTTTTAACTAATTAGCCACAACCTGGCTTTTTCAACATTAAGTGACCAAATTTGGCCACGGATAGCCATGACCTGGTTGTGGCTATATTGCCCGAGTCCAGAAATCCGTAGCTGAGGAAAGCCGTGGCTACATTTAACCACGTCACTTTTAGCCATGGATAAAATATGTGGCTAAAAGTGGCTAATTTATTTAGCCACGGATTTTTTTTTCCAAATCCGTGGCTAAAAATTATTTTTTCTAGTAGTGTATATTCAATGTAAAACACATTTGAAAAATGTAGTATAAGCAAAATTAATTTTATTAAATGCTACACTTGAATTATAACATTGATAATTTAAGGTAGTTGACTAAAGTTATTAATTTTTTTTACGACATAAAATTCTTTTCAAACGAATGCATAATTTATACATCAAAAGCTAGTTGCACAAATACTCTAAAAAAAACTAGCTTATTATTCTCATATATGTACTTACTATCTACCAATTAGAATTATCATATACTAATTACATCAATAGAAGTTTATTTATATAGTATTAAATTAGGATATGCATTATTTTTTCTTAAAAAATTAAAAAAAAAGTTAAAAGAGTGTATCAATCGAATGAATATCAAACTTTTAGATTTTTTTTAATATTATTATCTAAAATATAAGGTGCGGGACAAGTAAAGTTTAATGCAAGAATTAAGAAATCTTAAGTTATCTTAAAATGAGACTTAAGCACTCAATTTACCAGTTTGAACACTAAATAAAAAACCAAAAAAGGAAATAGTTAAGATTCACCACTAATGTTAGGCAGCATACCCAATGTTTTTAAAATCGGACCAAGCATTGAATCGACAGCCTTCCTAATTACTGGTTCAATCGGTTCAACGGATTCAACTGGGGTGACATCATAATTACATTTAATTTTGTATAATATTGTAAATATTAGTTAAAAAAATGGAAAACGTGTTTCTAAAAATATAGAAAAGTCAAGAACAATTCCCAATTTTAATTTTTTAATTTTTCTAAATAATAAATATTTAGCATATAACAAAATAAAGCTTATTATACCAAATATTTCAGATAAGCATATCTCGTAGCAAACAATTTATTATAATAGTTGTAATTCTACTCTTTTGAGCAATTTTGTAAAAATTAGTTTATTTAATCATAAAGAACTACTGACAGCTAGAAGAAAGAGTTAGTGACAGTTGGATTCTTTTTATATAAAGAGAAATATATAATAAATAGTACACACTTCAAGAAAATAAGTAAATTTGTGAAAATATAACAAGTGATAATAAAAAAATTATTATTAATTATGTATATTTAGTGACGAGAAATTTATATTGTCACAAAATATAGTTTGCACAATGTTAATGGTGAGAACATAATATAAAAGAGTGACAACATAATGCAAAATTAATAATTAATGATACACCTATTGTGGCAACTTAATGACAATGAAATCTTGTTATAAAATTTTAAGTGCAATTTTTGTTGTCCCCAAATTGTCACTGTATGTGTATCATTAATTGTTAATGGTGACATTTAAAATATGAATTCTTCACCATTAAGTAATATTGTGACAACATACAAGGTATTGCTACTTAATATAATTATTGGTGATAATTTTTATATTGTTATTTTTGAATTTTATTAATAATATTACTTTTTTTATTGTGACAAATGACGTAGCAGCGACTCCACGGCAGAACAAGAGTCTCAAATCAGATCTTGAATGACTCAGACTTCAATTCCTTTTTTTTTATGAAATAATTCAGATTTCAATTCCTTTAAGCTTCAATTGTTGTCAATTTGACTCCATGTCATGTATTTTTAAGCTTCAATTGCTCTCATTTTTAATTTCTTTAATTTTTTCTATTACTAATTTTATAAATCTATTAGAAATAATTAAAAGTATCTTGATAGTATAGATATTACTAAAAAAAAAGTTATTAAATTAAATTATATTTTTATTATGTAAATGCATCGAGTATTACTAATAGATATTACAATATATTATATTGAATCAAACGCAACCATTAGGCTATATTATTATCAATGTACAAAAGGTTGTTACCTCCCCATGTGCATAGATTCTTAATAAGTTTGGACTAAATATGTGACTAGGGCATAACTAAGTTTGATCCAACTAATAGGTGTATTTTGTGGTCGAATAACGTAACTGACCAGTGCTGTCTGTTTTCACAGCTTGTAGCAATCTAGTCCACGATTCTGGTCAAGTCCAGCATTTAAAAACTTTAGCATATACTCACTCAAGATAACCTCTTTGTATTTGGCAGGATTTTCTTCTGTTATCAGCTCTTTAATCGGACCGTAAATCTTAAACTCAGGCAAAGGCCCCGAGAAAAAGCAAGCCACAGAGATTCTTGGTCCCCTGCTGTTCGCTATCGCTCTATGAACACTGCTTTTAAATTTCCCATTCGACACCAACTACGCAAAAATTAACATAAATATCAGAACCACAATAAGATACCAAAAAAAATAAAAATAAAAACAAGAAGGCAAATTTTAGCTAGTTGATACCTGGAGAAGATCCCCGATGTTTATAACTAAAGCCCCTGGAGAGGGTTCAACATCAATCCATTGTCCCAGATAGAAAACCTGGAGGCCACTGATCTGGTTCTGTAGAAGAATTGTGAGAAATCCAGGATCGGAATGCTTAGTGGCCCCAAGAGTGAGTTGAGGCTCGGGGCATGCCGGATAATAGTGGCAGCTATACCTGTTCCCCTTTAAGGATTCCATGTCATATAAGGTATCAGATTTGAGCCCCAGAGCCTCTGAGAGTAGCTCCAGCAGAGTTTTTCCCAAAAGTGAAGCATGTTTTGAGTACTCCATCGTGCTATCCCTACGAAGCGAACACGAAAATTACCATTATCTAGCACAGCCCATTAACTTTGACGAAAAAAACATAATAAAAAAATAAAAAGTAATTTGTTGCAAAAAGATTACCTGCAAGAATCTGGCAACTCCTCGGCACAAATTTGGTCCGGAAAAGAAATGGTCAAGGTATCCCTCCAGTTAGCGGTCTTCGAAACAAACAAATCATAGTTACTGAGAAACCTTACCCTTCTTGTGGCATCCCGCGAATAATACTTCTTCTTCTCCTCAAGATCCTGCTCGTTAAATTTTCGTATGCCGTCAATCATCCCATCAAGCACAGTTATTGGAATTCCATGATTCACCACCTGAAAAAATCCCCAGGTCTCTGATGCAGCCCTCACTTGTTCCACGATCTGCTTTCGCCTGTCCGCGTTGTCCTCGAATGTTATGCCGCTCAGATCGATAACAGGAACTTGGATTTGAGTCTTTTTGTAAGTTGACTCTTCAGCAAGCTCCTCAGGTGGCCTCACAAAAATCTTGGGAATTTTTGTCAATTTTCCTGAATCAATGAGACCTTTGACACCAGCTTTTGTTTCATCAAAAGCCTTTAGCATTTCAACTCTGTCATATTGTTGATCAATTGCTCCAGCCATGAGACGAATTAAGAGGTAGCTACTAAGTGAGAAGCTGAATTTTTTGGTTTGTGGACTTGAAAACACGGCTTTGTTCGCAATTAATATTGTTCGGTAACGGAGTCGACGAGCTTCGTTATATTATATTTTAATCAGTATATTAATATTTAAAACTCTTAATATATAGATAATCACAAATTGATACAATTTAAAATTAATAAACCATAGATCATAACTTCTACGCCAAAACCTACTATAGCAATAAATTTAATCCCACATGTGGAACTCATGCAACCTTTTGACTTTTTTCGTTCACAGGCTCTCACTTGTACTAAAATAAGGTTTTATGGGCAAGTAAAATTTCACTTTCATACCATGTGGAATGTGAGCAAAAAATTTTAATTATAAAACAATATGTGTGCAAAAGTATGTGGTATTGTAGTTGAAAACACATGGCGTGTGCAATGATGCAAGATGCGAAAAATAGATATCTTATTTAGCCTTGCCAATGATAGTGTTTAGCTCAGAGTGACAAAATGGTTATCAACTCTTGGGTTGAATCCAATTTATATGATTTTGGATTGGATTGAGTTGGATTGGGTTGGATTGGGTTGAGTCTAATATATTTTAAAATAAATTGGATTGAGTTGGGTTGGATTGGATTTAATGTGGTTGGTGTTGATATTGGATTCTATTTGGGTTGATAAAGAGTTGGTAATGGATTCATATTGGGTTCTAAACGGATTATCTATAAACAAAAAAATATTTATAAGAATTCAATATGAACACCAACCAATATTTATACGGATTAAAAATATTTATTTAATTATAATTTATTTTAGTATTCTAAAATCATCTAAAGAGTATAAAAATTGGTAATTTTAATTTATCTTTTTTTTATTTTGATTTTAATTAAACATACAAGAATGACGCATTAAACCCATTGGAAACCATTTCAAACCCACATCAAATCCATTTACCACTCAACCTATTTTTTAAAACCCATCTCCAACCCAACCCAATATAATCCAACCCAACCCATCCAATTGCCACCTCTATGTTTGGCACTTCCTCAAAGTTGAACGGATAGCGGATTCATAAATAAACGAATAAAGAAAAAAGAAATGGCAAATTACAAAAAAACCATCGCTGAAGTTTAGTGAAATTATAAAAAATACCTACATATATGAGAAATTATAATTTCTCTCTTAGTATTTGGGTTGGTTGAGAGTCAATGTTATGTATAACGGAATAACGGACATGTCTTATTTGCCCTTTTTTTTTTTCTTTTTTTTCCTTAAAAAATTGGCAAGTTAAAATAATTTTTTGTTGGTTAAGTGCTAGGTTGGTGCTAATTTTTTGTTTTGTTATTGTTATTTCTTGCAAAATTAAAAAGCTCCAAATTTATTCTAGAGTTTTATGGTCATAAGGTGTTTTTTTGGGGTGATTTCGTTAAAGAAATTGTTATTAACACTCCAAAATTATTATTAGCACTTAATTCTTATTCTTTAAAATGAAAAATTGACAAAAGTGCCCATCTATTTTAAAATATGATTGGATACACTTTACTCGCTCAACTATTTGCTATGTATAATCATCCACTCCACTAAACTATCTAATACGACACTTTCCACCTTAAAAAATTATTCAAAATTGCTTATACAATTTTAATTTTTACCCCCACATTAATCATTCTAAATTCAACTTTGGATCCTTCATTAGATATAAAAATAATTTTTTATTTTAATTTTAAAAACAATTGATAGTTTAAGTAGGTTGAAATAAAAAATAAATTAGCTATTGCGATAATACCTAAAAATTAAATATAGAAAACAATTCTAGATCTTTAATTAAGGATATATTTTCTAAGTGAAGGTCGAATATTTTGAACAAAAGTAGATAAATATTTTTAAATTATAATTTAAAAATATAATTTTTTATATTAACTTAAATTATGATATATTTAAATAAATATAAATTCTTTGAAAAATGAGTACACCATTTTTTTTTAAAAAAAACATATGCAAATTTAAGTAACTAATGAAAATATAATTCTTCATACTAGTTATTTGTGCACACTCAATGTGTGTGCAAATAAAAAAAATTATTTAAATATGTATTTAAATTTTAATCAATTACACCATAAATATTTTGAATTTTGTATATGAATACTTTTTAGTATTTATTAAAGTTATAATAAAGTGAAAAGTAAAGTAATTTATTTAAAATAAAATGAAATTATATGATTAGAAAAATAATTGAATATGAGAATTAAAAAAAATTAAATAGTGCGATATAAGAGAAAAAGAAAGAGAATATATTGAGAAAGTAAAATAGAAAAAAAAAAAGGAACATTGAATTGGATTAGAGAGAAAATAGGAGGGGGGGGGGGGGAGAGAGAGAGAGAGAGAGAGAGAGATAATAGGAAATAGATTGATAGTCTGATAGACCAAAATTCCTGACAGACCAAAGTAGTTATTCAATAGTCCTCCCTTTTTATATAATAGCATAGATAACTTTAAAAGTGTATAAAGTTTACTTTTTATTGAAGAGTAAATAATTTGGTTTCTAGTTAAAACATATCAAAAATTAAATTTAGATTATAAATTGATATGAATATTTTGTAACTATACACATATATATATACATATACATATTTACATTTGTATAGATTTAAGGATACTTTCATCGAAATTTATAATTGGGAGGGGGTGGGGCGAGGTTAATTATATACATCATATAAGTAAAGAAGTAAGTTTATCTAATCCTATTTTAAAATGAATGAAGCATTTTGTTCAATTTTTCAATATCAAAGTAAAAGTAGCGTGTCAGTAATAATTTTGAAGTGTCAACAACAATGTCCTTTCGTTACTTATGAGGGTTTTCATATCGTCATGGTTCGATTGTCTGTGAGCTATACTATGACAAATAATGAAAAAAAGCACCTGAGTACATAAGAGTCATTTCATCTTGTGCAAACGGATACTCTCGAAAGTTCATATTGATTGACTAACGGCGACCATTATTCAACCTAACAGTAGATATAAAACGCTAGACGGAATATGATGTTAAGGGGTAATGATAATTTGAATATATATGGGTATTTTTTTATAACTTCACCATACTTTATGAGTGGTAACTATAATTTACAAAAAAGGAAATTGCCATAAACACAAAAATCTTTGACTAAAAAACTGTCCACACTTACGTAGTATTTCATACTCGTTGATTTTAGTAATTCAATCATGTAGCATTAGCAAATATCATGACCCATGTACTAGACAATTGCACATCTGATACTTTGTGATACATGGATCTAAATTCATAAAAAAAAAAAAAATCTTAAAATTACTCTTTTTAGTGCTTTAATTCACAACCGAAAAAGTTGGGTTTAGTGACTGCAAATTCGATCGCTGATTCTTGGAAATTGTTGGTTACTAGCGCGATCGGTAACCAATTTAGTGATTGATTTTTGCAGTGAAAAAAAAAAAACCGTCACTAATTAAAATTAGTGAACCCTAATCAGTTCGATCACAAAGTAGTGACCCCCTAACGCCGTCACATACTTAAGTGGTCACTGCATTGCATCACAATTGGAGACAAATTCTTAAATGATATTTTTGTTCAATATTGAGAGTTTAGGGATCTAATTGAAAAGGGTATCAATTGGATAGTTTGGAACTTGACTAAAGAAACTAGCTTGAACGTTGAGAGGATCAAAGTAGAGATAGTTTGGAACTTAAGGGGTCAATCAATAATTTCAAAGATATATGTGGCATAAGTGCAATTTTCTCTTCTTTCTTATCCTTCAAACCCCTCCAACACACACTTTACACACACTACACACCAAAATACAAACTAATTCAAACTGCCTCATTTATTTACTAAATCAGACGAATAAATACCTTGTTTGAACTAGTTCAACGAGAGGAATTCGTTGGTGGTGATATGTCACAGGTTCTCCAACCTAAAAAGTGCAGCATCGGCGGCAACTCAAGGTGGTGGTTTTCACCATTTCAGCAAAGAATGTTGGAAAATCTTAGGTGGGGTTTGATAAGCTATGCTAATAGTGAAGCTAATTTCTGAGTAGTGGAGGAAGTCGTATTTCGGAGAGTGGTGACAGTGAAACTAGGGCTTTGTGGTGATTTTTCTCAAATGAAATTCAGACAGCTTAAAATTTTATGACATTGATTGAGGACTTTTGTTACTCTTGGTAAGACGCACGTGGTGGTGAATGGTGATGCCAAAAGAATTACCCATGAGGCCATGAAGGCACGGCGGTGGTCCGCAATGGTGATCCAATTTGGTTGGGCTTGAAAATTGGGCCATGAACTTTTGTTGAATGGTGTTCGTGTATGGTGTCTGCACAAGAGTGGGAGAAAATGTTATATTTATTGAAAGTATAAGGTGTAATTATCATGTAAACTTAGTCTTTGGGTACAAAATTGTTCCGTGAATAATTATTTTAGTCCATCAAATGTCTTTTAAATTAAAAGGTTAAGTTACATTAGCAATTTCTTTTTTTTTTTTTTCAAAAACGTTACATTTGTAATTTCTTAATGTATTCTTTTTGCAATAACCCCACCCCCCCCCCCCCTCCCTAGGCTTGTTAATGAGTAGGGTAAAAATCCTATACGTACCCATCCATTATTTACTCATACCTTATCCATACTCTAAAATTTTAAAATCTATCCAAACCCTATCTTAACCTATATTACTACAAATGAATAGATTAAGGTAGGGTCTTACCCATTCCTACCCATTGGGTGTCATTACCCAATGGGTATTCACACTGAACATATATTTTTCACACACACTGCATACACATTTGTCACACACACACATACTATAGTTTGTGAGTGTGTGTGTGTAGGGTGTGAAAATTGTGTGCACACGCAGTGTGAGTGTGTGTGTGTGTATGCAGCGTGTGAAAACTGTGTGCACACATAATGTGTGTGTGCAGTGTGTGAAAATTGTGTGCACACAATGTATGTGTGCGTTTGTGAATGTGAGTGAAAACTATAAGAATACACAGTGTGTGTGTGTGTGGCCGTGTGTGTGTGTGTGTGCATGTGTAGTGTGAGTGTGAGTGTGAGTGTGTGCGTGTGTAGTGTGTGAATGTGTGTGTGCAGTGTGTGTGTTAATTGTGTGTGTAAATTAAAAACAAGGACACAATGTCACAAAATGACATAAAAAAAATAATTGGGTAGGGTCTGGGGTATACCCAATATACATATCCAATGAATAAATATTTAAATAGGATAGTGCAAGATATAATGTATTCTTTATTAGGTATATTTTAGATTAAGATTAGGATAGGGTAAAACTCTATCCATTGACAGGCCTACCTCTCCCACCCCATCATTTCTTCAAAGATAATTCTTTTTGTTGTATTCCAAACCTTAATAATGAAGCCATATTTGTTTAGCAAAATGGAAGATGATTTCTAATCTAGTCCACATACTTACAAGATGCCAAAGCGAGTTTGCAAAGGGCTATATTTGGTTTCCCTATATTTGAACAACAATTTATTCGATTTATCCCCTTTTAACAATACAAATATAACTTTTAGGTCTCTTTTAAGTCTCAAAATATTACAAAGAGTCAGTTAAAGCCTTAAAAGGATATTAAGTTAGGAATAATTAAATAGGAAGTTTGCATAAAGACCTTGACAACATCATCGTTTTCTGTTACACACCCTAACGAAAGAGGCAACTTATTAAGGTGTAAAAAGTTAGAGAGGAGATGTTGGTATTTATGAAAATTTAAGGAAAGGAGTTGGTAATTATTCTATTCATAAGGGATCTATGTGTATTAAACCTTGTAGAACAATTATAATGGCTCATTACATCAAGTGGATATTATTAGCCATCCAAAAGATAGCTGTGATATCCCCAGATCAGGATATTTTAGATTATTAGAAGAATAAGAAAGAAAGAAATAAAAAAAAAAAATTATAATCATATCTTCGTTCACACACTCAACAGCACTTCCACTTCTTTTTATTTATACACAAAACACACATAAAACATGGGTTACAGAGATGCTTTTTTCATTGCACACAATTACACAAATACAGAATATTAGGATATCTTCCATTCTTCATAATAATCTTCTAAAGAAATCATCACTTTTCACAACTTGTATTGATCAACGAGGGGGTTCTGGTCAAGTGCAAGAATCAGAGACTTCGGTCTATACTTGCCCAAGACGATCTCTCCGTATTTCACAGGATTCTCTTCTGATATCAGCTCTTCAATGGGGCCATAAATCTTACCCTCTCTGGCAGGCCCCGAAAAAACACAAACCACTGAGATTCTTGGTCCAGTGCAGTTAGCTATCACTCTATGAATATTGCTTTTGAATTTCCCATTCGACACCAACTATGTGAAAATTTAACATAAATATCATAACCACAAGGTGCAAGAAAGGGGGAAAAAAAGGGAAAGAAAAGAAAGCCAGATTTTTGATTGTAAAAGAAAAGAAAGCCAGATTCTTGATTGTAAAAGATTAAATACCTGAAGAAGGTCGCCGACATTTACGACTAAAGCTCCTGGAGTGGGTTCGATATCG
The DNA here is from genome assembly GCA_026212405.1 of Petrea volubilis. Taxonomy (NCBI): domain Eukaryota; kingdom Viridiplantae; phylum Streptophyta; class Magnoliopsida; order Lamiales; family Verbenaceae; genus Petrea; species Petrea volubilis. Next base: position 19,401,333 of record CM047879.1, on the reverse strand, counting down.
ACCCATTGGCCCTGATAGAAAACCTGGAGGCCGCCGATCTGGTTTTGTACAAGAATATTGAGAAATCCAGGATCAGTATGCTTAGTGGCTCCAAGAGTCAGTTTAGGCTCAGGGCATGCTGGATAATAGTGGCAGATGAATCGATTCCCCTTTGCGCATTCCATGTTATATAGGTGATCAGGTTTGAGCCCTAGGGCCTCAGACAGTAGCTGAAACAGAGTTCTCACCAAGACTGCAACATGTTTCGACAGCTCCATCGTGCTATCCCTGATGTAATACACCATTAGTTACATATACATTGGCTACTCATTCTAGCCTAAGTACTTCGTTACACAAACATCCATATATGAAAGAAAAAAGATACCTGCAAGAATCTGGCAATTCCTCGGGACAAATTTGGTCCGGAAACGAAAGGCTCAAGGTATCCCTCCAGTTAGCAGTCTTCGCATCGAACAAATCATAGTTGCAACTAAATCGTACTGTTCTTGTGATGTCCCGCGAATAATACTTCCTTTTCTCCTCAGGATCCTGGTCGTTGAATTTTCGTATGCCGTCAATCATCCCATCAAGCACAGGCAAAGGAATCCCATGGTTCAGCACCTGGAAGAATCCCCAGGTCTCTGATGCGGCCCTGACTTGTTCAACGATCTGCTTTCGCCAGTCAGCGTTGATGTCCTGGAATATTATGCCGCTCAGATCAATGACAGGAACTTGGATTTGAGCTTTTTTGCAGGTCAACTCTTCAGCAAGCTCATCAGATGGCCTCACAAAAATTTTGGGAATTTTTGTCAATAATCCAGAATCAATGAGACCTTTGACACCCGCTTTTGTTTCATCAAAAGCCTTTAGCATTTTCATTCTGTTGTATTGTTCATCAATTGCTGCAGCCATCGGATACGAATTAAGAGGTAGCTACTTAGTGAGAGGCTGAATTTTGTAAGTTTCTGTCAACAAAATATGAGGGACTGTGTTTGCTATTAATATTGGTTATTAGCATGGTTCGCCGTAACGGTCGCAGGGAATGGAACGGGCTAGACTGTTCTAGTTCCATTGCCACATCGTGGACCGGTCGCGGCCCGAACGGATTTTTTTAAATAATATACAAAATTATGAGAAAATATATAATTACGTTTATAGTTTTAAAGATAAAATAATGCTACTACTTTACAAAATTGAATACTTTTATTTTAAAATGTATGATTATAAACTACCATATATTTTCACAAAAAATCTGAAAAAAGCTTGCTTAAGTAAAAAATGAAAACTCACAAAAAATTTTGCCAAAAACACAAAAATTTGACAAAAAAAACCTTAGTCAAAGGGGTAAAAAAACTGATATTTTCTTTTTTTATTAAAAAAATAATATTTTTTCCCTTAACCGTCCCATTCTCTCTCTTCATTTCTCCCTCTCCACAATCTAGAAATAGGCCTGTCAATGGGGAGGATTTTATCCTACCTGTACTCGTACCCATTTATTCTCTATCTATACCCTATTCGTATTCTAAAATTTTAAAATTTATCTATATCCTACCATAACCTATACTACTACAAACGAATGGGTTAGGATAGTGCCTTACCCGTTTCTACCCATTGGGTATTATTATCCAATGGGTATTCACACTGTACACACATTTTTCACACACATACACACACACTGCACATACATTTTTCACACACACACTACACACAAATTTTTCACACACGCACACACAATTTTCACACACAAACACACTTATTTTTCACACACACACACACATTGCACACATATTTTTTACACACATGCACACACGCACACACATTTTTCACACTGCATAAACATTTTAGTGTGTGTGTGTGTGCAGTGTGTGTGTGCACGTAAATGTGTGTATGTGTTAATTGTGTGTGTGAACTAAAAAAAAGAACACAATGTCACAAAATGACATTAAAAAAATTGATTGGTAGGGTCCAAACTCTACCCTAAAAATAGGATATATCTAATATACATATCCAATGGATAAATATTTAACTAAGATAGGGTAGGGTATATGATTTTCTTTATTGGGAATTATTTGAATTAGGGTCAAGGTAGGGTAAAACTCTACTCATTGACAGGCCTACCCAGAAACATCCCTTCATCTACTCCGTCTTCAACTTCTTCCATCCTTTTTTTTTTCAAAAAAAAGGAAATCAAAATTTAGCCGTGATTTGGCGAGATTTCTTCATGGAGCTTGATAGGATGGAAATCATGAAGAACAAGTTTGATTCAAGAGCGGCCAGCCATTCCGCTGCAAATCAGCGCCGTTCCGGTTTGAGATCAGTGTTCCGGAACGGAACACCGATTTGGCCTATAAATTGCCGAACCGTCGCTGATCCATACCCGTAGCAGTTCCAATCCGTCACGATGGAATGGCAGCAGTCGTTCCGGTTCCAGAACGCCCGTTCCGGCCAAGATCGCACTACGACGGCGAACTATGGTTATTAGTGATGGGCACTGCTCTGCATTGATTAGTTTAAATTTACAATGTTTTTTATTTACAAAATTAGTCTAAAGCTCGTCATTATTCCTTACAATCTCACATCAACAACTAATTAAGGACATTCTTTTTCGTTTTGTTCTGGATGCAATGACTGAAGGCTGTCTTTACATCTTCAAGTTTTATTTTTTTTAAAATTCTAATTATTTAATCACTAATTTATTTATTTTTATTCAGTTTATATATATGTATATATATATATATATACTTACGCGTATGTAACAATTAAATTACTACAAGAAAGCAACCCTTTTATTATCAGAACTTTTTTGATGAATAGAATTTCGAATGGATTTGTGACATTATTCTATCAAGTTAAAATTAGGAGTTAAAATATAATTAATCAGTGACGACACCTATATTAAAAGATTTATCATAAGCAAATCTATCACGAAATTGTGTTATGTGACATACTTTGTTACATATATGATGGATTTTGTTGTCAGCGAGGGTTGGATTGATTCCCACTAGCTATTGTGCTATTTTTCATATTTTTCTCTCTTTTAAACAATAGAATATTTTTTAAACAATTGTATTAATACTTCAAGTAAATAAAGTTCTCACATCATTCATAAACATATCTACTACCAAAAACCAAGAAATAACTCAAATAATTAAAGTATTATACAGTAGAAGAAAGTTACAGTATAGAAGAAGGAACATAGCTTTTATCTTTGCCACCATATCAAGAAATCTTGACTTACTATTCGGACAAATTAAAATAAATAATACGTGCAGTTTATAAATGTTTCAAGATTCATAAAATTGGCCTTTGCTTTTGTTTCTCGATAAAACTTGAATGAATCCCGAACCATATTAGATGAATTCAACATATTTTAACTAAAATCCACTTATTTATTGAAGAGTGATGTATTAGATTTCAATCAATACAATATAGTATTTTCAAATTGAAAAAGTGTGTGTGTGTGTGTGTGTGTGTGTGTCTGTATATATATACACACACTCACAAATTGGTATAATTTTATAACTAATAAAGCATACATCATAAATCGTGCAGGAAATCAATCGCTACAAACGTAAATTTAATCGCACGTATATGAACTTCTACTTTAATATTAAAATAAGGTTTTATTGTCGAGTAAAATTTCACTTAATTTCAAACTATGCTGCATGTGAGCAAAAATAAATAGTTGAGAAAGGGATAATAATCGGATCGCTAAAACGACATAAAACGTGGAGTATGCAATGATGCAAGATGCAAAAAATACATCTGTTATTTAGCGTTTTAATTAATCATGTTTGGTATTTCCGAAAGGTGATCGAATTGCGGGCCATAAGAAAAAAATATAAATAAAAAAGATGCCATAAACACAAATAATGTTAACTTACAAATGTCCATAATAGGTGACATTTCAGACTCATTAATTATCAAAAATAGATATCATATTTAGCTCTCTAATTAATCATGTTTGGCATTATACGATGAGATGCCATAAACACAGATAATGTCGACTGAAAAATGTCCACATAAGTTAAGTGATATTATATTATCCAGCAAAATAAAATAAAAGTTAGGTGATATTTCAGACTCATTAATTACGAGAAAAAGGAAAATTTCAGACTCGTGGATTTTTGGGCACTGCAATCGTCCATCATGTAGTGTATATCATGATCCATGTACTAGATTGTAATAGCATACGAGAAATTAATATATTAAAAGATTGAAATCCTTATAAATCAGGTTTAAAAGTTTAAGTGCATCAATTTAATATCTCTTTTGGATCAATTTTTCATAGTGCAAATTTCATGATGCATTAGGTGAGTTTGGAGGCAGCTTTTGCGTCCAATAGGCTCGCAGTCACAGGTAGTGACAAATAGTATAGGGTCACTTGTCAATCGAAATATCGGAAGATAAGTATGTTATGCAAGGCAAAATGCTATGTACATGGGAATCATCTCTTGAATTTGCAGGACAAATAGTTGTGGGACAAATATATAGCCCAAAATAAAACTTGGGAAAAAAATGCACTTTTGACCCCAAAATATAGAGCCCTTTGTAATTTTAGTCCCCTGCTTTTAGAAATAGCCAAAGTTAGAAATCGTGGCATAACTAGGACTTCCATTAAGTTATTAACTCTCCAACGCAAACAACAAGGTGAGTCATTAATCCATCGCATGTTGCTTACATGATCAAGGAAAAATTGGACTTTTGGTTCCAAATTATAATGAAATTTGCAATTTTGGTACCAAACTTCTGAAAATACAAAAATTAGTCCCACAGTTTAACTAACAATTGCATATTTTGTCCCCCAATACTTGAGTATTCTGTATACTGTATAGTCATGTTTTGCGTTTCATATTTTGCCAATGATTTGTTCGTATGTTAAAGAATGTTTTCAACTACATTTCATACAGTTTTGAGACAAATGAAGAACGACTCAATTAATTTTCAGACTTGCTTTTTAATATTTTCTTATTGGTTTAATGTTTTGTAGTCATCAATTTTTTTTTCTTTTTATAAAGTTTGTGGAGTTTGTGGAGCAGCCATTTGAACTTGATGTTTGATAACATATTTGCTAAAATTTTAGAGAAGTATAGTGGTCAAACTTTATTAATTTTGAACCTGTTCAAAATTAGCTCAATCCTATACCTATATCTTTTTTCATTACTTTTATAGCTTTTAGACCTTTGTGATTCAATAGACAATACCGAAAATAATAAAAATGAAAAAGAAAAAGTGTATGTAATTGAGCTATTTTTAACAAAATAAAAAGTAATAAAAGTTCAGAGAAAAGTTAGAGATAAAATACAAATTTTAAAAGTCTACGTAATAAAAACAACACTAAAAATATGAAAAGAGAGTATTATTTCAAGTAAATTTTCATTTATCTAGCTCAAAAGTTAATGGAAACATAATCCAAATTTTGTCCAACATATGGGTAATGATGTGATAAATTGTCAAGTACGAAACACGACTACAAAGTATATTGAAGATGAACAAAAGTTAATTGACTCAAAAGATGTACGACATTTGACCCCAACATAATTCTATAAAGTACGAATAAATTTGTGGCAAATTATTGACATAAAAGACAACTATATAAAATATCCCCATAAGAAAATATCACTGGAAAAAATTAATGTGGGAATGAAAAATGAAACTGTAAGTTAAATTATGGGATAAAATTTTGACATTTGAGAAATTTGGTACCAAAATTGCGAATGTCATTATAATTTGGTACCAAAATTGCAAATGTCATTATAATTTGGCACCAAAAATTCATCAGTGGTTTTTTTTCTTTGATCACAAGAGCAGCATATGATGGGATTTTGCCACGGTTGGCTGGCATGCGGGGCTGAATTTGGCTATTTTTGAAAACATGGAGCTAAGATTGCAAATGAGTATATATTTTGAAAACAATGCATTTTCTTCATAATTAATAATTAATATATGAATCTATTGCTTTCTATACAAGTATAGATCTTGTAGATAATATAGATGCTAAAACAATCTTCTTTGACGACCCCGCGCCCCCCCCCCCCCCCCAAGTAACTCAAATGAACAAAAGTATCACAGTACTCTTTGGCATCAATTTGGCGACTTATAACTCTGAGGATTGATGTATATTTTTCCTTCCAAAATATTATTCTAATTTGAACTGTTTTTTTAACTGCTCAATTTGATTTTTAGGTTTTATAGCAAGTACAATATTTTATTTCAAATACTTAGATTATACTTCCACTTCTTTCTATGTGCACATTTTGTCCCAACCAAATGAGTCTTTCTATGTCACGTATCATCATGCGTGAGAAAATCTGTCATTCTTCATAAATTCTGCCAGATATTAACATCTTCATGACTTGTAGTCAACAAGTCCACGATTCTGATCGAGTCCAGTATGCAGAAACTTCATTATATACTCACCCAAGACGACCTCTGTGTATTTGGCTGGATTTTCTTATTATATCATCTCTTTAATCGGCCCATAAATCTTAACCTCACAGACAGGCCCCGAGAAAAAGCAAGCCATAGAGATTCTTGGTCCAATGTAGTTAGCTATCACTCTATGAATATTGCTTTTGAATTTCCCACCGAAAAAAAATTCTGACGGAATACCTGGAATAATTTTGAATTTTTGTTTTTAAATTCCGGCAGAATTGTTGGGGAAATTTCTCCAGCAATTTTTTCTGTATTTTCTTTTTTAAAACAGTTCCAAGGGGAAATCGGGGGAAATTTCCCCCGGTTTTCCCTCCCTTTTTTCTCCCTAAAACCCTTCCCCTCTTTCTTTTCCCCCACTTTCCTTCTCCTCCCCCTCTCTCCTCTTGTAAAAATTTGTGTTTCACAGCCCCAACGCCACCGTCCCCGTCGCGGCCCGTTCTTGTTTTTTTTTTTCAATTTTTTGTTTTCGTTTTATACATTAGTTGTTATGTGTTTTGAACAAATGTATATGTTTAAGTATATTATATGTTTTGTACATTCATGTATTTTAGTGCAATTGTAGATGTTTTGTAAATTATATATTGTGAAATTTGGATTTTTTGCTTAACATGTTGTAAATTTGAGGAATTTTGTATGTTGTAAATTATATGTTGTAGAATTTAGTTGATATGTAATGGTGAAGAATTTTTTATAACATGAAATATTGTGCAATTTAGTTGATATGTAAAGTTGAGGAATTTTTTATAACATGCAATATTGTGCAATTTATTTTATATGTATATATAATAGGAAAAATTTATATAACATACATTATTGTAAAATGATGTGAAATTTTTGTACTAAAACTTAATTGAAAATTTTGCTCGTTTTTAGTTGATATAAATTATTGAAGTACTATTATAATTTATTTTCTCATTTTTATTGAAATCATAGGTATTTCTCTTATAGTATTTGATTTGCTGAGTTTTGAAGATTTGGGATAACGTTGAAAAGGTACGTGTGGCTAATCTTTGATAATATTTAATTCAATATGAGTCATTGCTTGGCTATGCTTAGTTATAATTAAGTATGTGTATATATATATATAATTAGTTAATTTGTAGTTATTAAGTTAGCTTGAGATGTGGAGATGGTAGATGGGATTTGGGGGAAGGAGTGGAGTCTTCCCATTGTTTGCTGTGGTTTAAATGTGCTTGCATGTTGTGGCAAAATAAGGGGGTGGTACGTATTTTATGACAACATATAATTAGTAAATAATATATAAGAATGTATATTTTTATTAGTGTTTTGTAATCCTTCTCTAGCATGTTGTTTGTGTTTGAAATTTTAATTTGGTCCAAGTTATAGGGGAGATTCTGTCAAATTTTTGTAAGATTTCTAACAATTAAAAGTTAGAGGATATCATAATTTAACCTAACATTTGTATAATAATTAATTAATTTGTAATATGTAGATTGATATACCCTCGCATAGGATGTAGATGTATAGAAGGACTGAAATAAATTGTTCGGGGCTTTCAAAATCATTTATTGATAGAGTTGGCCAATTTAGTATAAATATATTCCATTCTTGTTGTCAAATCATCCTTCATATAGAAACATGGGAAAATTGTATTTAACCTCCCGTAGTTTCAAAATTCTACTGAAAACCCCCTTGTGGTTTGGAAACACCCCCCCCCCCCCCCCCCCCCCCGTGTTTTAAAAATCCCTTCAAACTAGCCCCTGCCGTTAGTTAAAGCTTGACGGCGTTAAAATTTTGTTAGAATACCCGTTATGACCCTATTGTTAAGAACCTTTGGATCTTGCATTATAAAATAAATGGTTCAAATTCATTCTTTAATATTAAAATATATTATATAAATAAAAATTATAAATTAAAACTATAACATATAAACAATATATATAATTTTAAAATTAAAAAATATATAAAAAATTATATACACTTATATATATATATAACATACACACAAACATACACATATAACACACACACACACACACATATATATAAACACATATAAACACACACACACACACACACACACACACACAAATCAATACACAACTCACACACACATTCACACCAGAAAACACACACACACGCACCACACCACACCACACCAGAAAAAAAAAAAGCACAACTCACACACTCATTCACACCAGAAAACACTCACACACGTAGTACACCACACCAGAAAAAAAAAAAACAAACACACACACACACACACTTAGATTCACATAAACACACGCACGCACACTTCGATTCACATACACATGCACGCACAGTTCGATTCACACACACATAGTTCGATTCACGCACACACACCCACATAGTTCGATTTACACACACACTTCGATTCACGCACACACACACACACACACTTCGATTCACATACACACACACACACAGTTCGATTCACACACACACACACAAAAATTACACCTAGATCTGTACAACTGAAGTGAGATCTAGACACAATTGAGGTGAGATTTGAACATGATTTGTGACGGGGTGGTGGTTGTTTGGTCTGATGAAGGTGGCGGAGGAAGAAGATGGTCAAGAAGGAAGAAGGCGGATGAAGAAATTATATTGAATTTTATTTTTTATATTTTTATTTTTTATTTTTTATTTTTTATTTAAGGAGAACTCATAATTTTCAGGCAGAGATGGGGCCAGGGTTGGGAAGCGGTGGCGACGGTATCACAGCGGCGGTGGGGTGGGGGTGTTGGGTTGGGGGTGGAAGAAGAAGTTGGGTGAGATTCTTCTTTGGAGAAGAAGAAGACGATGAAAAAAAAAAGAAAAGATAAAACAGAATAAAAATTTTATGAAAATCTAAACAAAATTTTAAATTATTAATAAATTTATAAATAATAATAATAATTTATTTTTTTGTTTAAAATAAAAATATTTTTTTATTATAAAAATTTGGTTGCAGAAAGTAATAACATGATAATAAAAACAAATAAGGGATTTATTTCAATTTTATGATATAAAAATAAATAAAAAGGGGCTAATAAAAATGAAGATAAAATAATACAAATCAATTTAAGATTTTGACAAATTAAAGGTTTATTTGTAATATTAGATAAATATATTTTAAGTTTAGAAGTGAATGGGTATATTAGTCAATGTACGTACATGTATTTGAAGATGGGAAAGTGCCAAAAATGACCCAATTTCGCATGCCAAGCACGTACACGCCATGTTGTGTTATTGTTGACGAAATGGAGGATTCCGTACATGGTATCTAAAAACATAGGGGTTTTTTTTACATATTTTAAACCACAAGGGGGTTTTCAACAAAATTTTATAACCGCAGGGGGGTTATATACAATTTTCCCTAGAAACATTCAATTAGTTTTCAGTAAATTGTTATTGCTAAAACTATTATTTTTATTAGAGACTTGACAAATATCTTCTTGTAGGTGTATTGCCTGTAATCTCTAGCAAATCATTCGTGGTGGGAGCAATAGAAATTTTAAGGAAAGTATTACTCGTGTCATTCCATATGTTTCCTATTCCGGATACAACAAACTCAAGGTTTCTATCAGTGATGGATTCAGAATTGTTTAAGATTATAAACCAAGACTTTGTCAAGGTGGATCATTATGGTGGCAACAATTTCAATCGTTGGTAAGACAAAATGAAATACTTGCTTACCATACTAAAATTTTATTTGTGTTGGATTCTAATCTCCAACTTATCCCGAAAGATCCATATTCACTAAAGGTCTACTTGCTGTTGGATAATCACCACATCAAGAACTGATCAACTCACTCCAAGAGCAGCAAAAGAAGTGGATAGAAGATGAGGGATTGGTATGTGGGCATATCCTCAACACTCTGTCAAACCACTCGCATGATCTCTACACAAATGTCAAGTCACCAAGAGAGTTATGTGAATCTTTTGAATACAAATACAAGGTTGACGTACTAATAAATATTTGGTATCTAAATATTTGAATTTTAAAATAGTTGACAACAAACCTATATTAGAGCAAGCGCATGAGATTTAAGTTATTGTCAACATATTGAGATTTGTGAAAATAGTCTTGCCTGAAATTTTTCAAATTGGTGCAATTATTGCTAAACTTCTACCAACTTAATAGGATTATGCCAAAACATTGATGTACAAATTTGAGGTCTTTTTCTTAGATCAAATTCAAAAGCATCTATGCATTGAAGAGGAGATTGGAAAACACAACGCCAAGAATTTGACTCGAGGACAATTAAGCGTTAACTATGTGGAAGTAGGATCATCTAAAAAAAAATCCAGTTATTAAGAAGAACAATGAATAATTTAAAAAATTGGGATAGAAAAATAAGCTCAATCCTGACAAAGGAAAAGATAAAATCCATATTTGTGAAGAGACAAGACCTTGTGCTAGAGAAAAAAATGATGCTATTTGATCAAAGGGTGGTGGATGGATAGTCAGACCTGAGTTATAAAATATAGCAATAGCCCATTATATGTTGAGCGTATTTCATTATCCATGCACAAGTAATCCTAATATCCCCAGATCTAATCGAGAAAGAAATATTATTGAACAACCATATTTTACTTCAAATACTCAATTATATTCCACTGTTTTCATACAAAGTAAGTTTTTGGTTACAAGAATGCTACTTTATATTGCACGCGCATACAGAACATTTTATTATGTGCTAGGAATTCGAAATGACCCATTCTTCATAAATTCTGCCAGAGATATTACCATCTTCACAACTTGTAGTCATCAAATATACGACTTTGATCCAGTCCAGTATTCTGAAACTTCATTATATACTCACCCAGGATGACCTCTCTGTATTTGGCTGGATTTTCTTCTGATATCAACTCTTTAATTGGACCATAAATCTTAACCTCATTGACAGGCCCCGAGAAAAAGCAAGCCGCAGAGATTCTTGGTCCACTGCGGTTAGCTATGACTCTATGCATACTGCTTTTGAATTTCCCATTCGACACCAACTATGCCAAAAATAAATATAAATATCATAGTCACAATAAGATGAAAAGAAAGCCAAATTCTTTCATTGAAAAGAATTAAATACCTGAAGAAGATCCCCAACGTTTATAACTAAAGCTCGTGGAGTGGGTTCAACATTAACCCATTGTCCCTGATAGAAAACCTGGAGGCCACTGAGATGGTTTTGTAGAAGAACCGTGAGAAATCCAGGATCAGAGTGCATAGTAGTTCCAATAGCCAATTCAGGCTCAGGGCAAGCTGGATAATAGTGGTAGCTAAAACGGTGGCCCTTCGAGCATTCCATGTTATATAGGGTGTCAGGTTTGAGCTCAAGAGCCTCAGAGAGCAGCTCAAACAAAGTGTTTCCCAAAACTGAAACATGTTTCGAGTACTCCAGTGTGCTATCACTGTGATGAATTGATGAATAAAGCAATTACAGATACATCGGCTAATCATCTACTGGAAGTTGCGACCCATAAAATACGATTAGTTTTGAGGTTTTTCACGAAATTAACTAAACCACTAGAGCTGCAGATGAATATGAGATATATTGAATGGCTAAGTTTATTTAAATTGTTATATAAGTTCCCACCTATTATAAAATATTTTGGGAGCTTATAATAAGATGTTAGATCTTATCATAATAAAAAGATTTTAAAGCTTTTTGAATAATTAAGTAAAAAGTACCTGCAAGAAGCTGGCAATTCCTCGGGGCAAATTTGGCCCCGAAACGAAAGGCTCAAGGTATCCCTCCAGTTAGCAGTTCTGGATTTAAACAGATCATAATTGCTGCTATATATAACTCTTCTTTTTATATCCCGCGAATAGTACTTCTTTTTCTCCTCCACATCCTGTTCGTTAAACTTTTTGATGCCTTCAATCACCCCGTCAAGAACAGTTTGAGGAATCCCATGATTAACAACCTGGAAAAATCCCCAGGTTTCTGATGCAGCCCTCACTTGTTCCACGATCTGCTTTCGCCTGTCAGCGTCTTTTTCCTGGAATATTATGCCTCTCAGATCGATAACTGGTACTTGGATTTGCGTCTTTTTGTAAGTGGACTCTTCAGCAAGCTCATCAGATGGCCTCACAAAAATCTTGGGAATTTTTGTCAATAATCCAGAATCAATGAGACCTTTGACACCAGCTTTTGTTTCGTCAAAAGCCTTGAGCATTTCTACTCTGTCATATTGTTCATCAATTGCTCCAGCCATCGGAGATGAATTACGAGGCAGCTACCTGGTGAGAAGCTGTATTTTGTGGTTCTGTGAACAGAACAGAAAATAAAAGCTTTGCTATCAATTAATATTGATAAGGGATGGCCTTTAACTTCTTCGATAGGATCCTTTGTTGGAAAAGGATATTTCATCTTCCATTGTATAACCTGACATGGTGGAGCCCGGTTCTGCCACGTCGGTGCTAGCTCATGACCTACGACCAATGATGGAACATCACATGACTAAAAGACCACACGCGTCACCTATTTCTTGAACGTTGTATGGCAACACGGTCCGAGGAGGGTTTCCCCTATCCATGGGCTGCATCTCGCTCAGCTTGGACAAGTGCCTTTGCGGACCTCACGTGTGAGCTCTCCGACAATGAAGTTATTATCCTCAGGTGGATCCCCTCTTATTCTTGAGGTGGTCTCAAAAATAATCGTTTCTGACAACGGTTGTATCCGGTGTATCCACAATACGTGCCTAGGAATATCCTCTGTACGAACAATAAGACTGGGTCGGTCCAACCTAGTCCGATCCATCCGTCTCCAATTTCTATAAATAGCGTATTATTATTGTTCATAAGGGTAAGCTTTCCAAAATTTGTCATTATATTACAATTTTTTTTGAAGAATTTATCCCAAAATTGACAATCGAGATCTAAAATGTCTTGAAATTAATTTGACGCCAAATTAGCATCCTAAAAATGCATTTTCCCTATATAAATTAGCAATTGCTAAGTTAACTACAAAGAAAGAAACTGATATACAGCATGTATGTGGAACTTAAAATTTTGATGAGATAAGATAACATTGGCCTACATTACATCTGCAAAATTGTTCCAAAATTATTCAAAAATACATCAAAGAACAAGCCTTTCCGACAATGAAATTAAAGATATAAAAAATGTATTTCCTTTCAAAAAAATATATATATTTTTACTATTTTATGAAATCTATTTTATTAGATTTAATTTCAAAACAAAACGAGATAAAGGAACAACTGAAAATGTAACCAAACGGGCCCAAAGCTCATATCACCATGATTTAATTTCCACGCCATAAAAGTGGAAATAATTCCTACCGACACTTGACGATTCTGCTTTTTTCTTTCTTCATTAATTTTTGAAAAATCAGTAGTAAACCATTACAATTCAGCAACCATTCAATACATCTATCAAACTATTCAGTAAAAAATTCAAGATTACTTATAATTAAAACTCAATCAACTTTGCATTTGAGCTAAGGTAAGTAGATTGAGATAAAAGGACATAAAGATAGCGTGCACAAATATGCAAGATACAAAAATAGATATCTTAATTATTACTCTGGTTAATGACGTTTAGCATTTTCCGAAAGGTGAATGGGGTTGTGGACCCAAAGTAAAGAAATAAAGAAAAAAAAATTGCTATAAAGCCAAAAAATGTCAACTCGATAATGTTCATGATTATGTTAGGTGATATTTCAGATTCATGATTATGTATTATATTTTTTTCGATTACAATCAATTCGGAACACTTTATAGATGTCAATTGGAAGGACCCCACACACGCACACACTCACTCAAGGGGAAAAGGGGAGAGGACAAGAGGATTCGAACTCAGAACCTCACTGGTACTGATTTGAACCCCCACCACTGGACTACAACCCCACATGATTATATATTATAGGTTGTGTATATCATGACCCAGATAAAAGATTCGAATATATGTGATCTTTTGACATCTATGGGTCCCAATTCATCGAAAAACAAAAGATTTTAGGAAATTACTCAAAACTTCTTAGTTTTTATATTCAATTTCTTTTTCTAATATATTTTTTCAATTCATCGACAGATTTTTCATTTCAAAACGTACGATTGTTGAGTTTTATCCTTTTCTCGACAAAATTACACTCATTTTTATTTAATTACAAAACAAATTTTATTTATCTATATTATTTACATGTAGCAAAATATTTTCATAAAATTAATTTATGATATTTTAAAATTTTTTATTTTGTTTGCTATAAGATATATAAATAAAATAATCTCAGTTATACTATGTATTTTTTCAAATTCAAGATATTTGAAAACTCAGTCAAAAAAAACTCTGTGATTTTTTAATTAGCACATGGATCCCTGCGAAAATAAAAAATGACTACAATAAACCTTAACAGTCATGTAGTGAGTTACACGGGCTTTCTGTGTTAAGATTGGTTTAGTTTTAGTGTAGAAAATACTTTCACGCACCCAATACCCAAAACTCTCCTCTCTAATGTAGTGAGTTTTAGTTTTATTTGACATTATTCAACAAACCTTACCAGATTTAATACACAAATGTGTGGAGGAAAATTTTACCTAAATAAATTTTCTATGTGGTGAGTGAGAAGCAAAGCCAAGGCTTTTCTTTTATTGAGAATGTTTGAAAGCCCATGAGAACCAACAAGGCAAAGTTTAAATTTTGGAAATTGTGAATTAAGCTCTTTTTTGTTTTCTGTTTAATTTCAAGAGGAAAGAAATTTGTTTATCCAATTTTGAGATTAATCAATTGGGATTTTGGTTGGAGGGAGGGGGGAGGGGGTGGGTTTAAAGTTTAAACAATGAACGAAGGTAAATTAGGCATTTCATTGTATTCTTAAGATAAAATTAGGCAAAGGATTTACATAGTAGGAGGGAGTTAACTTCTTGGACACTTTTTCCCCAGTTGCCAAGATGGTCATTGTCAATATGGTTCGCTGGAACGCCGCGATAATGGTCGAGATGGCCGGAATGGAACTAGAATGTCGGCCTCCATTCCATTATTCCGGTATTTGTCGTGAACTAGGGTGTCACAACGTTAAAACTCCTGTTCCACTGTTATTTTGTACCTAAACTAGTGTCTTTCTCTTCTGCACATGGCTTTAAACTTGTTTGCAAATCGAACAAATCCATATGTGGGCTCAAACAAGCATCATGGCAGTGGTATTCCAAATTCTCCACTATTCTTCTTCAGCTTGGTTGTACTCAGTCTAAGGCTGATCATTCCTTGTTTATACTAGAAGGTCTGGCTCAAAGTTTGTGTCTCTGCTTGTTTAAGTATATGACATTATTATCTCAAGTCCCTCGTCTGATGAAATTACCTCACACAAGATCTCTCTACAGTCTACTTTTAGACTAAAGAATCTACGGCAGTTAAAGTACTTCCTTGGACTTGAGATTGCTAGAAATCCCACTGGCATTGTCTTGTCAAGGAGACATTGTCACGGAGACATTATGCTTTGCAATTGCTTGAGGACGCTAGATTCTTCGGATCTAAGTCGATTGCAGTTCCTACGAACCCCCAGCTTAGCTTCTTTCTCACCCATCTCAGTATAGAAGGCTGATTGGCCACCTCCTTCATCTCACATTTACCAGGCCATATCCGTCCTTTGCAATTCATAGACTGAGCCAATTTGATTCTCAGCCTCGCACTCCTCACCTTTAAGTAGTTCATCATTTGCTTAGGTATGTTAAGGGCACCAGGACAACAGATTTTTCCTTTCTTCTCAGTCTCCACCCCAACTTAGAGCATTCTCTGATCCATGTACAAGTAATCCCAATATCCCAAAAATCTACAGATTTTACATTCTTAAAGGAATCAAAAAAGAAAACACTCAAATGATTTAACAACCATATCCTACTTCAAATACTCAAATGTTTTCACGTACAGTAACTTTTCGGTTACAAGAATACTGCTTTCCATTGCACCCATATACAGAACACTTTATTAAGTGCTAGGAAATCATCCATTCTTCATAAATTCTGCCGGAGAAGTTATTATCTTCACAACTTGTAGTCATCAAGCACACGTTTCTGGTCGAGTCCAGTATTCAGAAACTGCATTATATACTCACCCATGGCAACCTCTCTGTATTTGGTAGGATTTTCTTTTGATATTAGCTCTTTAATCGGCCCATAAATCTTAACCTCACTGACAGGCCCCGAGAAAAAGCAAGCCACAGAGATTCTAGGTCCAACGCAGTTGGCTATCACTCTATGAACACTGCTTTTAAATTTCCCATTCGACACCAACTGTGCAAAAATTAAAATGAATATCACAGTCATAACACGATGCCAAATTACGTTTGCATCACTTGAGGCATAATGTAATTATAAATTAGTACCTGAGATTTTAAAATTCACAAATACATTCCTAAGATATGCATCAACTTAATAGAATTCATTCTTCATTAAACTGGAATGTAGGTTGATAAAGATATGTGATGTTATCTTTATTTTGATGTAAGTTGATAGGATATGGATCTCTATCTTATTATAGATTGATAAGTTTAGTATCCTTGTGTCTCTATATCTCATCTCGTTGAACGTGTATAAATATATAAGCTTCATACTCTTGTTCTCAATCTGTCAGTATGGTCTTGACAACTTTAGAGTGTAGAAACTATATGAAAAATCAGTTTCAAATAAAAAGTAGTAATGGTAGGGATTATAGATAATGATGTTTGGTGGTAGTTGTGGGGGTGTAAAGTGAAATTACTCCGTGAAAATTTGTGGAATAATTAAATTAATTGAAGGATTTTGTCATGTTCGACAAAGCACATCTTTTCATTGCTTGGTTAACTATTATGGTTGTAGCAAAGTGTTCTCTTAGATATGTTTACAAGAAGGCTTAAATCTCGATGAGGTATTTGTAATTTTTTTAAAAAGATTAATTAATTTGTAATTATAGTATAACTCAAAAGTTGTAGATATAATTTGCACAAGTAAAAAGGCAATTGTTTTTTTATCGAAAAGACTATTAAATACCTGGAGAAGATCCCCAATGTTTATTACTAAAGCTCCAGGAGTGGGTTCAACGTTAACCCATTGGCCCTGACAGAAAACCTGGAGGCCACTGAGATGGTTTTGTAGCAGAACCGTGAGAAATCCAGGGTCAGAGTGCTTAGTAGTTCCAATAGCCAATTCAGGTTCAGGGCAAGCTGGATAATAGTGGCAGCTAAAACGGTGGAGCTTTGAGCATTCCATGTTATACAGGGTATCAGGTTTGAGCCCAAGAGCCTCCGAGAGCAGCTCAAACAGTGTGTGTCCCAAAATTGAAACATGTTTCGAGTACTCCACTGTGCTATCACTGTGATTAATTGAATAGAGCAATTACAGATACACTGGCTAATCATCTACAGCAAATTGGAACACATTAAATATGATGAGTTTTTAGCATTTTCATAAAATTAACTCAGCACTAGAGCTATAGTTGAACCTGAGGGTATTGTCTGGCTCTGGCTAAACTCATTTAAAATATTTTATAACTCTTATAGACATATTTTGGGAGTTTATCGTAGGATCTTACATCTTATTCTAAAAATAAACTATTAAAATATTTGAGTAATTAAACTGGACGCAATATATAATGTTAGCAATGCAATTTTATAATTAATTTGGTTAAAATTGAAAGAGCTTATTAGGATTTTAAAATTAAGTTAGTAGCTTTTACTTCTTTTAAAAAAAGAACTCATAAGCTTCTGGCACCCCTTTTTTAGAAGCTTATTAACCTCATTTTCAAAAAATGTTTCGAAACACTTTGCAGCATTTTATAAGTTTTCGAACTTCTTACAAGATATTTTGAAGACTCTTGTAAATTTAACCAAACACCCTCCACAGGATATGTTCTCGAAAAATAAACAGAATAAAAAGGGGGGAGGAGGAAAAATTATATATATAAAAAATAAAAAAAGCATTTGAAAGGGACAAAAAAAGGGAAAATAAAACTGAACAGCACTATGTTACAGCAAAATCATCCATCTAGGAAAAGGAGTACCAGCAAGAATCTGGCAATTCCTCAGGGCAAATTTGGTCGGCAAGGATCAAGGTATCCCTCCAGCTAGCAGTTCTGGATTTAAACAGATCGAAGCTGCTGTTAAATCTAACCCTTCTTGTCCTATCCCGCGAATAGTACTTCTTTTTCTCCTCCGCATCCTGTTCGTGAAACTTTTTGATGCCATCAATCATCCCATCAAGAACAGTTTCAGGAATCCCATGATTCAGCACCTGGAAAAATCCCCATGTCTCTGATGCAGCCCTCACTTGTTCCACGATCTGCTTTCGCCTGTCAGCGTCGTTGTCCTGGGATATTATGCCGCTCAGATCGATGACAGGGACTTGAATTTGAGTCTTTTTGAAAGCCAGCTCTTCAGCAAGCTCATCAGATGGCCTCACAAAATCTTGGGAATTTTGGTCAATAATCCAGAATCAATTAGACCTTTGACACCAGCTTTTGTTTCATCAAAAGCCTTTAGCATTTCAGTTCTGTCACATTGTTGGTCACCTGCTGAGATATGATCAACTCCTCCGGCCATCGAGGTAGCTACTAGTGAGAAGCTGAATTTTGTGGTTCTGGGGACAGAAAAGAAAAGCTTTGCTACCAATTAATATTGGTCACCGATGGCCTTTACTTGGACATGATTTTCAAACTATTATACTTAGATTAATATCTAACACTCCACTTTTTTTTAAAGAAAAAATTAATTTTATTGTGCTAAAAGCTTCTCATTATTTCTAACCATGTCACATCGACAACCAGGGACCACGTTTCGTATTCATTTATGGATGCAACAATGATGGCCCCATGTACTTACATTTGGTGACAGAGTTATATATATTTAAAGAGGTGGATGTGCATTCATAATTTCAAAATTATTTCATATATATATAATTAAATTTTGATTGATTGTTTTAATTAATTTTTTTTTTTTTAGTTTGTCCACCCAGTTCACCAGAGCTTTACCCCAACTACGTCCGGATCCGACCCGGGTCGCGCGCACCTAGCATTGGTGGGTGAGTCTCCCAACGGGGATTTCTGTATACACTGGGGTTCGAAACCGAGACCCCGCTTATAAGATACCGAGCCGCTTACCACTCAGACCAACCCCCATTGGTTAATTATTCTTTAAAACACAACATTTTGTGCACCCTTATTTTTTTATTTAATATATATTATCTATAATCTATAACTAGTGATGGAGCCAAAAATTTATTTCTTAATATATATTTATTATTATTTTAAAATGTTGCCCTCCAAAAAAGAAAACTTTGACTTTTATATAAGTTATATAATAAAAAAATTTATTTTCTTTACTCTATTTTATTTTTAGTGATTTATTTTTATCCAATCTTATTGATGTGGTCGAATCTTGATTTGACCACGTGTCGGGGTATAATATACTCCGGGATATTCTTGCTGGTGGCCCACTTGTTAACGAGGGAGGAACGCACATGAGACTAGCCGATTTTGCCCCGGCGTAGACTCTCCGACGCTCAAGTCAATATTTTAGAGAAGGTGATGAATAGTAACTGAGAAGCCAAATTACTTATCAAGAAAGTGTTATGAGTTTCCTTATCCTTGGGTGGAGAGCTATTGGGGGCTTTTATATGAGAGTGAGGAGCCTGGATGTAACATGCTTGGTGGGAGCCGGTCACTTTCAACACTGTAGCTGTACTAGCATGTGCTTTTTGTCCCCTCCATGGATCCTATTGGCGGCTGCTCCCACTTCTCATAAATGAGGGGCCATGATGGTAATTAATGTGTATCTTGGGCATTTATGACCAAAAATTGTATTTATGACTTGGCATTTAATGCGCTAGAGACTGATGGGATGGACTCATGTGCCACTGGGGCGCGTTAGGTGGCAGCGGACTGTATCTATCAATGGTTGCCAACTGGACTTATCCATGTTGGATGCCAAACCCTGCAACGGCTAAGTGTTGGATCTCGCCCTCGATAGGAGCGCGCTCGAGGGCCGCAACTCAGCTCGAGGATCCCCGGGATAACGTATTTGTCCCTTGAGGGGCTCTCGAGAGAGAGATTAGCTTATGAGCCCTTTCGAGGACTGTCATCGTATCGAGGGTCACAACTCCTCACTTAGGCAAATTGGAGGCTTGTAGTGACGTGGCGTAGTGAGGTGGCACCTGACTCATCACTTATTTATCATAATAATTAAATTCTCTCTCTTTTTCTTTTCTCTCTTTCTCTTTCTTCTCTTCAAATTAAAATGTTAAAAATTCTATTAGATTTTATTTCTCTTTTCTATTTCAATTAAAATACCAAAAATCAATTATAATTTGTTCTTTCACCAACACTACAATATTCAATTTTTTATTCAAATAAAAGTACAAGAATACATTGTGTACTAATTAAGGAATTTATACATTTATTTATTTCTTTTTTTGTGACAGATTTTTGTGTACGAATTTGAATTTTAAGATTGTTGACATGAATCTTGATAGTTGTTTAATATTAAACTTAATGAATTTTGATATTTATTTGTTGGGTTATTGAACTTGAATGAATTTTACTAATTTGGGATTTCATATATTAATTGGAAGTGATTTGGGGAGTGTGATAGCGGAGAAAAAAATAAAGATATTTTTTGAACTTTAAATATTTTTTTGATTGTGAGAACAAAAGAGAGAGAGAGAGAGAGAGAGAGAGAATCTATTTTAATATTTTTTGAGATTTGATTATATGTCATTATGTGGATTTATATCAATTTTGTTGAATATTACTGGCAAATTCTTTTGTAAGTATTTTTTTGAAAGCAATTCATTATCCATTATATTTGTTTTCTTTTGAAAAAGAGAATGACTTGCTATTTTTTTCATTATTATTCTTTATATATTATTTTGATTGTGCAGAACAACTGCGACCATTCCGTAATGTTTCAAGACAGTGGCTTCCGTGCCGTTCACCGCAACCGTTATCACCAACCATGATTGTCGAAGTCCTTTTGGCTTTGGCCAACTCTCAAAATTGGATTCTTGCACAAGTGGATGTAAATAATACGTGTTTCTAAGTGGTGATCTTCTTGAAAAGGTACATATGGATCTCCTTGTTGGCCATTCTCCTAAACTAGTGTCTTCTCTTCCCCACATGGCTCTAAACTTGTTTGCAAATCGAACAAATCCATATGTGGGCTCAAACAAGCCTCTAGGAAGTGGTATTCCAAATTCTCCACTATTCTTCTTCAGCCTGGTTTTAGTCAAAGGCTGATTATTCCTTGTTTATACCAGGGGGCCCGCTCAAAGTTTGTGGCTTTGCTTGTTTAAGTACACAAGTAAAGAACGCGCAAAGCGCGTGATCATTAACGTTTATCTTATTTTTTCAAAAAAATATTAATTATTATAATATATATATATTGATTGCGGTATAATATAAATACATTGAGAATATTTTATTTTTTCTAAAGAAATATTATAAATGAATAAAAACTAATGAAATTGGTCAATTTATTATATTATTATTAAACATATCACACTAATAGTTTTTTTTAAGGTTATTTTTATTTTTTATAAATTTTTGTTGATATTAGCTTTTCTCATGAGTAAGCTATTAAAATTAATCTATCATAGGATTATAATATTGTAATTGAAAGTTTTTGCAAGGTCAAATATATATTTTAATTTTTTTTTAGAAAAATAATTATCAAGTTTAATAGTAGCTTTTACTTACAAACCAAGAGATGTGCATGTATACTACTATTAACATATACAATTATTTATTATCTATATTTACTTAAATATAACTGTTTACATTTCTATGTTAAAGTGTTTCTAATAGTTCCTTCCTTCACTGTTGATTTTAGGCATGTTTGAAATATCTTTTAAATGTCTGTCAAAAAAATATATTAATCATAATACATATGCCTATCTTCCTAGTTATTTAGGGCCAGGCTTAGAGCGCGTAAAGCTCATCACTACCTGGTAAGGACGTTGAGACTATAGCAAGATCATTCATTTGAAATTAAATATGTTAACATAAATTTTGAAATTCTTTCCTTAATATATACATGTATTAAGATGATATTGAATAACCATAAAGGTTTATATCATTTGTCTAAAATCCATTCACATATTATTTTTTGTAATAAAATTTGATTGAATTTATTCTTAACTGTACTACATGTTGGTGTTGTATTCATTAAGTAGTAAATATAGAATAGCTTAATTATCATTCTTACCCGTTATATTTGTGAAACTTCTACTTTATAGTAAACCAAATATTATTAAATGACCATGAATAAATATTATTCACTATCATTGATATAAGGTTATTTTAATTTTCACAAAAAAAAATAATGTAAAACACATAAAAGTTACTCACACTTTTATAATAATAATAATATAACAATAACATTATTATTATTTTGTCAATTATTTTTTTCTTTTCCTAATTGATTCTTCATTCAATGTGAAGTTTATGTAACATAATTTCTCCACTTAATTTTTTTATCTTTATTTTCTCACCGACATATTTAAGCTTTCCATTTCTACATTATCATTTATTCAGTAAATACAATATAATGGTATATTTTCATTTCCATTAAAATAATTGTAATTTTCTACTTATAAGTAATCTTTTATCTGCATTCACACAAGATGCATGTAGATAATTTTTTTTCTCTATTAATGGCATATTTTAGTTAGGGATAAAAAAAATTTCCCCTCCAAACTTTTCGGGTTTTTGGACTTTGCCATCCAAACTTTTTTTTTGTACCGTTTGCCATCTAAAGTTATCGATTTGGTATTATTAACCATCTCCGATCGAATTTACCGCTGGGATCCCTTCACGTGCCCCACGCGTGACTTTTGTAAGGCCAAAATGGTCTTTTACACAGCTGTCATCCATTCCTGCATTTTGCATAGGCACACTTGGTGCACGTGATATTTGGGCTGTGTAATTTGGGGATGAGACAACGAATTAGGGTAAGAAAATTGAGAACTAGGGTTTTGAAAGAAAAGGAAATTGAAGTTCAATTTCATTTGGTTCACGCCCAACAGTGAATAAAATCTTGTGAAGTTAGCCATGTCGTGGGTTGTACGGACCAAATCGAAGCCAAAAATCAGGCGGGGAAGAGCATCTCCTGAATATGGTAAGTTCTTTTGGTGTTTGTTTTTGAAATTCGAAATTCGAAAGACCAAAAGTTACTGAAATTTGTGAATTTTTTTTTCTCACTTTATGGTACAAATTAGGGGTTTTTTGTGGGGTTGCAATGTTGGTCCCCATTGTCTCCCCAATTTTAAACAATTTGTTTCTTGACCTTACTTGTATTTTTGTATGCTTTTATGTTGGTGGGGTTGGGGGTAGATGCGGGGGCTTTTTTCTGTATAAAGTCGTAATGTCTGTCTTTGTCTAAGTAGAAATAGATCCCTTTTTTGTTTCTTTGCGTTTGTATATGCCTTGTCTTTGTCTAAGTAGAAATGGGTCCCCCTTTTGTTTTTTTTTTTTCAAAAAAGGAATCAGGTTATTTTACCATAAGAATGCACCACTCCGGCAAATTCTTGAAGAATCTGGGAAAGACATGTTATTTTGGTGCAGAGGTAAGCCATATTGACTATTGCCATCCGGACTGTATGTCAATGATAGAGATTAAATCCATGGCAAAAGAGATTGGTTTGACTGGCACATTGGTGTTCTATTATAGTAGATATGGTGTTAATGATGTAGATGGTCTAATCTTCATGCAAAATGATTGTGATGCTGTTAATTTGATAAATTTCACTGATGAAAATAGGATGGTGGGGGTGTTTGTAGATTGTGAAACTCTTGTTGATGAGTCTGAATCTGTTGAGCAAACTTCTTTTGATTTACCTAATGTAGCTGAGGGGTTTGAGTTTTTCAATGAAAATGTTGATGGGTTAGGGGGGGTTAGTGAAGGTTTGGATGGAAATGTTGATGGGCCAGTGGGGGTTAGTGAGGACATAAATGTTATTGACAAAAGGGTGTATGGGAGTGATAGTGAAGATGAGCAATCTGTAGGTTCAGATTCAGATTTATCTGAAAGATTTGTTGATAGTGATTGTGATGTAAGTGATGATGATGTATTGTTTGAAAGACACATAGATCCAGATGTTGAGTGGTCAGGTGTTAGAGTTTCAAATGAGGGAAGTAACATACCTCAAACTGAAGAGGATAGACTTAATGTGGAAGGGGAAGGGTCTAATGTGCATAATGGTCACCCAACTTTTAATGAGAAAGCTGATGGGAATGATCCTAAATTTCATTTGGCGCTAAATTTTCCAGATACTAAAACATTTAGGGCGGCTGTTAGACAACATGCAATAAAAAATGGAAGAGATGTAAAATTCACCATCAATGACAAGTATAAAGTCCAAGCTAAATGCAAACATCCTAAATGTCCATGCGTGATCTATGCTTCTAGAGTGCAAGATGAAGATACAATGCAAGTAAAACATTTGTATCAAAACACAAATGCCCTAGAAAGCAGAAAGTTTCATATGCAAATGCTAGATGGGTAGCTGAAAAATATAAAGATAAGATATGGAGTGACCCTAAATGGCTAATTGATTCAATGATGACAATATTGCAGAAAGATGTGAAACTTCTGTTTGAAAAACATCAGTTATACATGGCCAAACAAATTATTATGTCTAAGGGAAATGAGACTGATATTGAGGAGTATGCTATGTTATGGTCATATGCTGCTGAGATAAAAAAGTCTGACCCTTCTAACACTGTGAAGATAAAATATAAATTGGATGTGGAACAACCAAAGTTCAAGAGGATGTATATATGTTGGGGGGCTCTGAAGAGGGGATTTCTTGAGGCTTGTAGGCCTGTAATTTGTCTAGATGGGTGTCAATTGAAGGCTTATTGTGGAGGCATCCTTCTGACTACTGTTGAGGTAGATGCTAACAACTGCATCTACCCTTTTGCCTACTCGGTTGTGGAGAAAGAGAAAACTAAGTCATGGTTGTGGTTTTTGGGATTTCTGATTCAAGATCTAAACATCACTAATGCTTATCAGTGGACTATAATGTCAGATAAGCAAAAAGGTTTGGTAGAGGCAGTTGATCAATTACTGCCTCACTGTAAGTACAGGTTCTGTGTGATACACTTGTACAAGAATTTCAAGTCTGTGCACAAAGGCTTAGCTTTAAAAAGCCTGTTGTGGAGGGCAGCTACTGCTACCCGGGTTGTTGATTTTGAAAGAGTAATGGCTGAATTGAAAGACAGAGATAATGGTGCATTTCAATGGTTGGCTCAAAAGCCTCCAGCTCAATGGAGCAGGTCACACTTTAGGCCAGATTCAAAGTGTGACATGTTATTAAACAACATGTCTGAAAGTTTCAATGCGTTGATTCTAAAAGCAAGAAATAAGCCAATAGTCACAATGCTGGAGCTAATCAGATTGACTTTAATGAGAAGAGTCCATACAAGGAGGGACAAGATGATGAGTTATACAGGTGGTAACATTTGCCCTAAGATTGCAAAAATCTTAGATGAATTGAAGAAGAAATCCATGGATTATATAGCTCATTGGAATGGCTTAGACCAATTTGAAATTGAATCCTGTCATGGCACAAAATTCAGACTGCATTTGAGTGAGAGAACATGCTCTTGTAGGAAGTGGGAGCTTTCAGGCATCCCATGTGCACATGCCATCTCAGGCATGTACTTCTTGGGCCTAAATCCAGAGGACTATGTTGATGAATACTACAAGAGGTCCAAATTCTTGCTAGCCTACAACCATCTTATGTCTACATTGCATGGCAGTGATATGTGGCCAAAGTGAAGCACCTCTTCTCCCACTATTAGCCACTAGATTGCCTGGTAGGCCACTAGTAAAAAGCAGCCTAAGACAAGGAGAATGACAAGGAGTTCTCAAGAGACACAAGTGGAAACAAGTGGATCTAAGGCCACTAGTAAAAAGCAGCCTAAGACACTCGGTGTAAGGAGAAAATTGCAGGCAGGTTTTATACCTTGTACTTGTATAATTTATCACAACATTAATAGGATCATGACATTGCATAATTAAATATCCACAGGTTCAAAGAAAGGCTGTTGGTGTTGATGCAAAAACAACAACAAAAGAGCCAGTTGAAGCTGCTAAGAAGATGAAACACAAGCAAGTCATTGAAGGAGACAATGCAGTCCCTCTCACTCAACAATCAACATCAGAGCAGCTCACTAAGGCTCAAAAACTTCCACTGCCGCCCAAAGGCAGTACAAGTGCACTTACTAGGCCACTGTGGAAACATACTGGAAGGTCTATCACCACGAGTGTGCAATTCTCAAACTTCAAAATGGGACAGTTGGCCAAGATGAAGCATATGCTCTCAGAAGATGAACAAGTCAAAAATTGTAAACAAATGTGAAGAAAATTTGCCAGTTTTTTGTGTCTTTCTTAGCACTTTTGTGCTACTTAAGTTACCTACTTTTTGAGACAATTAACTATGTTTGTGGATGTAGTGGCATTTTTTTGGCTTTTGTAGTGGCCATTTGTGTATATACGAGTTGGCCATTTTTAGTCTTTTGGGACCACTTTGTAGTGATATTGGATACATTAATATATGCTTCTGTCTCTTTTATTTTTTTTTGGAAAACTGTAGTGCTCTTTTTGGTCTTTGAGGACTACTTTGCAGTGATCTTGCATATTTTGAAGTGATCTTGCATATTCTCCTTTTGTCAAGCTTAAAAGTGGGAGACAACAAAAAACACAAAAAGTAAATCATTAAAATAACCATTACATTACTACATGTCCATATTTCACTTAAAATTGGAACACTGGAAATTGGCCATGTGCTAAAACCATACAAAATGTCAAACTACTAAATCAACAAGTAGATTAAAACCCAAGACATAACTAAGGCAGCCCACAACCACTTCTCTGCTCTACTCTTCCGATTTAGGGATTCTTCAAGCATTTCCACACGTCGTCGCAACCCAGGTATAATTTGTCTAGAGCGATTGCACATTGGGGGGTCAATCCATGAGAAGTATGTACAACTACCAGGTTTCTGCTCCAATCATTAAAAAAAAAACACATTACTTGGAAATAACACTCACCACCTAGGATTTCATAATTTCGGGAATAGTAAGCAAACTTACCCGATACCTATGGCATGAAGCGTACCTCCGACCAGGGTCTAGCTCAGTCCACGACACACCCCTCACAGTCTCTCTTCCACAGCGACAAAAATCATCCATTATGAACTCAGCAGTTTGCACCCACATTTGCAGAGAGAAGAAGATAAATGAAGAAGAAGGAGCTTTTACTTTTCTCGGGTAAAGTGGATAAATCAGTTCATTTTACCCTTATATCCATTCCCAGCTGTGTAAAAAGACCATTTTGGCCTTACAAAAGTCACGCGTGGGGCACGTGAAGGGATCCCGGCAGTAAATTCGACCGGAGATGGTTAATAATACCAAATCGATAACTTTAGATGGCAAACGGTAAAAAAAAAAAAGTTTGGATGGCAAAGTCCAAAAACCCGAAAGGTTTGGAGGGGAAATTTTTTTTATCCCTTTTAGTTATTTACTTGTGTCTTGATATAATAGTTTTTTGGTAAATCATAACATAATCCTCAATAAGTTTAGTTGCGTTTCGTACTTTTTTAATTTTATATTGTAAACGAACTTTGTATTTCTTTTTTTTTATGAATTATTCAACTAATCACAATGAGAAAGACATGATAAATTTGATCTAACAAATTTAAATGTATTAAAAAAGAAAATTATTTTACAATTGATAGCCAAGAATGTTATAAAAGAAAAAAAAAATAAAAAAGAATGCTACAAAAGAATGATTTATTTAATAATTGTATCTATATTGGGCGGATTGAAGAAGATTACTATCTCTTTTTGTTTATTTATTTATTAATTTATTTTTGTATGAAAAGAATTGAATACTACAGAGTTATCAAATTAAATATCCAACTCTTTATTCATAGTTAATGGTATTTATTTCATCTAATGTTCAATTTGAAATCTAACTCTTAATTTTCACATTACTAAAAGACCAGTAAATAAATATTATTTACTATCACTCATATAAGGTTATTTTAGTCTTCACAAAAAGGAAGAAACGTAAAACACTTATAAATTTTTCATAGTTATGGTATTTATTTCATCTAGTGTTCAATTTGAAATTTAACTCTTAATTTTTAAATTACTAAAAGACTGTGAACAGTTTTTAATTTTTTTTGGGGGGTCGAGAGGAAAGTCACATATTACACGAATTAAGCTTCCTCAGCAATCAGCAAGTCCACCATCTCACTCGGTGGTTCATCCCATGCAATCAATTTTCGATGATGTTATGTCTTATCTTCGCCAGGAGATCTGCACAGCCATTGCCCTCTCTTCTTGCATGTTAAATTCTAGACGTCCATGGTAACCTTAGGAGCTCCCTGCATTCCTCCACAATGTGTGCAAAAAGGTGGTACGTTACATCTATTTTAGTGGTTAAAGTCAGCACAACTTTTGAGTCTAATTCCACTTCAATATGCTGCTGTCCTCATCTCTCATGCCATCTTCAGGCCTTGACGTATTCCAAGTAATTCCGTCATCGTGATACTCACGTCACCAAGTCTCATGGTGAAGCCTCTTATCCATTTTCCCTTGTAGTCCCTTAGCAAGCCTCCTGCCACTGCGGACTTTTTCTCCAAGAGTACGCTGCCATCTGTGTTGAGCATACACCATCCTGGAGCAGGTGTTTTCCAAACTACCAACTGGTTAGCCCTCGATGTGCCTCTTTTTTCCTCCTAGAACGAGTTCGATAGCTCAACAACCAAGTTTTTGATGGAGTTAATGGTTACCTTCAGGTGCTTATCCAACCCTTGGAAGACGAGTTTATTACGTGCAAGCCATATACACCAAAGTGTAGCCATGAAGGTGAATTTCCAAGGGCAGTGAGGTAAAAGAATGTTACGGAAAGAAGATTTCAAATTAAAAGAGTGTCAAGAGAAATAAAATGGGCAAATTCAAGTGGGCAAAACAAGAAACTCCCAAACCTGCCTTGCTTTAGGGCATTCACGAAAAATGTACAAAGTGTTTTCTCTTCCTAAATTACATCTAGAGCATGTATCACTTCTTGCCAAACCTCTATCACTTCTTAATGCATTGGTCAATAAGCACTCGTGGTGATAGAGCCAAAGCAAAATTTTCAATGTTTGAGGACAAGTCAAATTCCAGATCCATGTCCAAGTCTTATTACTGTGATTATGAGCATTAACTTGGTCATGAAGAAAATTGTAAGCCTACTTACAGGTAAATATGCCACTAGGGGATACCCAGCCAAATTCTTTTGTCTGACTTACACCTATTGAGAGGGAGTGGTACACTATTGATTCTATAGATGATGTCTCCTGGGATTGATGTCTTAATAGTCGAAAGGTTCCATTCTCCATGAGGCTTTATCAAGTCGGCTATACGTGTCTCTACTTCCCTGCTATCAATTTCAGTGTTCACATGCTCACAAAGTCTCTCTTTGCCTATCCATCTATCGTACCAAAAGGAAATAATGGTTCCATGCCCAATCTTCCAACCAATACAGTCCTCCACTACCTTGATACTTGCTAACCACCCCCTTTCATAACCTAGAGGTGTGTTGTGGAGGTGAGTGCTCGGTCAAAACCCTACCCTTAAGATATGTATGCTTAAAAACCTGAACCCATGGAGCCTTGTCATCACTCAAGACTCTCTACCCTACTTTGGCCAGTAGTGCGAGGTTAGCCTTCCGCATCTCTTTCAATCCTAGCCCCTCATCCGCCTTCTTTCGAAGAAGCCTTTTACATCCCACTAGGTGCACTTTCCTCCGTTCTTCTGTGGTTCCCCAAAGAAAGTTCCTATTCATTCTTTCAAGTTAGTCACATATTCTTGAGGGGAACCGAGTGGTGTGCGTGGAGTAAATGGGCATGGCGGGACAACTTTCGCAAAAGTGGTCCGGCCTGCAAAATTCAAGGTACTAACCTTCCACATAGGACAAGCTTAGTTTTGACTCTATCTGTCAGGTTCGAAAAGGCTTGGTTAGTGACCCTACCCGTTATAAACTTAACCCCAAGGTATTTTCCAAGGTTGTCCGTGCTATTGATGCCCCAGATGCTAGTGATATCCCTCTTGGTGTTAGGATCCATCTTAGGGGAAAAAAAGACTCTGGACTTGGTAATATTGACTTTAAGACCCGAGGCTTGACAAAACCGATCTATAACTCTTTGGATGGCATGTGCATTTGGGACGGTGGATTTGGTGGCGAGAATGATATCGTCCGCAAATAGCATGTGAAATAGTACTGGACCACTTCTACAAAATGGAATGGGATTCCACTTGTTCGTAGCTACTTCCTCTTCAATGAGGTATGTTAATCTTTCCATGCATAGAACGAAAAGATATGGCGATAAAGGATCACCCTATCGTAATCCACAAGTAGTGTGAATAGGATTAAGTAGTTCCCTATTCAAAGAATCCGGGGTTTGACACAAGAGACACAACTAAGAATGAGCTTAGATAAGGAGGGGGGAAAGTTAAAGAAATCCAAGGTTTGGCTTAAAAAATCCCACTTAACTTTATCATAAGCTTTTTTCAAGATCAATCTTAACCATCATCCCTCATTTCTTACTCTTGGAAGATTGTAATGTGTGCATGAGTTCTTGAAGAAGGAGGATATTGTCGTGGGTGCTATGTCCCGGAATGAAGCCACTTTGGTGGGGACTGACCAAATCGCCAATAAAGGGTTTAAGCCTAGAAACGATCAGCTTGGTAACGATTTTAAGGAGTACGTTGCAAAGTGCTATCCGGCAAAATTCAGAAATGGAGATTGGCCTGGTTACTTTGGGAATCAAGGTTATGAAGCATTCTCCAATAGCTTCAGGGACTTTGCTTCTATGAACGCACTCAACCACAAAATTAGTGACAGACTCACCAACAATTTGCCAATACTTTTGGTAGAAAAAAGCCTGGCAACCATCCAGTCTAGGAGCCTTGTAAGCTTGCATGCGCATAACCACTTTGTAAACCTCTTCCATACTCACATCTGTGCACAAATTCTCCCTCGCACCATTATCATGAGTCTTTTGGAAAGGAGTAATAGCTATGCCCAGTCAATTAGAGTCATTCTCTCCACTAAAAAGACCTTGGGAAAAAGTCGAACACATGGGACTTAATGACATCCGAATCAGTTTGCCAAACCCCCTCAATATTCAAGGCGTTAATTTTATTCCTTATTCTCCTACAAAGGGTGGAGATATGGAAGAATATAGTGTTTTTATCACCAAGATTGAGCCAATTAACTCTGGACTTTTGAAACCAGAGTAATTCCTCTTGGCGAAGTAAATTGTTATATTCATGGACTAAATCCTTTTCCAGATTATACAGATGCTCATTGTCACGGTAGTTAAGCTTGTTTTGGATGCCATTAATTCTAGCAATTAACCTCTTTTTCTTATGGAATATATTGCCAAATTCTTTTTTATTCCACACTCTCATGACCTTCGGCAAGGGGGCAAGAGGAGGAAAGGACATTCCCTTTACAGTTCCAAACATTAGCAACTTGGTTAACACAATTGGGATGAGTGGTCCATGCCAACTCGAAACTGAAAAGGTCTAGATAGTGTTGGAAGGAATACCATGGCATAAAGTGAGAATAGGGTGGTGATCCGAATGGGTACGGGGAAGATTGAGCACCATACCTTCCGGAAACTACAATCTCCACTCAACGTTGGCTAATGATCTATCAAGTCGCTCTCTCATACATTTATATCCACTTTGATGGTTCGTCCAAGTAAACCATAGGCCTTGTGATTCCAAGTCTAATAAATTGCATTGTTCCATGGCTTCTTGTAATTTCATGCATTTATTCTAGTATACAACTATGCCCCCTTTTTTCTCACAAGGTCGCGCAATGTCATTAAAGTCGCCTGTGAGCATCCACGGGTTGTCCACCCATTTACTCATATCAACAAGAGTTTTCCAAAGATCATCTCAGTTTGCTCGGGTTTGGGCTAGCGTAAATGCTCGAGCACAACTATTCATCATGGAATCGAGGCCCAATGACTGCGTGAATGGCTTGAGGGGATATCGATATAACCCGAGCTCGAACTCTAGTCTCATCCCACAACATCCATACCACCTTCTCTTCCCATCGTTGGTGCTCGACAAACATTAGAAAACCCCAAGTTAGTGGATATCCTAGCCGCTCTATCCTCACTAACTTTTGTCTCTAAAAGAAAAACCACATCCGAATCGTGATCCCGAATAAGGTCTCTAAAGTACCGTCTAAAATCTCGGCCTCCCATTCCTTGACAGTTCCATGTTAATACCTTCATCATTGGAATATTAAGCAGCGTGTTAATGGTGACCGGGTAATCAACAAGCATCCCAGCCATATCTTGAAGAATTTGGTTCACTAGAACCTCCGTCAACATGCATTGCCGTTCCATCTCCACAATGCTCACGCTCGTTACCATCTTGCATCCAAATTACGTTTGGTAGTTCTCCATTTGTAAGATATGTGACTGCTACTGCTATTAGCCAAAAGAGAGGATGTACAGTCAACTGTTCAAATGAAGTGGAGTCTCATATCGTAGTGGATCACCATGGAGGGCGTTACCACGCTCTCCGACTGAAATAGGTATCCCATTTTCAAGTAAGGGGGGTGTTGGGTTGTCGACAATCGGGGAGGTGGGTTGGGCATGGTCACTGGGAATGAGGGAAAGAGGACGATGGTAAATTGCAACAGGATCAGTCAGGGTTCAAAGGTGGGTTTGGTGTGTAGATGTTTTGTGTAGGTGGTAGGTTGAGGACGATGTTACTGGTTTGTGGGGGCAGCCCCATAGGTGGTCCATCTCTTGCTGTCTTCATAGGTATCTCAAAAAGGTTATGGTCAGTGTTTTGGTTTTGGGTGGGATTTCTGGCCGGGGTGGGGGCATTATCTTTTGCATGTAACTTACTATTGGGAGCAGTGTTTAGTCTAGGGTTAAGCAGATTTGTATTTTTCCTGTGCTTAAAAGGATTAAAGTCAGAGTTTTTTTTTTCCCTGGGTTGGTGAGCCCGAACTTGAGATACCCATTTCAGTGTGTGAGGATTCCTGCATGGCCAGAGCGTCTGAGTTGTCATTGACCAGGATTTCAAATTTGTTTCCCAGTAGTAGGTTTTGTTTGACTGTACATCCTACTGCCTAATACCCGTTGTCTCCCCTTTTTCGCAACCATCCAGTCTCCATACACATTTTCCTGCAATTTCTGCGTAAAGTCTAGGCTAGTTGTCGGCTGGCGCACATCTGTTCCTTCTTCTCCATTCTTTCCGGCGCTATTGTTAGGGCACTCAACGTTCCTATGGCCTACAACCCCAACATTGGAAGCATATCACCGGTAAATTCTCATATTCGACATGGAAAAGGTGCCCACAAACATCCACTGCACTAAGGAGAGGATTTTCTAAGTCAATTTGAACACAACAGCGAGCGAACTTTCCCCTTGTAGCCCAATATATCCACCTTGATTGCTTCTCTTAAACTTGCTGCAATCGCTTAAACGAGCTCCTCCTTGTAGTACTCAATGGGGAGTTCAGGAATATGTACCCATGTAATAGCAGTGCTAATCTTGTCTTGTGACGCTTTAAAGTTTAAAGACCACCGTCTTGCGACCAATTAAGTAGTGGTTTGCGATGAGCCAAGGCCCCTCCGTTAGGATGTAGTCTGCCTTCTCTTTATTGTTCAGACGCAGGATAAAACAGCTGTGGCCGAAGTCAATGAGCTCATTATCCTCACCGAAAAAATAGTGTAGTTCACGGATTCGCCTAGCATTTTCAGGATGATGGAGTCCCTTCATGCTACTTGTAGTTCAGCTTCATATGCTTCCTCCAACACAATTTTGGGGAACAGGTAATCTGCTGTAGGTTTTAGAATCTTAACCTTGTCAAGATCCATCATGCCTGTAGTAGTGAACTTTATGGCCCTATCCTTCTAGGTGCCCCACAAGTGATTGCAATTAGGATGCTTTCTTTCCTTGGTCCAGAGCCTCACTCGAAATATCCCTGAAAATCCATCTCTTCATGATCATTTTGTGTGTTTATCTTCACATTTTTTGTGCTACGACTGATCAGATCTTCCTCTTCCCTAGATGAGGACGGGTGGTGAGCAGGCAGAGTTTCTCTCACTACACTCATGGTTTCTCTCACATGCAGTTCTGATCTAACCTGAATAAATATTATTTACTATAACTTATATAAGGTTATTTTAGTCTTCACAAAAAAAAAAGCAACGTAAAACACTTATAAATTATTCGCACTTTTATAAATTATTCAATTTTTATAATATAGATAGATGACATTATTATCTCAAGTCCCACGTCTGATGAAATTAACTCACTCAAGATCTCTCTACAATCTACTTTTAGACTAAAGAATCTACGGCAGTTAAAGTACTTCCTTGGACTTGAGAGTTGAGATTGCTAGAAATCCCACTGGCATTGTCTTGTCACGGAGACATTATGCTTTGCAATTGCTTGAGGACACGAGATTCTTCGGACCTAAGTCGGTTGCAGTTCCCATGGACCCCAAGCTTAGCTTCTTTCTCGCCCATCTAAGTATAGAAGGTTGATTGACCACCTCCTTCATCTCACAATTACCAGGGCCATACCGGTCCTTTGCAATTCATAAACTGAGCCAATTTGATTCTCAGCCGCGCACTCCTCACCTTTAAGTAGTTCTTCATTTGCTTGGGTATGTTAACGGCACTCCAGGACAAGGGATTTTCCTTTCTTCTCAGTCTCCACCCCAACGTAGAGCATTCTCTGATCCATGTACAAGTAATCCCAATATCCCAAAACTCTACAGATTTTAAATTCTTAAAAGAATCAAAAAAGAAAACACTCAAATGATTTAACAACCATATCATACTTCAAATACTCAAAACGTTTTCATACACAGTAACTTTTCGGTTACAAGAATGCTGCCCATATACAGAACACTTTATTATGCGCTAGGCAATCATCCGTTCTTCATAAATTCTGCCGGAGAAATTATTATCTTCACAACTTGTAGTCATCAAGCACACGTCTCTGGTCGAGCCCAGTATTCAGAAACTGCGTCATATACTCACCCAAGACAACCTCTCTGTATTTGGCTGGATTTTCTTCTGATATCAGCTCTTTAATCGGCCCATAAATCTTAACCTCAGTGATAGGCCCCAAGAAAAAGCAAGCTGCAGAGATTCTAGGTCCAACGCAGTTGGCTATTGCTCTATGAACACTGCTTTTAAATTTCCCATTCGACACCAACTGTGCAAAAATTAAAATGACCATCACAATCATAACACGATGCAAAAAAAAGAGGGCAAATTATATTTGCATCACTTGAGATATAGTACAATTATAAATTCGCATCTTACATTTTACAATTTACAAATACATCCCTATCATATGTATCAACTTAACAGAATTCATTCTTCATTAAAGTGGAATGCAGGTTGATAAAGATATGTGATGTTATCTTAATGTTGACATAAGTTGATAAGGATATGAATCTCTACCTTATTATAGATTGATAAGTAAAGCATCCTTGTGTGTCTACATCTTATCTCGTTGAACGTGTATAAATATATAAGCTTCATACATCAATAATGCATATCTTCTTGTTCTCAATCTATCGGTATGGTCTTGACAACTTTAGATATGTTTACAAGAAGGTCTTAAATCTCGATGATGTATTTGTAATTTTTCAAAAAAAATATTAATTTCTATAACTCAAAAGTGGTAGATGTAATTTGCACAAGGAAAAAGGCAAATTATTCTTTAATTGAAAAGAATATTAAATACCTGGAGAAGATCCCCAATGTTTATAACTAAAGCTCCAGGAGTGGGTTCAACGTTAACCCATTGGCCCTGATAGAAAACCTGGAGGCCACTGAGATGGTTTTGTAGCAGAACCGTGATAAATCCAGGGTCAGTGTGCTTAGTAGTTCCAATAGCCAATTCAGGTTCAGGGCAAGCTGGGTAATAGTGGCAGCTAAAACGGTGGCCCTTTGAGCATTGCATGTTATAGAGGGTATCAGGTTTGAGCCCAAGAGCATCCGAGAGCAGCTCAAACAGAGTGTTTCCTAAAATTGAAACATGTTTCGAGTACTCCACTGTGCTATCACTGTGATTAATCGAATAAAGCAACTACAATTTACAGATACTTCGGCAAATCATCTACAGCAAATTGGAACACATCTAATATGATGAGTATTTAGGTTTTTCATAAAATTAACTCAGCACTAGAGCTCTAGCTGAACCCGAGAGTATTGTCTGGCTAAACTCATTTAAAATATTTTACAACTCTTATCTCTTATAAGAATTTTAGGAGTTCATCGTAAGATATTACATCTTATTCTAAAAAGAAGCTTTTAAAGTATTTGAGTAATGCTATAAATAATGCTAGCAATGCAATTTTATAATTAATCTGGTTGAAATTGAAAGAGCTTATTAGTATTTTAAAATTAAATTAGTAGGTTGTACTTCTTTGAAAAAATGAATTTATAAGCTTCCGGTATCCCTTTTTTAGGAGCTCATTGAGCTCGTTTTCAAAAAATGTTTCGAAATATTTCATGTTTTGTTTTCAAACTTCTTATAAGATATTTTGAAGAAACTTATAAATTTAACCAAACACCCTCCACAGGAAAAGGGGGAGGGGAAAAAATTATTAAAAAAAAAAAACAGTTGAAAGGGACAAAAAGAGAGAAAAGAAAAACGAACAGCACTATGTTACAGCAAAATCATCCATCTAGGAAAAGGAGTACCTGCAAGAATCTGGCAATTCCTCAGGGCAAAGTTGGTCCGCAAGGATCAAGGTATCCTTCCAGGTAGCGGTTTTGGATTTAAACAGATCGTAGCTGCTGCTAAATCTAACCCTTCTTGTCCTATCCCGCGAATAGTACTTCTTTTTCTCCTCCGCATCCTGTTCGTTAAACTTTTTGATGCCATCAATCATCCCATCAAGAACAGTTTGAGGAATCCCATGATTCATCACCTGGAAAAATCCCCAGGTCTCTGATGCAGCCCTCACTTGTTCCACGATCTGCTTTCGCCTGTCAGCTTCGTTGTCCTGGATTATTATGCCGCTCAGATCGATGACAGGGACTTGAATTTGAGTCTTTTTGAAAGCTAGCTCTTCAGCAAGCTCATCAGATGGCCTCACAAAAATCTTGGGAATTTTGGTCAATAATCCAGAATCAATTAGACCTTTGACACCAGCTTTTGTTTCATCAAAAGCCTTTAGCATTTCAGTTCTGTCATATTGTTGGTCACCTGCTGAGATATGATCAACTCCTCCGGCCATCGAGGTAGCTACTGAGTGAGAAGCTGAATTTTGCACTTCTGTGAACAGAAAAGAAAAGCTTTGCTACCAATTAATATTGGTCAACGATGGCCTTTACTGGGGCATGATTTTTAAACTATTATACTCAGATAGTTAGATTAATATCTAACACTCCACTTTTTTTATAAAGAAAAAATTAATTTTATTGTGCTAAAAGCTTCTCATTATTTCTAACCATGTGACATCAACAACCGGGGACCACGTTTTTTATTAATTTATGGATGCAACAATGAAGGCCTCATGTGCTCGCATTCGGTGGCGAAGCTATATATATATATTTAAAGCGGTGTATGTGCATTCATAATTTTAAAATTATTTCATATGTATATAATTAAAGTTTGAGTGATTGTTTTAATTATTCTTTAAAACATAACATTTTGTGCACCCTTATGTTTTTATTTAATATATATTATCTTTAATATGTAATTAGTGATGGAGTCCAAAATTTTATTTTTTGATATATATTTATTATAATTTTAAAATTTTACCCTCCAAAAATAAAACTTTGACTTTTATATATATCATATAATCAAAATTTTTATTTTCTTTATTCTATTTTATTTTTGGTTATTTATTTTTCTCTAATCTTATTTATCATAATAATTAAATTATCTCTCTTTTTCTTTTTTCTCTTTCTCCTTCTTCACCTTTTCAAATTAAAATGTTAAAAATTCTATTAGATTTTATTTTTCTCTTCTATTTCAATTAAAATACCAAAAATTCAATTAAAATTTTTGTTCTTTCATCAATCCTACAGTATTCAATTTTTTATTCAAAAATAACGTACAAGAAGCCATTGTATACTAATTAAGGAATTTATACATTTATTTATTTATTTTTTTTTTTTTGTAACTGAATTTTGTGTAGGAATTTGAATCTTAAGATTGTTGATATGAATCTTGATAGTTGTTTAATATTAAACTTAATGAATTTTGATGTTTATTTGCTGGGTTATTGAATTTGAATGAATTTTACTAATTTGAGATTTCATATTTAACTGGAAGTGATTTGAGGAGTGTGATAGCGGAGAAAAAAGAAAAGATATTTTTTGAACTTTGAATATATTTTTTAATTGTGAGAACAAGAGAGAGAGAGAGAGAGAGAGAGAGAGAGAGAGAAAGAGAAAATCTATTTTAATACTTTTTGAGTTTTAATTATATATTATTATGTGGATTTATATCGATTTTATTGAATATTGTTGAAAAATTCTTTTGTAAGTATTTTTTTTTGAAAACAATTCATTATCCATTATATTTGTTTCTTTTGAAACAGAGAATAGCTTATTATTTTTTTATTATCATATTTTATATATTATTTTAATTGTAGCAAGTTTTTTATGATAGCACTTTTAATTGATCGTATACGCATAAATATGATAAACTTTATTATTTTATATGTTAATGTTATATATAACTCTTATATTTATATATTTTAATCTATATTGTTATATAAGGGGAGAACATCATTTATAACCATTTTTGGTTTGACAATTTTTTGGTCTATTATTTTCTTTTTTCGCTCTCATCTCTTATCTTTCACATTTTTCTTACTTTGTCTCCTCTATCCCCACCCCCTCTCTCAATCCTCTTTATCTCTCAACACTCTTTTCATATAATTTTTTTTAAATTATCTTTGTAATTATTTTCTTAATTTTTTATTTTAAATTATTTTATTTTTACTTATTAATAATTTTATGAACATACTAAAAATAGTTAAAATATTAAAAAATTTATTATGTCACTATATTATATATTTTTTAGCATGCATATATATCGAGTGTGTCAATATTAATAGTATACATAAAGCATTAGACCCACCTAATAACTGCTTTTAGTGTCTTTAGTCTGGTAACTTTTTTTTCTTTTTTATGTTTTTCTTTTTCTCTCTCCTCTTTCTTATCTCTTTCCATTTTTCTCTCTCTTTAATTGAACCTGATATCATTAGTTTTCTTTTTCATTTATTTTTCTCAATCATATAATATAATATAGTTTTAAATTATTTTGTCTTCAATAAATCTATTTAGTATATTAGACATGCTTAAAAAGTAAATTCAAATAAAAATGTAATAATTGTTTAATTTTATGCAATTCAAAATTTTACATACATACTTAAATTATATTTTATTTTTAATTTATATACACATCGAGTATGCTCAATGCACTAATACATTTTAATAACTAATGATTTTAAAAAAATTTGCCCCCTAAATCAAATTCCTAGCTTCATTCTTATCTGTAACTGATATGTATACTTCTAAACCTAGGGTCCTACCCTCGTGGTTACTTGCATCCATCCTACTATTTTATTGTTTGTGTTATTATCTTTTCTAGGGAGATATAACAAAACCATGCTTTTGACTAAAATCCGATGCATATAGCATTTGAGCGAAGATAGGAAGATTGAGATAAACAACATAAATAATGGCGTATGCAATGATGCAAGATGCAACCCATGTAAAAAAAAATGATTGTACATATGATATTTGAGATCAGTGGATCTCAATTTGTTGGAAAGTTTGGCAGGTATAATTTTATAATTTATACTATGGAAAATTCTTACCCGCACCGGGTTCGGCCACACCCTGACTATTAGGTGATGAGTGGTTTACACTTGTCGTGTGATTGATGTACAGTTTAGGGAGAGTGACCAATCACAAGACAAGTATATTAATACTTGCTATATGATTAGTTGAGTGCGGCTAAGTCGAGTTTGGGCAAGAATTTTCCTTTATACTATTGAGAAAATAAAGGAGTCATCAAACTACGAGAAAAAAGTTATACAAGAATGTTCACAAGCATCCCAACAAAGTAATTTAGGGACGCATTCATTGTTGGGACGTTTGGGTAAAGGTTTTATAAGTGGCCGTCCTATTATCCTTTGAGACAGCTATGAGCGTCTTAAATTTATTAATTACTGTGACACTTAATAAAATTTTTAAATCTTTAATATTATGACACTTAAAAAATGTCATATTTTTCCGCTTAAATTTGCCGTAATATCAAAAATTTGCATACGCCACCCACATCAGTCGACACCACCTATCATTGTTGCTTGTTGCCAGAGTACCACACCTGTCATGCACCCAAAAAATGCACACATATTCAGACTGTTAGATATTTGAACCCTAGTTTCCTACAAGTGAAGAAAAGAGTTCTACCACTAAACCACACATGAAATTATTTGTATAATTTTTTTTTTGTTTGTTTGTTTGAATTATCATATCATTGTGAAATCATCCTTGTTTTTTTTTAATTATTTTCTCAATTTATTATGTTTATTTCAATATTAATTTTGTAATTATGTATTTTTTATAATTTATTAAGTTTTGTAAATATGTAATTTATTAATTCGGCACGCGTTCATTTGTGCCAAGATTTCCAACGGAAATGCGGCAGACATTTTGCTAGACTCTTGAAAATTTTTCCTTGATATTTTTCAGCGAGTGAAAAAATTCTGTGAGGAAATACGTGTTTTCTTATAGTGTTAGAGTTACTATAGCTTTTTTATTATGACACTTTGATTAGTTTATACATTGTCCTATTAGGACACTTCTGCAAAATCGTCTCCGCATGTGGTATATTGAGACATTTATTTAAAAGTGTCCTAATAAAAATAACGTAATGAAGGCACATGGAAGTATCTCCTAAAATGTGTCCTAAATGTTTTTTTTTTCTAGTTGTTAACTCATCCTTAATTAATGTATATTATACTTTTCATGTCATGATTCCAAGTGAGACCATCATAGTACATAGATATTTTATAGACTTAGTCTAACATGAACCTGGCTTCAATACACGAACTGTCATTTCGTATGATACTTTTCCTTTTTTAATACATGCATTAACTCATAACTCATAAGTCACGTATATGTGTTAAATAATCCTTCTACGTCGTTTTTACTGTGCTTCAAAGGCAAACATGCTGGGCTTTATTTACTGTTTGGGACCACTATTTTGTAAATAATCTTGAAAACGAATCTTTCAATGTTGTAGTTTATTTGTTTGTGTATAAATTACATGGGTGTGTGCTGTGACTATTTTATGGAGCATGTGATTAATTTAGTTAAATTGCTTGATTTCAGGAGCAAATAAAAATTATATTAGCATAAGAATGCATTATGGTGGAAAAATGTGCGACTTGGGGCAAACGGTCTATGTTGGAGGCATGTTTGAGCACTTCGACTACTGTTGTCAAGAATTTTTTCGGTTTTTTTGGTTAAATTGAGATTAAAATCTGAAAAAAAAAATCAAAAACCAAAATTTTAAAAAAATTAAAATTGAGAATCGAACAAAACTTATTTCAATTCAGTTCGATTGTTTCGATTTTCAGTCCGTTCGATTTGGTTTCAATTTTTCTGCACATCCCTACATAGCTGTGGTCATTACTAGAGTAACCATGGCACCATCATCAGGCATTTTGATCAAGCCTATAATTATCCCAACT
Organism: Petrea volubilis; assembly: GCA_026212405.1. Taxonomy (NCBI): domain Eukaryota; kingdom Viridiplantae; phylum Streptophyta; class Magnoliopsida; order Lamiales; family Verbenaceae; genus Petrea; species Petrea volubilis. The sequence continues at coordinate 19,359,194 of CM047879.1, read as the reverse complement.
AAATCTTTTAAAAGACTCACTTGTCAAAACTTAATTTAGATCCAAACCATCACCCATTTCGTCATGCACAACCTCCTCAATTTCATCAATTTTCCCCATCAAAGCTAAATTAACTTCCATCCATATCACAACGAAAATAGCCCCGACTTTGCCGAAAACCACCACACCTCACCTCACCTCACCTCACTCCTTTACCACAAGAAGTCTGCCTTCTCGCACGTCATTATGTATTCGAAGCCATCAATCTACTCATCTTGTCGGAAGAGTAGATGCTACCATGTGGATAGTGTCCCAACTGGGTTTTCAACTGTTAGATTAAATATTATAAAGTAATATTTTTTTTTAAACACTTTTTGATATCATTATATTTAAATTCAATGGCTACAAATACTAATTAGGCTATACCCACATGGGTAGACGATTCTTAACTCAATTTAGGATTTTTGGAGCTTTGATGGTTAATTTAAAATGGTTATTTTAGTGTATGTACGGAAGGAAAATTACATTTTGCACCATTCAATTTTTCAAATATTATATTTTACCCCCTCATCTATAATTGGTTGTGAAGGGGCAATTTTAGGGGATTATATGGAAGATTTAACGGCGTTAAACCAAAATTCTAACGACAACTATCGGAAGGGTGTTTTGTTAACGGCAACTTATATAATTGAGGAGATGTAATTGTAATAGTAAAGCACAAGGGTGTTAATTGGTAATTAGGTCTTACCTCAAGGGTATAGACATACGTAATTCTTCCTATTAATATACTAGTATCTTGTTTTATCTCCCTTTTACCCACAGTAACAATTTATTTTTGCACTTCTTATATCCACTACCATTTCACCCCACAAACGATTCCTTACAGCTCACTAAAAAGACATGGATTACAGAAAAACTGCATGTCATTGCACACATTATACATTCAATACTTCATTAAATATAATGTTAAATCAAATCATGCCTAGAAAAGTATCGTTTCTGCCATCACCATCTTCACAACTTGTAGTAATCGAGACCGCGATTCACGTCAAGTCCAATGTTCAAAAACTTTAATAGATATTCAGTTAACAGGACCTCTCTGTATTTGGCTGGATTTTCTTCTGAAATCAGCTCTTTAATGGGGCCATAATACTTAACTGCATTGACAGGTCCAGACAGAAAGCAAGCCACAGATAATCTTGGTCCGTTGCGATTAGCGACCACTCTATGAATACTGCTTTTGAATTTTCCATTTGACACCAACTACTCAAAAAATGAACAAAAAAATCATGGATTGTCAAGATGCAAAGATAACAAGGGTTAATTATATTGACACCCCTCAACCTTCGCTCCAAATTTTCACCATTTAACAAACTCCTCATTCTGTTAGGATTTCCAACAAAAAATACTACTTAAAAATCTCTAAACATCAAAAATCAAAATTATCTTTCAAAAATGTGGTATTTCACAATTTTTAATTATTTCAAGTCGAACATAATCAGGTTATTTTACACTTTCTCTCTAGGTTTTCTAATTATGCAAATTTAGAAGGGGGGTCATTCTAATTATAAAAGACTGAGGGGGAAGTTCGGTATTTAGATACTTTGAGGGGGGCGTCACTGTAATTAATTCAATATTAAAAATGGTAAACTTTAGCTAGAAAAAAAATGAGTACCTGGAGGAGATCCGCAATGTTTACAACTAAACCCCCTGGAGTGGGTTCGATATCCACCCATTGGCCCTGATAGAAAACCTGGAGGCCCCTGATATGGTTTTGTAGAAGAATAGTGAGAAATCCAGGATCTGAGTGCTGAGTGGTTCCAACAGCCAATTCAGGCTCAGGGCAAGCTGGATAATAGTGGCAGCTAATTCGGTGGCCCTTTGAGCATTCCATGTTGTATAGGTGATCAGGTTTGAGCCCAAGAGCCTCAGAGAGTATCTCCAACAGAGTGGTTCCCAAAGCTGCAACGTTGTTATAGTATTCCACCGTGTTGTCTCTGTGAATTGAATACAAGAAGTAAAAATGGATTGGCTTTCACATGTTATCAGATTTTTCATAAAATTCATCCAGCACCAAGGACTATTAGAAGTGACATTTAGAGATTTAGGAAGCAGAAATTTAAACTTGGGCCGGTTATTAAATTTTTAGAGTTAATTACACTATGCACCCCTGAATTGTCTCTTCGTTTTTATATTCTCTAAGCTACCACAATAACAAATCAGCCCCCCATGTTAGACTGATTTGTCATGCTTTTCTATCAAAATGAGGAACTGATTGCCATTTCTATCAAAGACGGACTTTCAAATAAGTAGAACTCTGTACTTAACCAGATTTACCAATCTTTCCAACAGAAAAAATAATTTGTTCATTAATTTAATTATTCAAATTAAAATGAGCAGACGAATAGAGGTGGAAAGTAGCAATGTGAAACAGGGATCAAGTACCATTTGGGAAAACGAAATTACCTGCAAGGATCTGGCAATCCCTCACCAGAAACCTGGTCCGAAAACGAAATGCTCACGGTATCCCTCCAGTTAGCAGTCTTGGAATTGAACAGATCATAATTGCTGTGATATCGAACCCTTTTCTTGTAATCCCGCGTATAATACTTACTTTTCTCGTCCACGTCCATGTCGTAAAATCTACGGACACCATCAATCATCCCATCAAGCACAGTTTGAGGAATCCCATGATTCACCACCTGGAAAAATCCCCAGGTCTCTGATGCAATCCTCACTTGTTCAACAACCTGTTTGCGCTTGCCAGTGTCGTCGTCCTGAAATATGCCGCTCAGATCAATTACCGGAACTTGAATGTCTGTCTTATTGTAATTCAATTCTTGAGCAAGCTCATCAGATGGCCTCACAAAAATCTTGGGGACTTTGAGCAATCCTGAATCAATCAAACCTTTGACACCGGCATGTGTTTCGTCGAAAGCCCTGAGCATTTGTGTTCTGTCATCAGCCATGAGATGTTGAGATACTAGGATGCAGATTTTTAGGTTTTAATTTGTTTCTTGAAGGTGGAGCGGTATTGTTTGCAGATATTTTTGAGGAATTGTCAGGAATATATTCTTTCGAATAAAGAAGATAGCTTTATTTGTGAGACTTTAGTTGGAACGATTATAGAACCTTTTCTTTCTTTATTTTGCTTTATTTATGTTCAACTTTCTTTAATATTTTTTTTTAGACAAGAGTCACGCTAAGCTAAGAATGTATCCCTTTAATCATAAATTAATATATTATAAATTTAACTTTTATGATATCTTTTATATATAATACTTTGGTTAGTTAATATATTGACATCAATTATTTTATTAATTTTATTTATATTAAATTATGTTATTAATTCATTATATATACCTTAAATTTTATTGGCTTATGTAATCCCTCAGGCCTTATCTATGCTTTTGGTCCTCTTCAATATTAAATTGCACTCACTTAGTTTTTGAGGGATCAAATTGCAATTCGTCCCTTTATGTACAAACCATTAGATATCATTTTAATAAAAATTAATACATAGGGTACACTCAATGTGTGTAATATATATACATATATATATATATAATCAAATAGTTAAATTTTAATAACATAGAATTAAATTTTATTATAATTTTTTATAAAATATTAATCTTTTTAACTATTTTATTATCTTTTTAATTATTTAAATGTATTTATTAAAATTTAATAAGTCAATAAATAGAAAATAAAATTAATTTTTTGATAAAATATATAAATAAATAAAAATATTGAGTAAAAAAATTCAAAAGAGTAATTAATGTGAGAGATGAGAGGTGAAAATTGAAAAGAAAGAACATAAATCAGGTTGTTGGAGAGGAGAAAGATGGAAGAAATAAGAGCGGCTAAAGATTACTTAAAGTATTTTAAGAAGTTTATAATTAAACAGGCCAAAGAAAAGTTAAAGGCATAATTATATAGTATAGATTAATACTTCAATAGAAAAAATGTTAACCTTAAATCATACAATTGCATTTTTCCTCCTTCAAAATTTGCCAAGTCTTTATTCGTTTTTTGTAGAAGAGTTATAAGCCATCCCCCCCCCCACCCCCCTCCCCCCTCCCCCCTCTTTGGAAGAGCTACAGAAAAAATAAATTGCATCAAAATATATAAATATTTGTGATTTGTAATAGTATTAATATCTATTTTGGCCCATTAACTCTATATAAATTATAATAGTGGCCCATGCTATTTTAAAACACTTACAAAACATATTCACTTTGACCCAAAGACACAGGGCCCATAGGTAAATATGCCCCTTTGTAATAGATGTTCCCACCGGTTCAACTATATTATGGCACACAGTATAAGGCTACACCTTACAAGAACAGCTTTTATGTTATTCAGAAAGGCGGATGATATTGCCAGAGCAGAATTCATTAATTCCATTATTGACCTCGGCAATAGATAGAGAAATGATTCTTTCATTTTACCTTCCTAATTTTCTCTTTTGTTGTGTAATAATAATTTTTCTTATAAATGGAAAACAATGCAGCTTTTCTCTCTTCTTTAGAAATGTCTCTCTCAATAAAGCATAAAGAATCTAAGAAAACCTATTATGTATTGATTAATGAGTTTATTGTTTTAAGAGTTTTTTCAAGTGAAAAATTGAAAGTTCAAATAATATTAATGAGTTCAATGTTTATTGTCCATCATTTTTGATCTAATAATCAATGCAAATTTCGTGAGATTTAACTTCTTTTTTTTATCTTTTCATTCATTTTCACACACACACACACAAAAAATATATATATATATATATATGTATATATATATATGCACATATATTTTTATCGTTAGCTTTTATACATATTATATGAAATGTTATTGGTTAATGAAAGAGACTTGATTCTTTTTATTTTGGCATTTGAATGATCATTTTAATTTGTTGTTTTGAATGTTAAATTTGAGTTTTTTTCTTTTAAATTAATTATCTTAAGAACAAGGAACTTAAAAGAATTCAAAACAAATAAAATAATAGTAAATAGAATAAAAATGTATAGAAGAATGTGTTGAAAACAGAGCAAAATACTCTACAAATTAATTTGGCACGCAGGCCCAATTTAGAGAGTGAGAACTTTTAGCAACTTGAGATATTATTACTGGTTGGAGGAAATTTGGGAGAAGATTAATGGGTGATTTCCACATTAAATACAAAGCGCATAAAGGAGATTTAGCTTGATTTTGCTTTGGCAATACGGATTTTGTTCTAGCATTATCATCAGCCATTCAGAAACTATAGCTATACAGAAGATATTAAGAACTCAAGGGTTAATCTTGATTTTGAAAAATCGGGAGTTACTCAAGGTCATGACAAAGGTCAAGATTCGCTTAAATTATTACTTGTAATTAGTTGGTAACTTATGGAATGAATAGTCCAAGAGTCCATTCATAGAACCTAGACAAAAATAAATAAAAATTAAGAGTTATAGTAGATTAGTATAAATAGTGGCTATGTGCTAAGCATTTGATGAGTGTGAGTGAGTGAGTCAAAGAGTTAGAAGAGAAAAAAAGAGTTGAGTCGTAAAAGTGTTTGTTTAGTAAAACTTAAATGAAATAGAAGTATTGATTGAGTAGAGAAAAATTTGATTGTCTCCTCTCCACTTCCTCCATTTCTAAATTTAAAATACTCTTCTACACCACCCCGCCACATTTCCACAACAAAAGATGCTGAGCCTAAGGTAAAATGTATGATCAAGGTCCTTTGGAAGGTACATACTTAGGATGTTGCAACAGACAGATACAGATTACACATGTATTCAACTTTATAACTATCATAGGTTGATTTCTAGTCTTGCAACCTGAACTCATCAAGGCCGCTTTTATCGATAGGCCTCGCAAAGAACTTGGCAATATAGTCCCTTACAGTAAACTCCTTGTATCGAGGGGGGTTTTCGTCTGATATCAACTCCTTGATTGGGGCATATATATTTCCAGGCAGAGCAGAACCAGCAAAGAAGCCTGCAACTGAAATTCTTGGCCCGACCTGGTTTGCAACGACTCTGTGATCCGTGCTTATGAACTCGTCATTCGTGATCATCTGCACACATTCAAAATGAGACAAACAAATTTGACTTAAATACAAACTGCAGTATCTGTTAGTCAACTTTGGAGATTTTTACCTGTAACATGTCACCAATGTTGACAACCAAACTTCCAGGCAAAGGCTGTACATTTATGTACTGATTTTGATGCAGGACTTGGAGGCCACCAATTTGGTCTTGTAACAGAACTGTTAGAAAAGAAGGATCTGTGTGCTTGCTTGTGCCCATTGTCAACTCCGGCTCAGGGCAGGCCGGGTAGTAGTGGCCGATGAAAGTGCGCCCTCTGGCACATTCCAGGGACCCTAGGTGGTCTGGTTTGAGACCGAGAGCTTCCGATAACAGCTCAAACAGAGTTTCTCCTAGCTTCTTAACTTGATCGAGATACTTGATTGTCGAATCCCTGCAAGAGACGGAGTCAAAAAATTTTTGTTTTGGGGGACAAAATTAAATTCTCATAAATATAAAAGGCATTTGGATTATTTAGAGAGAACAAAATTCTAAATTTGGTAATAAGCACACGAGTCTTTGGGGCAGTTGATTGACTCAAGAATCAAGATTGTTGGGAAACTCGGGTAATTTTCCACTCAAGCTACAACTAGTGAATTGTACTGATTCGATAATTTCCAGAAAATACTACTGAGCAGTCTCCTTAGACAAAATTATCATTCTAAATAAATTCCCAGGAAAGGCTGGAGGGGTCACAAATGGTCCCATTTAAAACCCAGTCTCCTAGACAGAACTTACTTGCACAGTATATTATCACAACCTAAACCCGAAAAATAAATATTGAATACTATACTAAAACCGAAAAGAAACAAATCAAATGCGGAATAACTAAAAGAGATAAGGAAAGAACACACCCGAAAAATTGATAACGGAGTTCGGCCAATTATGCCTACGTCTCCGAGCACTACTCACGCAGCCTGCTCTTTTAATTTGGGAGAAGAGAATACAAATTTTTGGGATGATAAACTAGGAAGGGAAAGAGTCCTTTTATAGCATTAAGGAACTTCCCATTTTCCTTAACTAAGCAATGTGGGATAAAGATATTAAGCCAAAACATAACAAATCTCCACCTTGGCACAATTTCTGGTCCCATCAAATGCAAATCTTCTCAATCAAACAAAAAACGGTCTTTGTAGTGCTTCCAATTTGCGCCTTCAGGCGCTAACTCAAATATGCAGGATATTGACCAATTCTAAACAATGTTTAAACTTGACTTTTGTCACCACCTTGGTCATCATATCTGCAGGATTCTCCGTAGTCCGAATCTTTTGGAGAAGTATCTCCTCTTCTTCGAGAATTTCCCGCACAAAGTGATAGCGAACATCAATATGCTTCGTTCTTGCATGAAAAACTTGGTTCTTTGCTAAGTGAATAGCACTCTGACTGTCACAATACACCTCAACGTGTTTCTGACCAACTCCCAAGTCTTTTAGCAATCCTTGAAGCCAAATTGCCTCCTTCACAACTTCTGTAACTGCCATATACTCTGCCTCTGTTGTAGACAAAGCCACTGTTGACTGCAAAGTAGACTTCCAACTAATTGGCGCCTTGGCTAAAGTGAACAAGTAGCCAGTTGTAGATCGCCGCTTATCCAAGTCACCTGCATAGTCAGAATCACAATATCCAACTACGCATTGACCAAGTGATTCATCCCGCTCAAACACTAAGCCAACATCTACAGTACCTTGAATATACTGTAGAATCCATTTCACAGCTTGCCAATGAACCTTGCCAGGATCATGCATATATCTACTCACAACACCAACTGCCTGTGAAATATCGGGTCTCGTACACACCATTGCATACATCAAGCTTCCAACTGCATTAGCATACGGGACTTTCGCCATGCATTCTCATTCTTCATCTATCTTTGGAGATAACTGGCTGCTAAGCTTCAAATGAGGAGCAAGCGGAGTACTTACAGGTTTGGTATCTTCATTCATACCAAAACGTTGTAATATCTTCTTCAAATACTGCTTCTGTGTCAGCCAAAGCTTGCCTCTCTGTCTATCCCTACTTATCTCCATGCCGAGAATCTTTTTGGCTTCTCCCAAGTCCTTCATCTCAAACTCTTTACTCAACTGAGCCTTCAATTTGTCAATTTCAACTTGACTCTTTGATGCTATCAGCATATCATCAACGTACAAGAGTAGGTAGATGTAGGACCCATCTTGAAGTCTGCGCAAATACACACAGTGATCGTATTTGCTTCTTGTGTACTTCTGACCCATCATAAACTTATCAAATTGTTTGTACCATTGTCTCGGTGATTGCTTCAATCCGTACAACGATTTGTTAAGTTTACAAACCCAATTTTCTTTACCAGCAACTTTGAATCCATCTGGCTGAGACATATAGATTTCCTCCTTCAAGTCACCGTGTAGAAACGCGGTCTTCACATCAAGTTGAGCTAGCTCCAAATTCAATTGTGCTACCAAGGCCAGCAAAATTCTAATGGAGGAATGTTTAACAACTGGAGAAAATACCTCATTATAATCAACTCCCTCCTTCTGAGCATAGCCTTTAGCTACCAATCTTGCCTTGTAGCGAACATCATTCTTGACAGGAAATCCTTCTTTCTTTGCAAATACCCATTTGCATCCAATTGCTTTATTGCCTTTTGGTAACTGTGTCAACTTCCATGTCTTGTTCTTCTCAAGAGATTGCATCTCTTCTTCCATTGCATCTTTCCATCTATCATTTTCTGAACTTCGGATGGCTTCTGGAAAGGTGGATGGGACTTCATCAACAACTGGAAGTGCATAAGCTACCATGTCAACAAAACGAGCAGGTTTCTGAATTTCTCGTCTTGTCCTTCTAACAGCAATTGAATCTGGCTGCTGTTGAGGTTCTTGGGTCGGAACCTCTTCCTCATCTGACTCTTCTTCTGCCATGGGAATGTCACTAATGGTGCTTTTTTCTGGGCTCACCATTATCTGTTCAAACTCCACCTGCTTCGGCGTACACTCCACCTGCTGTGGAGTATCATCAATTCCTTCTTGAGTTACCTTATGCAACATGGCAGATTCATCAAAGGTAACATCCCTGCTGATGATGGTCTTCTCTGCCTCTAGACACCAAAGGCGATATCCTTTAACTCCAGCATTGAAGCCCATAAACAAAACTTTCTTTGCTCGTGGATCCAACTTTGATTCATTTACATGATAATATGCAGTAGAACCAAAAACATGCAAAGAATCATAATCTGTTGTAGGTTTTCCGGACCATACCTCTAAAGGAGTCTTGCAATCTATTGCGGATGACGGCAAACGATTTACGAGATGTTGAGCATATGTCACAGCCTCAGCCCAAAACTTTCTGCCTAACCCAGCATTAGACAGCATACAACGAACTTTCTCCACTAGTGTTCTGTTCATACGCTCCGACACCCCATTCTGTTGTGGTGTTTTTCTGACTGTGAAGTGCCGAACTATGCCAAACTCTTGGCATGCCTCCAGGAAAGGATCACTCTTGTATTCTCCACCGTTGTCTGTTCGGAGAACTTTGATCTTTCTTCCAGTCTGATTCTCAACTTGAGCTTTCCACTTAAGGAAAACTCCAAGCACTTCATCCTTCTTCTTCATAGTAAACACCCATACTCTTCTGGAAAAATCATCAACAAAAGTGACAAAATAATGTCTACCTCCAAGAGATGGAGTCTTGGCAGGTCCCCATACATCTGAGTGCACATAATCCAAAATACCCTTAGTATCATGGATGGCAGTGCCAAATTTCACTCTTCTTTGTTTTCCCAGAATACAATGTTCACAAAATTCTAATTTGCAAGTCTTCGTACCTTTCAACAATCCTTTCTTAGCAAGAATTTGCAAGGATTTTTCACCAGCATGTCCCAAACGCATATGCCACAGCTTTGTCGCCTCTGCATCCTTCTTGCTACTAGATGTTGCAGTTGCTACTGTCCCAACCACTGTACTACCTTGATAGTAATACAGATTATTCTTTCTCACGCCTTTCAACATCACAAGTGCTCCTGAAGTTGCTTTGAGAATTCCATCTCGCATCATCACAACTAGGCCTTTTGACTCTAAGGCCCCCAAAGAGATGAGATTCTTCTTCAAATTCGGAACGTACCGTACATCTTTCAAAACTCTTGTAGATCCATCATGATTCCGCAGCTTGATTGAACCTATCCCAACTGTTTTACATGGATTGTCATTGCCCATGTAAACAACTCCACCATCACGTTCTTCAAAATCAAAGAACCACTCCCGGATGGGAGACATATGGTAGGTACAACCGGAATCCAAAATTCACTCGTCTGGATGGGATGTTGAAGGTGATACCACCAAAGAGACATCTGACTCTGCATCACTTTTGCATTCTGCAACATTTGTATCTTGCTGAGCCTTCCCTTTATTCTTTAACTTTGGACAGTCTTTCTTCCAGTGCCCTTTCTCATGACAGAAAGCACACTCATCTTTGGCAACTCTGCTCTTCGATTTTGATCTTCCTCTTCTTCCTTTTGACTGGCTCTGCTGACGACCTCTCGCCACTAATGCTTCATCTGCTGTAGCTATTTTGTTTCTCATTTTATCTTTTTTCTCAATCATT